>CM060414.1:90669906-91117406 GCA_030545235.1 Helianthus tuberosus
AGGGTAAGGCGAAGGTGAAATGGAGTCGCGTGTGTTTGCCTAAGAGAGAAGGTGGTTTGGGTATTCGGAGAATCTCTGACATGAACAACGCGCTTATGGTAGCTCATATTTGGAGTCTCCTGACACATAGGGAATCCTAATGGGTAAAATGGGTCCATTCGTATCGTATTCGGGATAGAAGTTTTTGGGATGTGCCTGTTCGGAATAATGTCACTTGGGGTTGGAGAAAGATGTTACAACTGCGTTCAATCATACGACAGCATGTATGGATTAAATTGGGTAATGGCGCTAATACTCTTGTTTGGTTCGATACATGGGATACCTTATGTCTGTTGAACCTTTTTATAACACCTCGAATGATTTCTAATGCGGGTTTTAATATGAGGTGTACGGTTGCGGATATGGTTCTGAATGGTGAATGGGCTTGGCCCAATTCTTGGCTAACTAGATTTCCTGCTTTGCATGATCTCCCTATGGTAGTGTTAAACTCCTATGTTCAAGATAGGATTATTTGGAGGTCCATAGAGGGTAAGGATATGGATTATAGCACGTACGGCGTGTGGGATGATATTCGGCAAGTTCAAGATCAGGTTCCATGGGATCATTTAGTGTGGTATCCTCAGGCTATCCCTCGGCATTCTTTTCTTATGTGGCTTATTGTTTACAAGAAACTAAAAACTCAGGATATGATGTGCAAATGGCGATCGTCGGGTAATGCAAACTAAAACCTTTTGTGCTGTTCATTATGTACATCCGGACCGGATTCTCATGATCACCTTTTCTTTGAATGCGACTATGCAACTCAAATCTGGTATGGGGTCCGAGAGAAAGTGGTTATGCGAGCTATCGGAAATACGTGGGAGGAAATTATGGATCATTTATTGCAGCATGCGGATTCTAAGCGAGCTTCTCACATCATTGCCAAGTTAGTGGTGGCGGCATCGGCTTATTTTGTTTGGCAGGAACGAAACAACAGGTTGTTCTCTTCGAAAAAAAAGGAATGCAGCTCAACTTATCGAAGTGATTCTTATGACCATTCGGATGAAATTACATACAATGAAGTTTAAAAGAACAAGCCATGTGAATCAAGTTTTACTTGAGTGGAGTTTACCAAGAGAATTGCTGATGGATCAAGATGAATGCGGCTAATTTATGAGAGCGTTATGTTGTAACTGTTTTGGTTACATGTTTGTCGGTGTTGACTTGTGTGCATTATTTGCGTGTTAGTTTTTCTTTTCTTGGTTGTGAGTGTACTCTAGTAATGGCATGTCATTCTAGAGAACTGATGTCACACCCCCAAAATCCACCATGCGGAGTACCACCGCTTGGAGGCGTGACATGACCAGGATCGAGCCACCAATCATATTGAACAAGCATGTAAGTAGTTTGTAAAATCCAACACAATACAATTGGTGTCTAAACAAAACATAGTTTAAGTTACAAGCGGAAGCATAAAGTTTAAAACCAAATCATAAGTTTAAACGTTTCAAATGTTTAGCAAGGTACATAGTTGTCCATGTCCCACAACGACTCTTCCCACTCCGATGCAAGCTCCATAGATTCCTAACGACCTGCAAGGCATGTAACAACGAGTCAACAACAAAGTTGAGTGAATTCACAGTTGGTTGTTTAGTTATAGTGTTCGCGAATCATTTGTTCATTTCGTAAACCAAGTATCTTAGTTATCTGTATCGCGGTTTCCCAAACATGTTTGCGATGATTAGTGGCCGGATCGCGGTTTCCAAAACATGTGTGCGATGATTAGTGGCCGTATCGCGGTTTCCCAAACATGTGTGCGAAGATTAGTGGGGGCTTCCCAAGTGTCGACTAGTCGTGTTTGTACGTGCCCTTCTTGATCCAAGGACCGTAGCGAGTGTGAGTGTACGTAGGTTTTACGTACGTGCCCTTCAATCCGAGGACGGTGAAAAGTAATTTAATAGTAATGATAGTACGAGTAGTTATTCAATCCCATTCCCAACCCACCGGGAATCCCATGCCTTAGGAGTGTGAACTCACCTCGGTTGCTCGGTTTGACTCTCAAAAGTAGCTAACAGTCAAGGTCGGTCAATCACGTCCTAATATAATTACCAGTTAGTCATTTAGTGATTTTCAAATAGAACTCAAAGTTCCTACACGTATCTATCACACAACATGCATCACTTTAATGGTTTATGCCCATCTAAGTTTCCCATCCATTCCCCACTCAAAATCAAACATACGATAATGCACATAACATATATAACATGTTAGATCATTCACGGATAGCATACTCGACATTTAGACACGCGAGTCACAACTTATGTCATTTCAGCATTTATATTCAAAACTGGCTGTTTTCGGACATTTTAATAAAATAGTTAACATGTTCCAAAAATTCCCAAATTTTTATAGAATGTCATAAACATTCCATATTTTATTGTGTAAAAATATCGGGGTCCGGTTCATTACCAATATTTTATAAAAATTCATATTCTGGACTGAACTCAGATTTATGTATTTCTGACCACAGTCCACGGAACCATTTATTAAAAATTCATCGAGTGTCCGATTTACGAAATTCCAGTGGGGTAATTACAAATGCATCGGTTTTCATCTACCGTACAAATTTCATGGTCCGATTCATCACAAAACTTAGGTTATGACTAAAAGTACGACACCCATTTATTGCTGTCAAAACTCAGCCTAAGCTGCTGTTACAAATCGGTTCTTTAAAAATAGTAAACGAAGTCCAAAAATTACGATTCCGGTTCCATTAGAACCGTATTTTATAACACATAAGTCTAGGCTTCAGAAAACACATTTTTCGTTAAGTTATGGTCTGTTTACAGCCTGATGAAGTCGGCTGGAAATCATTACTCAGCTTGCTGTTTTGTGGTTTAAATGTTACTAAACGTATTAACAAGTGTCCGATTAACGGGTTTAACAAGAAAACAACTTTTAAACATCAAGTATGATTTAACCAACCCTCAAACCAACAAGATTCCGCTTCATGAATCAGACATAAGTAAACTTTTATGTAGCTTTTATGTTCATAACTCATGTTTCACATTTTCTAGCATTCTCATTATTTAGTAATTTAAACAACACATCATACTACATATCATAAATTCGAACAAGATGAAACCAAGTGTGAAGAAACTTACTACTAGCACTAGGCTAGGGTAGAGATTCTAATGTGAAAAAGACTAGAACAAGCTCCTTAGAAAGTCCTTCAAGTTGCCACCTCCATAGATCACCTTCAAACTTGAATGGAACTTGTAAAAATGGAAGAGATGGATGATGATAGTGGTGGTGATGGATTTCGGTTTTGGGGGAAACCGAATGAGAGAGAGGGAGTAGTAATGTGAGAGTGTGTAAGACTTGAATTGATTGTAAGATCTCATGGCCATGCCTTATAATCATCTCCACATATTTTGGTTAGATTTGGAAGCAACAATCTATTAAAGAATTGAAATATAATCTATGGGAAGATAGGAAGTATGGCAAGTATATTTGGTGGGTCCACAAGGGGACCAAAATCGTTGGGGGGGGGGGGGGGGGGGCTTAGTGTAAAATTGTGACTAAATTGTAAACATGAGTTATATATTGTTAGTTGATGATTTATAACGGGTGTTATGATAGACGGGGATCATGACTAGCCAAAAATAATAAAATAACGTGTTTGACAAATATTTGGTGTCCCGGGTAATGTCCGGCTGTTCAGTCGGATACTGTTTCGTTAAAGTGTTTAATTGTACCGTAAAGTGTCTTATTTATATATTTTTGTAACGAAATAAATTCCTAACATATAGGAAAATATTCAGGACCATTTAGTCAGGTTTTCTGCATACTACTAGTATGTTAACACGCACATGTGAATATAACACAGAAATCAGAGAGCAGTTAAATATTTCCACACAGTCGTCAAGCACTTTAATTATCATTAACGAATTGTACGGAATACATGTAATTTGAGGGTTGTCACATTCTCCCCCTGTTAAGAGAATTTCGTTCCGAAATTTAGCGCGTGGTTACTGGGGAAGCTAGTTAAGTTGCGTTGTTTTCCTGATTTTCCTGGGGTGTCACATCATCCCCCCGTTGATTTGGAATTTCGTCCCGAAATTCTGCAGTAGCTTCAGCCTCAGTAGTGGTTGCGTTTTTCTTAAACAGTTGGGGATACTTGAGTTTCATTTGGTGTTCTCGTTCCCAGGTATACTCTGGGCCACGACGAGCATTCCAACGGACTCGGACCAGAGGTATCCTGGTATGTTTGAGGATCTTAACATCTCGATCCGTAATCTCTACTGGTTCCTCGACGAATCGCAGCTGGTCGTCGATTGTGAGTTCCTTGAGAGGAACTATGAGGGTCTCATCTGACAGACACTTCTTCAGATTCGACACATGGAAAACATTGTGAACTCCGCTGAGTTCTTCAGGTAGATTCAACCTGTAGGCGACTTTGCCAATCTTCTCAATGATTTCAAAGGGTCCGACATATCGCGGATTGAGTTTGCCTCGTTTGCCGAAACGGACTACACCTTTCCAAGGTGAGACTTTGAGTAGCACCCGGTCCCCAACCTGGAACTCGAGTGGTTTCCTTCCCTTATCAGCATAGCTTTTCTGACGGTCACGAGCTGCCGCCATTCGCTGTCGTATCTGAGCAATTCTCTCGGTGGTATCTACCACAAGTTCTGGGCCAGTGATTTGGCTGTCACCAACTTCTGCCCAACAGAGAGGTGATCGGCATTTGCGTTCGTACAATGCCTCAAATGGAGCGGCCTGAATGCTGGTGTGGTAGCTGTTGTTATATGAGAACTCCACTAGCGGGAGGTGCTTTTCCCAGCCATTACCTAAATCGATTACACATGCCCTAAGCATGTCTTCAAGGGTTTGGATGGTGCGTTCAGATTGCCCATCCGTCTGCGGGTGATAAGCGGTGCTCATATCTAAGCGTAAGCCAAAGGACTTGTGCATTGCTTGCCACAGTTCAGAAGTAAAACGTGCATCACGATCCGATATAATAGAGGTTGGCACTCCGTGCCTTGATACCACTTCCTTTAGATAAATGTCTGCAAGAGTAGAAAACTTATCCGTTTCTTTGATAGCCAGAAAATGTGCATACTTGGTCAGTCGATCTACGATCACCCAAATGGTATCGTTTCCGCGTTGAGATCTGGGCAAGCCAGTAACGAAATCCATGGAAATTTGCTCCCATTTCCATGTTGGAATCTCTTGTTGTTGGAGTAGGCCTGATGGTTTCTGATATTCGGTCTTGACTCTCGCACAAGTCAAACATTTGCTAACGTAGGTTGCTATGTGGGCTTTCATGCAAGGCCACCAATACGTAGTCTTGAGGTCGTGGTACATTTTATCCGAACCAGGATGTACCGAATAACGAGACTTGTGTGTTTCATACATCACAAGCTCGCGTAGGTCTCCATAAAGTGGAACCCAGATGTGTCCGTTAACATAGTAGGCGCCGTCTTCCTTTTTGTTCTAGCCGCTGCCTCGATCCTCGTAGGGACTCAGCCCTGATGTTCTCTGCTTTCAATGCTTCAACCTGAGCATCGCGAATCTGAGCGGGAAGGTTAGATTGGATGGTAAGCTATAAAGCACGTACACGCTTAGGTATAGTATCCTTTCGACTGAGGGCGTCGGCCACAACATTGGCTCTGCCCGGATGGTATTTGATAGCGCATTCATAATCGTTCAAGAGCTCGACCCATCGGCGTTGACGCATGTTTAACTCCTTTTGCTTGAAGATATGCTCGAGACTCCTGTGATCGGTGTAAATGGTGCACTTGGTACCGTACAGGTAATGTCTCCATATCTTTAGCGCAAAAACAACTGCTCCCAATTCCAAGTCGTGCGTAGTGTAGTTTCTTTCGTGAACCTTAAGTTGGCGCGAAGCGTAGGCAATGACCTTGTCACGTTGCATCAACACGCAACCAAGTCCTTGGATGGAAGCGTCGCAATAAACCACAAAATCATCTGTGCCTTCAGGCAATGAGAGGATAGGTGCGCTACAAAGTCTGTCTTTTAAGTGCTAAAAAGCGGATTCCTGTGCATCACCCCAACGGTAGATGACACCCTTCTGAGTCAGTGAAGTGAGAGGTTGCGCAATCTTAGAGAAATCCTTGATAAATCTTCTGTAGTATCCTGCCAAGCCCAAGAATTGGCAGATTTCTGTTGGTGTACGAGGTGCAGGCCAGTTCTTAATCGAGTCAATCTTAGATGGATCAACATGAATCCCGTCCTTGTTTACCACATGGCCTAGAAAATGGACTTCACGAAGCCAGAGTCACATTTTGAAAATTTAGCATACAGTTTCTCTGCTCGAAGAAGTTCCAGCATAAGTCGTAGATGCTGCTCGTGTTCCTCCTGACTCTTAGAATAGATCGAGATATCTTCAATGAACACAATAACGAGCTTATCCAGGTAAGGTTTGCATACTCGGCTCATGAGATCCATGAAAACCGCTGGTGCATTCGTCAACCCGAAAGGCATAACCAGAAACTCGTAATGGCCGTAGCAAGTTCTGAATGCTGTTTTGGAGACGTCTTCCTCTCGGACTCTCAGCTGATGGTATCCCGATCTCAAATCAATCTTGGAGTAATAGCTCGACCCTAGCAACTGGTCGAACAAGTCGTCAATACGTGGAAGAGGATAACGATTCTTCACGGTCACCTTGTTAAGTTCGCGATAGTCGATACACATTCTGAAGGTACCGTCCTTCTTCTTCACGAATAACACTAGAGCTCCCCAGGGTGAAGAGCTAGGACGTATGAAACCCTTTTCCAAGAGTTCTTGTAATTGCGTGGACAGTTCTTCAAGTTCTGACGGAGCTAGTCGATAAGGTTCACGAGCTATGGGCGCTGCTCTAGGAACTAGCTCGATTTGAAACTCAACTTGGCGATGAGGCGGAAGACCAGGTAATTCCTCAGGAAATACCTCAGGAAAATCGCGCACAATAGGAATGTCTTCAATCCTCTTCTCTTCCGTTGATGTGTCAGTAACGAGTGCTAGAATGGCAGTGTGGCCCTTACGCAAACACTTCTGGGCCTTAAGGAAAGAGATAATGCCTACGACAGCACCACTCTTGTCGCCATGAATCACAAGGGGTTCTTCACCAGAACGAGGGATGCGGACAATCTTCTCATTGCAAAGAATTTCCGCTAGCTGATAAGACAACCCATCCATCCCAATAACAACGTCGTTCACCGACAGGAGTGTTACATGGTTGGCACAACAAGAACTAGCTGAAGAAGGATGACCGTCGTACCGGTTTGTAGCCTTAAGGTTCACTGAAATTTCCATCGAAGTTGTTGGGCTCCCCTCATGCGAAGGGGGAATAATTCACCTTGATCGATGAACTTAGATGAGTTTGCAGTTTATCGAGTTGGTAAGCAACCAAATTTAGAGGAGTTTCCTTAGGTCGTGTGAATGAATTTAAAAATATGTCTGTGTAGTCAAGAGGTTTCAAAGAAAAGGATGCGAAAACACGTTCAAGAGGGTATAGTCATATCAATAACACATCACCATTCTCAGGTTTCAAGATGTGATCACCAGTGATCGAGGGTTGAGCCTTCCAAATTCTCTAAACTATAGTGAGTTCGTATTGATGTTTCTGCATGGAGAAGCGAGGACGTAATGTCACCGTGGTAAAGGAATGATGGTTTGGTCTAAGTCAATAGAAGAGATTAGGTATTGCATTAATTAACAAGTATAGATTGGTACAAAGGCAAGCGAAAAGATTTCACATAATTAAGATAAACCATCGTAGGATCAAAGTGCGACTCTTGTAGTGTAAGGGGGAAAAAGGTAAAGTAAATGTGTAATTCATCATGTCCGTCTGTAGGTTGAGTAATCCGTATCTCCAGAGACAATTCCAGTAATGGTAGATGGCAGCGCGACATGAAAGGAAGGTTCGTGGCATCATGGTCGCGTGAGTATATCATTGGTCCAAAACAGAGTTTAGATGATAGGGTTTCGAGTGGTACAACGCCAAATGCGTGTAACTGTGACTACAGTGCTTCTGATGAAGACGACAGGTGAAGGTGATAAAGTTCGTCAACTGGGATGCGTGGGTTTAGTTCTCCTAAGCCCGAGTTCGTGCGAGCCAGGTCTGGTCTTCGCGGATGTTGACGTACGAACCGGCTGTACGGAGGGTTAGATGGCGACGTCGTGTCGAGGTAAACGTGCGAGTAGATAGAATGCATAAGCAGTCGTTGTAGCGGGGTGACAAGAAATCAGGAAAGAATTTGATCACTACGCGTCAGTTTCAAGTAAACAGTTGGGTGTCATAAAGAACGCAGTAGGGCTAGTAGACAACATGTTATTACCCTAAATAAACATACCATATACAGCACACCATGCAAAAGTAATCTAGCAAGTAGGCAATATAAACTTAAATCATACCACCTAAAGTGTTGAGTCTTGCACGTGGAGCGAAGCGTCGTTGTGGATCGTTGGGCACTGTTCAGGTTATAGTCTGGTTTTACCCAAAAGTTTTCCCCTTTTTAAAACCAAGTTCACTATAACCAATTGCTCTGATACCAATCTGTCACACCCCCAAAATCCACCATGCGGAGTACCACCGCTTGGAGGCGTGACATGACCAGGATCGAGCCACCAATCATATTGAACAAGCATGTAAGTAGTTTGTAAAATCCAACACAATACAATTGGTGTCTAAACAAAACATAGTTTAGGTTACAAGCGGAAGCATAAAGTTTAAAACCAAATCATAAGTTTAAACGTTTCAAATGTTTAGCATGGTACACAGTTGTCCATGTCCCACAACGACTCTTCCCACTCCGATGCAAGCTCCATAGATTCCTAACGACCTGCAAGGCATGTAACAACGAGTCAACAACAAAGTTGAGTGAATTCACAGTTGGTTGTTTAGTTATAGTGTTCGGGAATCATTTGTTCATTTCGTAAACCAAGTATCTTAGTTATCTGTATCGCGGTTTCCCAAACATGTTTGCGATGATTAGTGGCCGGATCGCGGTTTCCAAAACATGTGTGCGATGATTAGTGGCCGTATCGCGGTTTCCCAAACATGTGTGCGAAGATTAGTGGGGGCTTCCCATGTGTCGACTAGTCGTGTTTGTACGTGCCCTTCTTGATCCAAGGACCGTAGCGAGTGTGAGTGTACGTAGGTTTTACGTACGTGCCCTTCAATCCGAGGACGGTGAAAAGTAATTTAATAGTAATGATAGTACGAGTAGTTATTCAATCCCATTCCCAACCCACCGGGAATCCCATGCCTTAGGAGTGTGAACTCACCTCGGTTGCTCGGTTTGACTCTCAAAAGTAGCTAACAGTCAAGGTCGGTCAATCACGTCCTAGTATAATTACCAGTTAGTCATTTAGTGATTTTCAAATAGAACACAAAGTTCCTACACGTATCTATCACACAACATGCATCACTTTAACGGTTTATGCCCATCTAAGTTTCCCATCCATTCCCCACTCAAAATCAAACATACGATAATGCACATAACATATATAACATGTTAGATCATTCACGGATAGCATACCCGACATTTAGACACGCGAGTCACAACTTATGTCATTTCAGCATTTATATTCAAAACCTGCTGTTTTCGGACATTTTAATAAAATAGTTAACATGTTCCAAAAATTCACAAATTTTTACAGAATGTCATAAACATTCCATATTTAATTGTGTAAAAATATCGGGGTCCGGTTCATTACCAATATTTTATAAAAATTCATATTCCTGACTGAACTCAGATTTATGTATTTCTGACCACAGTCCACGGAACCATTTATTAAAAATTCATCGAGTGTCCGATTTATGAAATTCCATTGGGGTAATTACAAATGCATCGGTTGTCATCTACTATACAAATTTCATGGTCCGATTCATCACAAAACTCAGGTTATGACTAAAAGTACGACACCCATTTATTGCTGTCAAAACTCAGCCTAAGCTGCTGTTACAAATCGGTTCTTTAAAAATAGTAAACGAATTCCAAAAATTACGATTCCGGTGCCATTAGAACCGTATTTTATAACACATAAGTCTAGGCTTCAGAAAACACATTTTTCGTTAAGTTATGGTCTGCTTACAGCCCGATGAAGTCGGCTGGAAATCATTACTCAGCTTGCTGTTTTGTGGTTTAAATGTTACTAAACGTATTAACAAGTGTCCGATTAACGGGTTTAACAAGAAAACAACTTTTAAACATCAAGTATGATTTAACCAACCCTCAAACCAACAAGATTCCGCTTCATGAATCAGACATAAGTAAACTTTTATGTAGCTTTTATGTTCATAACTCATGTTTCACATTTTCTAGCATTCTCATTATTTAGTAATTTAAACAACAACACATCATACTACATATCATAAATTCGAACAAGATGAAACCAAGTGTGAAGAAACTTACTACTAGCACTAGGCTAGGGTAGAGATTCTAATGTGAAAAAGACTAGAACAAGCTCCTTAGAAAGTCCTTCAAGTTGCCACCTCCATAGATCACCTTCAAACTTGAATGGAACTTGTAAAAATGGAAGAGATGGATGATGATAGTGGTGGTGATGGATTTCTGTTTTGGGGGAAACCGAATGAGAGAGAGGGAGTAGTAATGTGAGAGTGTGTAAGACTTGAATTGATTGTAAGATCTCATGGCCATGCCTTATAATCATCTCCACATATTTTGGTTAGATTTGGAAGCAAAAATCTATTAAAGAATTGAAATATAATCTATGGGAAGATAGGAAGTATGGCAAGTATATTAGGTGGGTCCACAAGGGGACCAAAATCGTTGTGGGGGGGGGGGGGGCTTAGTGTAAAATTGTGACTAAATTGTAAACATGAGTTATATATTGTTAGTTGATGATTTATAACGGGTGTTATGATAGACGGGGATCATGACTAGCCAAAAATAATAAAATAACGTGTTTGACAAATATTTGGTGTCCCGGGTTATGTCCGGATGTTCAGTCGAATACTGTTCCGTTAAAGTGTTTAATTGTACCGTAAAGTGTCTTATTTATATATTTTTGTAACGAAATAAATTCCTAACATATAGGAAAATATTCAGGACCATTTAGTCAGGTTTTCTGCCTACTACTAGTATGTTAACACGCACATGTGAATATAACACAGAAATCAGAGAGCAGTTAAATATTTCCACACAGTCGTCAAGCACTTTAATTATCATTAATGAATTGTACGGAATACATGTAATTTGAGGGTTGTCACATTCTCCCCCAGTTAAGAGAATTTCGTCTCGAAATTTAGCGCGTGGTTACTGAGGAAGCTAGTTAAGTTGCGTTGTTTTCCTGATTTTCCTGGGGTGTCACAACTGAGGTTCACGTTATTCCTCACTTGTTTTATTTTGGTTGATGAATGAAATTTAACCGGGGTAACCCTTTACCCAAAAAAAAAAGTTTGGGACAACATCCGGAGTCGAGGTGACGAGGTGGATTGGGTGAAGCTGGTGTGGTTTAGCCAATGCATCCCTAGACACTCCTTCCACTTGTGGCTGGTCATTAAAAACAAGCTAAAAACCCAGGATCGCATGGGTGTATGGGACGCAGGTAGTGCAACCAATCTCAATCTTATGTGTTGTCCTCTTTGCCTTCACGGTAAAGACTCTCATGATCATTTGTTCTTCCAATGTTCTTTTGCAATGCAAGTTTGGGACCAGGTAAAAAGAATGGCTTACATGGATACAGTTGATGCCAGTTGGGACGCTATCATGGCTTGGTTTGCTCAGCCGATGAGATCTAAAACGGCTGATAGTATTGTTACTAAACTGGTCGTGGCGGCTTCTACTTATTACATTTGGCAAGAGAGGAATAATAGGCTTTTTACTCCTACTCATCGAAATGCTCACATGATTGCCAATATTGTTTTACATACGGTGCGTCTTAAGCTGATGACATTCAGAGATGGGAGGCATGCGAAGAATCCTTTGCTGTTAGAGAGGTGGAAGACCCAAGTGAGGGCTATGAGTATTGAACCGGGCTAGAGTGGTAGTCTTAGGTTTTGGTTTGTAGCCATTGTTTCGGATTTGGTAGTGTTTTTCGTTACTTTGGTTTGTTTTGGTTGTTAGGGGTCGTTTGTTTTTTGGTTTTGCCTTGTCTTGGTATGTCAAGACTGGCTCTAGTGTGTCGCTCTGGCACACTCGTGTAATTTTTTAATTTTTTATAAAATTCACCGGGGTAACCCTTTACCTAAAAAAAAATCTTTTCACATTCTGAGCCACATCCTAAAGTGCTACTCACTGTGCTGGTAGTTACACATTCCACATTATAGTCGATTGTCATTGCTTATGTCCTGATTGATTCGTAAGGGTTAACTCCCATGAGTCGCTGACAAGGGTTAAGGATTCGATTGAAATCAATCCGCTGACGTTCGTTGCCGGTAGTTGGGGTCGTCCAAATACTGAAGTTGGTAAAGTACTACGCTCATCCGCTTGTTCATCGATGTTGCAATTTGTTTGAGTAATACACAGTATGTTGCGGGAGTGTTGCATAAGTGATCACACTTCGGGATCTAAGACGTCAATACGTGAGTTCCAGCAAACGAAGAGGAGTGAGAAGGTATCGATCAATCATTCGATGCTGCGACATCCAACTCAGGGACGTTCGAATAAGCACCTAACATTCTACACGGTTCACTAAGTGTTCAGATGGGTGTTCAGGTAATACTCGATAGCATCGAGATTCGAAAGGGTCCAGAGAGGAATAGAAAGTTCACGTTCGAGTAGGGGACAATCACTGCTATGACCCTTATAGGTTGGTTATGTATCACATTGATCAAATAATGGAACAGAACCCCTTTTCCACTTGTTAAGCCTCACTGGGACTCACATGCACCCCACATTATTATGTGTGCACCCACAATAATATTGTGATTTGCATGCTCATCTCAGCTCCTCTTAACTCATGTCAAATGGTTCCTCAAACTCGAGTAGCAAACAAAGTGTATCACGAAGCGTAAGTCATGAAGGTTTAGGGAAATACCACCCTATAAGTCACATAACACGTGCAAGTATACATGAATTCATACTACTGTGCTAAACGTGCAATCACATGCAATATTATATGTAGGTGTTCACTAGTTACGCAGTACAATGAGTATACGAGAGACGAACCTTGTAATCTGGAGCTGAGTGTCATGGTCGTATTCACGTTTTCATAACTGTTCGGTTATAGTCTGGTTTTACAAAAACGTTTTTCCCTTTTTTTTAAACCAAGTTCACTATAACCAATGGCTCTGAGACCAATCTGTCACACCCCCAAAATACCACGTGCGGAAACCCCCGCGAGGCGTGTGACATACCAGGATCCAAGACACCAATCACATTGAACTCATAATTATAATTAAATAAAACTTTCATTTATTAACATAAAGCGTTACATATCATTCAGTGTATACAGCGGAAGCATAAATCATTTGTTAAGTGTTTAGTAAACCGAGAGTACATAAACCATTGAGCTTGTATTGAGATTCCATGTATCTCGACCCATGACCACTCCAGCTTCCCAGACAGCAAGTTCCCAATAATATAAGCATATAGACCTACAAGGCATGTAACAACGAGTCAACAACAAAGTTGAGCGAGTTCACAGTTGGTTGTTTAGTTTTATAAGTTTGTTTTGAAATCATAAGTTGTTTTCGTAAACCACAAGTTAACCAGTACTTTTGTTTCCCAAACCATAACCATAATCAGTGGGGGCTTCCCATGTGAACCACTAGACCATACCATATCGACTACTAATGAAAATAAGTTGTGCCCTACATCAGTGTCTATCATCACTGACAGTTTGCCATAGTCCATTAGTACACGTCCGTTCGAACGACACGGCGTGAGGTTTGTCAAACCTAATAGCGCAATTAACTAATGACCCGCTCGCCATTGGCCTCGGCGATTAAGTCGATATAAGAATGAGGGACTTCATGATAGAGTTTTGTCTACTAAGTTTAAGGTTGTTGTCCTACCAAAGGGGGACGAACGTACGTAGTTCTACCAAAGGAGAATACGCAGGATTTATGGTGGCATCCTACCCAAGGAGGATGGCCGTACATATCCTACCCAAGGAGGATATGTAGGTTCCGTTTTAGTTTATTAACCCATTCCCAAACCACCGGGAATCCCATGCCTTAGAAAGTGTGTGAACTCACCTCGATTTGCTCGGCATATAATTTATTCGTCAATATACTTTATTCAATCACGTCCTATCATAGGTATTTTGTCTAATCAGATTCATATACAATTAATCACGTATTCAAGTTGCACATAGGTCACGCTTCATATAACCACCCATACAATTCCACCCTTCATATATATTGTTCATAATAGCCCCTAATAATTAAATGTGCTTATTCATGCAAGCCACGCCATACAGTTTCATTTACATCATGCACCCACTTAGAATCTAACACATATAAGACAAAACAAATTTCAAATCATTTAGTGGGTTGTACCCTATGCATAATTTGTTGTAGGTTTCCATTAAAACACATGCAAGTTCATACAATCATTCATTATATGTATTAAACCATTCATCATCATCTATTGTTTTTAACAACTTATCAGAGGTCATTCGCTATTAATAATCATTCTCTACATCAAAGCGTTCAATCAACACAAGAATCAAATAAACACAAATAGTTGATAACCGAGATATATTCAATCAAAGCATCCGCATAATCATTATCATCATCACTGTTCTTTAAACCACCATCTCGATTAAAAGATCCTTCACTCGGACAGGATCCTTAATATCGTTTAATGAAACAGTGAATCCATATTTGCCAAAAAACATTGTCATACACATAACAGTTAATAGTCATCAAGCACTAAGGAGTATGTTTAGATTCACATATTCAAATCACCATATAAAATAACAAAGTCGGACCACATTTAAACAACAAGTCCTGACCATATTTAATTCATTATATGATCATTGACCGAATTCGGCATCCTAACTCCCTAGCCAATTGGATCGAGTAGCACAACCTGTTCTAACTATGCGGCCCTAGCTCACCATTCATTATGTTAATCAGTAAATCATCATTAGTCAGTTTGTACACCAAAACATTACATCACGTGCTCATCTTCTAGGCATGCAAGTTATTGACTCTATTTTTCTACAATCTATTATTTGCCATACATAATTAATCCCCCATGATAAATTCACACGGATTCAAACAAACAGGAACACAATCACATGCATGTATAAACAAAATGGCTGTCATCATGATTAGCTGCACTATCTAGACATAAATAAAACAATTAAAGATATTACTAACCGAACACATGGTGAAATTGATGAGATTCTCGAGAGGGAGTGGGGCCTGCCATCACCATTTAGGGGAAAGGGAGTGGGTGTTTAGGGTTTGCTATAATTGTGCAAGGAGATTATGTGCCCCCCACCCCTAACATGCATTCACGTATATCCAAATTAGAGGAGAATGGGCTATGACCGGTTGGGCTTAAGGGGAAAACTGGGCCGAGAGTTGAGGGACTCAAGTGACCCAAGTGTAATGTGTGTTTAACACTTGTGCACTCCAAGTGTTTGTAAGAATTTTGGGCCGTAAAGCCCATCACTGTGTGAACCAAGTGTTTAATGCGTTTACCATTAACAAGTGCGGTCCACTAAATCCTATGATATGCAACATATACAACCATGTTTTACGTTTTACGTTTAGGGGATTTATTAAGGTTACGAGTGTTGAGTGAAAAGAATACATACTTAAATTTAATGAAGTCATAACACCCTAATACGTTTCACATTAAAAAGAGAAACGAAAAGTTAAGGTCACAAGATTAAACGACACTAACCTCAGAAGTTCGGGTTGTCACATCATCCCCAACTTGAAAGAAATTTCGTCCCGAAATTTAGCACGTAGTTACTGAGGAAGCTAGTTAGATTGCATGATTTCCTAGTATTTTGGGGGTGTGACAGATTGGTATCAGAGCCACCAATCACATTGAACTCATAATTATAATTAAATAAAACTTTCATTTATTAACATAAAGCGTTACATATCATTCAGTGTATACAGCGGAAGCATAAATCATTTGTTAAGTGTTTAGTAAACCGAGAGTACATAAACCATTGAGCTTGTATTGAGATTCCATGTATCTCGACCCATGAGCACTCCACCTTCCCAGACAGCAAGTTCCCAATAATATAAGCATATAGACCTACAAGGCATGTAACAACGAGTCAACAACAAAGTTGAACGAGTTCACAGTTAGTTGTTTAGTTTTATAAGTTTGTTTTGAAATCATAAGTTGTTTTCGTAAACCACAAGTTAACCAGTACTTTTGTTTCCCAAACCATAACCATATTCAGTGGGGGATTCCCATGTGAACCACTAGACCGTACCATATCAACTACTAATGAAAATAAGTTGTGCCCTACATCAGTGTCTATCATCACTGACAGTTTGCCATAGTCCATTAGTACACGCCCGTTCGAACGACACGGTGTGAGGTTTGTCAAACCTAATAGCGCTATTAACTAATGACCCGCTAGCCATCGCCCTCGGCAATTAAGTCGATATAAGAATAAGGGACTTCATGATAGAGTTTTGTCTAGTAAGTTTAAGGTTGTTGTCCTACCCAAGGAGGACGAACGTACGTAGTTCTACCCAAGGAGAATACGCATGATTTATGGTGGCATCCTACCCAAGGAGGATGGCCGTACATATCCTACCCAAGGAGGATATGTAGGTTCCGTTTTAGTTTATTAACCCATTCCCAAACCACCGGGAATCCCATGCCTTAGAAAGTGTGTGAACTCACCTCGATTTGCTCGGCAGATAATTTATTCGTCAATATACTTTATTCAGTCACGTCCTATCATAGGTATTTCGTCTAATCAGATTCATACACAATTAATCACGTATTCAAGTAGCACATAGGTCACGCTTCATATAACCACCCATACAATTCCACCCTTCATATATATTGTTCATAATTGCCCCTAATAATTAAATGTGCTTATTCATGCAAGCCACGCCATACAAATTCATTTACATCATGCACCCACTTAGAATCTAACACAGATAAGACAAAACAAATTTCAAATCATTTAGTGGGTTGTACCCTATGCATAATTTGTTGTAGGTTTCCATTAAAACACATGCAAGTTCATACCATCATTCATTATATGTATTAAACCATTCATCATCATCTATTGTTTTTAACAACTTATCAGAGGTCATTCGCTATTAATAATCATTCTCTACATCAAAGCGTTCAATCAACACAAGAATCAAATAAACACAAACAGTTGATAACCGAGATATATTCAATCAAAGCATCCGCATAATCATTATCATCATCACTGTTCTTTAAACCACCATCTCGATTAAAAGATCCATCACTCGGACAGGATCCTTAATATCGTTTAATGAAACAGTGAATCCATATTTGCCAAAAAAACATTGTCATACACTTAACAGTTAATAGTCATCAAGCACTAAGGAGTATATTTAGATTCACATATTCAAATCATCATATAAAATAACAAAGTCAGACCACATTTAAACAACAAGTCCTGACCATATTTAATTCATTATATGATCGTTGACCGAATTCGGCATCCTAACTCCCTAGCCAATTGGATCGAGTAGCACAACCTGTTCTAACTATGCGGCCCTAGCTCAGCATTCATTATGTTAATCAGTAAATCATTATTAGTCAGTTTGTACACCAAAACATTACATCACGTGCTCATCTTCTAGGCATGCAAGTTATTGACTCTATTTTTCTACAATCTATTATTTGCCATACATAATTAATCCCCCATGATAAATTCACACGGATTCAAACAAACAGGAACACAATCACATGCATGTATAAACAAAATGGCTGTCATCATGATTAGCTGCACTATCTAGACATAAATAAAACAATTAACGATATTACTAACCGAACACATGGTGAAATTGATGAGAGTCTCGAGAGGGAGTGGGGCCTGTCATCACGATTTAGGGGAAAGGGTGTGGGTGTTTAGGGTTTGCTATAATTGTGCAAGGAGATTATGTGCCCCCCCACCCCTAACATGCATTCACGTATATCCAAATTAGAGGAGAATGGGCTATGACCGGTTGGGCTTAAGGGGAAAACTGGGCCGAGAGTTGAGGGACTCAAGTGACCCAAGTGTAATGTGTGTTTAACACTTGTGCACTCCAAGTGTTTGTAAGAGTTTTGGGTCGTAAAGCCCATCACTGTGTGAACCAAGTGTTTAATGTGTTTACCATTAACAAGTGCGACCCACTAAATCCTATGATATGCAACATATACAACCATGTTTTACGTTTTACGTTTAGGGGATTTATTAAGGTTACGAGTGTTGAGTGAAAAGAATACATACTTAAATTTAACGAAGTCATAACACCCTAATACGTTTCACATTAAAAAGAGAAACAAAAAGTTAAGGTCACAAGATTAAACGACACTAACTTCAGAAGTTCGGGTTGTCACATTGAAGAGCCTCAAGTTTGGTTCAGTGTTCTCTGTTAAGGAAGTCCTCAAGTCTACTCTAGTCAGTAGTGAAAGGGAAATCTTCTCTGTCGATTATGGGCTGCCTTTCTTCGATCCAAAAAAGTTGGATTGGGGAAAAAAGAGGCTTATTTCAATTCTCTTTTCAAAACTATGAAAATACAATACGAGATAGTTACCGGCTTTCGCGGGACGTGCAATAGCAACCTGTCCACTCGCAATTCTTTTCACGGTGAAGAATAAAATCATAGCTTTCTGACATGCCTCTCCCTTATGGTCGAGCCACTTCGTACCTTTCCTTTCAGTCGAGTCACTTTGTACCTTTCCTTCTCTTAAGATCTTCTTCATATACATAACTTATTGATTCAGCTTTGATAATATCCTTATCAACCTATAAGAAAGCACAAGGATAAAACTCAATTCATTCTACCTTCATCTTCTATCTTTGTTAGAATATTAGTCATATAACGATGATAGTCTTCCTATCTATTGAAAGCCGCTACTCTATTCGATCCAGCCTAAGGGAAGGCTACCTTGTTACGATCAAACCCATGTTTCCCGAATTGTGCCATCTTTAGTATATATATGGTAGGAGTTCCACGAGTCATTCTTTACCCCTTCCTCTCATAGTGCATCTAGAACACGTACCCCTTTTCACAGTAAAAGAGTAAAAAAGATTAAATTAAATAAATAAGGCCCCTGTAGATCGCTTTCAAAGCAATGCTCCACCAGCTTAGGCTTAGCACTTTTCCTTATTCTCTTACTAGCTAGGCAAAGACTTTCTCTAGATCGAATGCAACCGGGAAATTCCATCCTATTTATTTGATAATGATGAATGAGATTTATGTACTATCCAAAGCAAACGAAATGAGTTGAACGATGTTCAACGAATCCCTAGTGGTCTTCGAACCTGCTCGGCTAAGCAAGGACGTAAATCTATAGTAAATGAATCATGGAATGATTTGAAAGAAGATAAGATAGAAGAAAAGAGAGATTATAAAAGGAAGGCGTAGACCCTCTCTTTCTCAAATAAAAGGAAGGTGCTTCGACAGAAACTCCAGAACGAATATGTGAGTAAAGAAAGTAAAGAACTAATAAATAGAATCTCCTTAGGAATTCTTGATGGAGACAGACTGGGAATGAAAAGCAAATTGATTGGAAGAGCTGGGACCATATGTGCTTATTTATAAAAAGGGAAGGGGTTGGTTTATAAATAGATCTTATTGAAATCTGGCCTTATTAGAAAAAACAAGGATGGAGACTGATACAGAACCCTAGCTCACTGGCTGCGCCTTCTTTGAAAGAGAAAGGCTTGAAAAGAAGGCGTAACTCAGTGTCACAAAACTCATTCTATTGTTCTTTCTGTAAGACCCTCGGGCTTTGACTCTCTGGTTGTTGCAGTAGGCTTGATGGTTTCTGGTACTCAACTTTGACTCTCGCACAAATCAAGCATTTACTAACGTAGGTTGCTATGTTGGCTTTCATGTGGGGCCACCAGTACGTAGTTTTGAGATCGTGGTACATCTTATCTGAACCAGGATGTACTGAGTAATGAGACTTGTGAGCTTCATCCATCACAAGCTCACGTAGATTACCATAAAAGGGGACCCAGATGCGCCCTGTCACGTAGTAAGCGCCGTCTTCCTTTTGTTCTAACCATTTCTTCGATCCTCGCAGGGACTCAGCCCCGATGTTTTCTTCTTTCAATGCTTCGACCTGAGCATCACGAATTTGAGCAGGAAGACTAGAGTGGATGGTAAGTTGTAACGCACGTACACGCTTAGGTTTGGTCTCCTTTGACTGAGGGCATCGGCCACAACATTCGCTTTGCCCGGATGGTACATGATTGCGCATTCGTAGTCGTTAAGGAGTTCGACCCATCGACGTTGTCGCATGTTCAACTCCTTCTGGTTGAAGATATGCTGGAGACTCTTGTGATCAGTGTAGATGGTGCACTGGGTACCGTACAAGTAATGTCTCCATATCTTAAGAGCAAACACCACCGCTCCCAACTCCAAGTTGTGAGTAGTGTAGTTCTTTTCGTGAACTTTAAGTTGTCATGATGCGTAAGCAATGACTTTTTCACGTTGCATCAACACTCAACCAAGTGCTTGAATTGACGGGTCACAATAAACCACGAAATCGTCTGTGCCTTCAGGTAACGAGAGAATAGGTGCGCTACAAAGTCTCTCCTTTAAGTACTGAAACGCGGACTCCTGTGCATCACCCCAACGATAGGTGACACCCTTCCGAGTTAGTGAAGTGAGAGGTTGCGCAATCTTTGAGAAATCCTTGATAAATCTTCTGTAGTAACCCGCCAAACCCAAGAATTGGCGGATCTCAGTTGGTGTGCGGGGTGCAGGCCAGTTCTTGATCGAGTCAACCTTGGATGGATCCACATGAATCCCATCCTCATTAACCACGTGGTCGAGAAAATGGACTTCACGAAGCCGGAAGTCACATTTAGAGAACTTAGCGTACAACTGTTCAGTTCGAAGAAGTTCTGTAGGTGATGATCGTGTTCCTCCTGACTTTTAGAATATATCAGGATGTCGTCAATGAAAACAATAACGAACTTATCCAGGTAAGGTTTGCACACTCGGTTCATGAGATCCATGAAGACCGCATGTGCGTTTGTCAATCCGAAAGGCATGACCAGAAACTCGTAGTGTCCATAACGGGTCCTGAATGTTGTCTTAGAGATGTCCTCGTCTCGGACTCTTAGTTGATGATAGCCCGATCTCAAATCAATCTTTGAGTAGAAGCTCGACCCTTGCAACTGGTCGAACAGGTCATCGATGCGCGGGAGAGGATAACGATTCTTCACGGTCACCTTGTTGAGTTCACGATAGTCAATACACATTCGGAAGGTACCGTCTTTCTTCTTTACAAACAAGACTGGAGCTCCCTATAGCGAAGAGCTAGGACGAATGAAACCCTTGCCCAAGAGTTCTTGTAGTTGTGCGGACAGTTCCTCTAGTTCTGATGGGGCTAAACGATAAGGCGCACGAGCTATTGGTGCTGCTCCAGGAGTTAGCTTGATTTGAAACTCGACCTGACGATGAGGCGGAAGACCATGTAATTCTTCAGGGAATACCTCAGGAAAGTCGCGTACAATCGGGATATCTTCTATCTTCTTTTCCTTCGTTGAAGTGTCAGTAACGAGAGCTAGGATAGCAGTGTGGCCCTTTCGCAAACACTTCTGGGCCTTAAGGAAAGAGATGATGCGTGACACAACACCACTCTTGTCGCCACGAATAGCGAGAGGTTCTTCACCAGAACGAGGAATGCGAACGATTTTCTCCTTGCAAAGAATCTCTGCTCGATGATGGGATAACCAATCCATTCCAATGACGACGTCGAAGCTACCTAGGACGATGGGGATAAGGTCGATAAAGAAGGTCTGACCAGCTAAGACGAGATTACAACCCTTAACTATGTGTGTTGCCTCGAGACTTTTACCGTTCGCTAGTTCTACGACATGCTTGGTGTTCAAAAGTGTTGGGGTACTCTTAATCATCTGACTAACTTTTAAGGACACGTAACTAGTATCGGCACCCGAATCAAATAAAACAGTAACAAAGAAGTCATCCAATAGAAACTTACCCGTCACAACGTTGGGATCATTCCTCGCTTCACCCTGACCAATCACGAAAACACGTCCCCTGGCACCATTGCCATTATTGTCACCCCTGTTGTTTCCATTTCCCTGGTTGTTGTTTTGGTTGTTCTGAATCTGGTTCAGCTGAGGACAATCTCTCTTGAAGTGTCCTTCAGCACCACACTGAAAACATCCCTTGTTGTTACCCCTCTGTTGTTGCTGCTGCTGCTGGTTCTGTGGGGTTTGCTGATGTTGCTGTCGTCGCTGATTCGCAGGATAGAGGCTCCTACAGTCCTTGGCCACATGGCCATGTTTGTTACATTTATGACAGTTGCCCTTAGTGCATGGTCCGTTGTGATGAAAACTACAACGATTGCATTTGGGGTGATTCCCCTTGTATCCACTCTGACCTTGACTCTGATTTCCTGAGGATTGCTGACCAGGGCTCTTGTAGTCGTCAGTTCTTCGCTGCTGGGACTGAGACTGAACAGAAGTCAAACCCTTGCTTGAATTTCCATCCTACTTGCGCTTGTTGTCGCTAGGAGCATCAGAAGTGGTAGTATCACTAATACGCTTAGGCAGCTTGTTCTGTTTAACTGCCTAATCAGTGAGGGGATGGGATACTCGAATGACTTGTTGGATGGTACCAAGGTTAGCCGCTGTCACATGACTCTGAATCTCTGGCACTAGACCCTTGAGGTACAGCTCGATACGTTTGATAGGAGGATCCACCATAGTAGGGCACAATACAGCCAATTCGTTCGACCTTTTCGTATACACTTCGATTTCAGACCCTGTCATCTTCAGATTGTAAAACTCCACCTCTAGCTTGTGAATGTCGTCGCGATGACAGTACTCCTCCTTGATCAGATCTTTGAAGTCGTTCCATGGGGTGGCATTAGCAGCTTCCAACCCTAGCATTTGAACCTGTGCGTTCCACCAAGTTAACACAGCACCTTCGAGTGTTCCAGTAGCAAATTTCACCCTACGAGCCTTAGGGCATTCGCACATCTCAAAAACGGATTCGATCTTCTCGAACCAGTGGAGAAGACCTACAGCTCCTTCCGTGCCGTTGAAGGTACTAGGTCGGCAATCCATGAATGTTTTGAACGAACACACGGGAGGTTAAGCATGCTGACCTGTCGCGCGAGAAAGAAAAGACAAGGTTAAGCACGAGAGTTGGCTCACGAGAGTAGGATCTATCATCCTAGGATAGGCAGGTTATACCTCCTGCAGGGGCTGCTACGAGTGCCTCAGCAACTCGTTCGTTAATTAGAGCCATCAGCTGGGCTTGAGTCAAGTTCAGGCGTCCACTCATGATCTTCACATCGAAGGAAACACATGTAAGAAAGGTGTCGTGAAAGTGCGTAAGTGTGGAATGACATAAGAGAGCAAGCACACAGGAAGGTTTTGAACGAACACACGGGAGGTTAAGCATGCTGACCTGTCGTGCGAGAAAGAAAAGACAAGGTTAAGCACGAGAGTTGGCTCACGAGAGTAGGATCTATCATCATAGGATAGGCAGGTTATACCTCCTGCAGGGGCTGCTACGAGTGCCTCAGCAACTCGTTCGTTAATTAGAGCCATCAGCTGGGCTTGAGTCAAGTTCAGGCGTCCACTCATGATCTTCACATCGAAGGAAACACAAGTAAGAAAGGTGTCGTGAAAGTGCGTAAGTGTGGAATGACATAAGAGAGCAAGCACACAGGATTTCAAGCAATAGTTGTTACGCTAACTAAGCATACCATGATCAAATGCACTACTTAAACTAACAGGCAGGCACTACAAACATAAACCATATTACCTATAGTGTTGAGTCTTGCACGTGGAGCGAAGTGTCGTGGATCGTTGAGCACTGTACAGGTTATAGTTTGGTTTTGTCAAAAAGCTTTTCCCTTTTTAAAACCAAGTTCACTATAACCAATGGCTCTGATACTAATCTGTCACACCCCCAAAATCCACAAGCGGAGTATCACCGCAGGAGGCGTGACATGACCAGGATCCAACCACCAATCATATTGAACAATGTAATTAAATAAATAAAAGTCCAACCACACAATATAATTGGTGCTCAAAACAAGTTAATCAAATTCAAGTTATCAGCGAAAGCATAAAGTTTAAAACCAAAGTATAAGTATATAAGTTCAAATGTTAAACATGGAACTCAACAGTCCATGTCCCACAATGACTCCTGCTCCCATGCAAGCCCCAGCTAGGAATCTAACGACCTGCAAGGCATGTAACAACGAGTCAACAACAAAGTTGAGCGAGTTCACTATTGCTTTGTCCATTTTAAAGTTGTTCCAAAAACCGTAAGTTCATTTGAAATTCAGTAGTTAATCAGTTCCTTGTTTCCCAAACCATAAGCAGTGGGGGCTACCCCATGTTATCCACTAGACCCGTTACCATATCGACCACTGACTGAAGTAAGTTGGTGCCCTAACGTCAATGTCTATCATCATTGACTAGTGCCCAGATCCATTAGTTCACGCCCGTCCTCTGCGGCACGGTGTGAGGCTTGTCAAACCTAAATAGCGCTATCTAACTAATGACCCGCTCGCCATTGGCCCGGCGATTAAGTCGATATAAAATGAGGGACTTCATGATAGAGATTTTGGTCTAGTATCAAGGTTATCACCCTTCAATAAAGAGGATGTGGTAGGTGTCCCCAAACCAGGAGATCACAGAAGTTCCGATTAAATCCTAAGTACATGTTATCACCCTTCAATAAAGAGGATGTAGTACGTGTTCCAAACCAGGAGGTCACACTGTTTCCGATTAACTCCTTTACCCATTCCCAACCACCGGGAATCCCATGCCTTGTAGAAAGTGTGAACTCACCTTAGGTTAGCTCGGCAGATACACAAAAGGTCAATCGAGCTGCTAGTGGTCAACCACGTCCTAACATGGTTACCATACAAGTCAGGTCTAGGTTTAAGTAGTGCACATAAGTTTTACACATAAACTAGCAAGTTACAGCACGTAATGATCATGGCAACACATTCAACACGTTAACAGTCCAGTACATAACATATCCGAACTTGTGCAACTCAAATGATTGGACTCGCACAAGTTTAATGGCCCAACAGTCTTGTGCGCTTCACTAGTTGAAGCCCAATAGTATTCGGCCCAACCTGTTGTGCGTCCAGCACAACCTTGTGCGACTCACAACGGGTTATGCGATCCAAACTGTCACACCCCCAAAATCCACATGCGGAGTATCACCGCTTGGAGGCGTGACTGACCAGGACCAAACCACTAATCATATGGAACAAGTAAATATTTAATGTAAAAGTCCAACCAACACGATAAATGTCTAAAACAAACATAGTTAAGTTATGAGCGGAAGCATAATGTTTAAAACCAAATCAAGAGTTCAAATATCCAAATGTTTAACATGGCACACAGCTGTCCATGTCCCACAACGACTCTTCCTTATGCAAGCTCCAGCTAAGTACCTATAAACCTGCAAAGCATGTAGTAACGAGTCAACAACAAGTTGAGTGAGTTCACGGTTGGGTGTTCGTTTTAAGTTGTTCCAAAAACAGTTTCCTTTAACTGGCGTTCCTGCCATGGGGATTACCCCATAGTTGAAAACGTGATTTGTTTAACCCTTTGTTTAACCCATTTACTCTGGCAATCCTGCCGTGGGGGCTACCCCATGATAGTTATCTGGCATTTCGGCCGTGGGGGCTACCCCATGATAGTTATCTGGCATTTCGGCCGTGGGGGCTACCCCTTGAATACACTAGACTCGTTACCATATCGACTACTGACTGAAGTCATGTTTAAGTGCCCTGAAACTGTCAATGTCTATCAGCATTGACGTGCCCCAGATCCATTAGTTCACGCCCGTCCTCTGCGGCACGGTGTGAGGCTTGTTAGACCTAAATAGCGCTATCTAACTAATGACCCGCTCGCCATTGGCCCGACGATTAAGTCGATATAAAAAGGAGGGACTTCGTGATAGAGAGTTTTGGTCTAGTATAGTTATCTGTCCGTGAGGACGAGGAATTACATTCCTGAACCATTACTGTCCTACCCAAGAAAGGACGAGGAATCCATATTCCTTAACCCCATTCCCAACCCCTGGGAATCCCATGCTTTGTAGAGTGTGAACTCACCTTGGTTTGCTCGGAAGATACACAGAAAGGTCGAGTCTAAATGCTAGTAGTCAACCACGTCCTAACATGGTTATTATACAAGTCAGGTTCACGTTTGAGTTAAGCACATAAGTATCACATAGATAGCAAATAAGAAACACATACGGATCATGGCAACATACATCAACACGTTCAACAATTAATAGCGTATTCAAGATTGGGCTCGCACAAGCTTTGTGGCCTTGTGCGAGTCATCCGTTGGATCCCATTACTACCCGGCCCAAAGTCAAGAAGCCCAAACAAAGTTATAAGCATAACCACTGCCCAACAAATAAACTTAAACCTTGTGTTAATCCGATTGGGTTGTGCGATCAGACCTGGCCCAACCCAACACATATACCCGGCCCAACACATATAAACATACGGCCCAACAACAAACAATCTTGTGCGACTGGTCATGACTTGTGCGAGTGGACTCCTTGTGCGATTCATTTAATCATCCGAATAATTTGCATAATAGTTACATTGTTTCCAAAAATTTCGATTCAGTTATAATCATTCAATGGTTTCCAATTTATGAATTTTATCAATATTAAATGGCTTTAACCGAAATAAAGTATGAATATGATAATCAATTGGTCCAATAGTATTCAGCCACATTCCACATATAGATCAGATTTGTTCACGTGAAGATCCATACAAGTCAACAACAACAAGGTCATTCAATTCACATGAATAATATGATTGTCATCTATTAAGTTGAATACCCACATGACATACTGACAATTACATGTGAGTATGAAAACCATGACTGCAAATCTTAAAGAATCCCTAATATACAATCAAGTTACATGCTCATCATCATACATACACACAATTCGAAAAACAACAATCATTCCAACATTCACATCAACAAACATTCACATGTCAACATGCCATACCCTGAGTCAATTATAAACAACTCTAAACTATTCGGATCATGCAACCTAATCCGATGACATGCTCATACAACCGGTTACATATGTTTAATCTTAAATCATTACGCACAACAATCATGCTAGCCGATTTACATTACCCTATGATTAACAATCCAAATCATAAATCATAACAGCCGATTTAACTCAAGCATTCGGTTTTTTTTTCTCAATCATTTACAACGTCAAATACCAATGTGCTCAGTAACCCTAGTCAAGATTCGATTCCACTAGGCATGTAAGACAAAAGAGATTTGATTCAAACAATTTAGATTCCAACCATCACGTGAAAGAGCATTAAATCGGTCCAATCAAAATCAAAGAAATCATTATATACTAACATATTCGGATTTGAAAGAATGAAATCATTAACTATGCATCACAGACGACACGTGATAATCATCAACAAAACGCAGCCAAACAAATTAAATAATAAAGATTAAGGCACTAACCGAACTCAGAGAGATCAACAAGAAAGATCTGACTTCGAATAAGGGGAAGGCTGCCGTCGACTTGGGACTGATAGCTAGGGTTTGCCAATTAAAGATATTCACGTAAAGGTTGGAAGTAAATATGTAGCTGATCCGCTACTAGGCCTAAAGCCCATTTGATTTACTACAAAGGAGTGTGGGCCGAGAGTAACAAAGGACCAAAGCCCAAAGGCTTGTGCGGTTCGAATAGTGTTGTGCGACCCGAGTTGTTTATATACATACATACATTACACAAGCACACATCACATAACATTCATTTAATCAATTAAGTTCATACAATCACATCACGTTTACATACGTTACATAAGTTCAAAACATGCTACACCTAGCACAAAGATAGGTTCGGAAATACGAGTTGTCACATTATCCCCAAGTTGAAAGAAATTTCGTCCCGAAATTTAGCACGTACTCACTGAGGAAGCTAGTTAAGTTGCATGGTTTTCCTGGGGTGTCACATCCTCCCCCCGTTGATCTGGAATTTCGTCCCGAAATTCCGTAGCTTCAGCCTCAGTAGTGGTTGTACCGTTTGCGAATAGTTGGGGATACTTTTGTTTCATCCGATCTTCGCGTTCCCAGGTGAACTCTGGGCCGCGACGTGAGTTCCAACGAACTCGAACAAGAGGTATTCTAGTACGCTTGAGGACCTTAACATCCCGGTCCGTGATTTCGACTGGTTCTTCGACGAATCGCAACTGCTCGTCGATAGTGAGCTCCTTCAAAGGAACGACGTGAGTCTCATCTGACAGACACTTCTTCAGATTCGACACGTGGAAAACATTGTGAACTGCACTGAGTTCCGCTGGTAAGTTCAGTTTGTAGGCCACCTGATCTTGTGCGGTCAAACCAGCTTGTGCGATCAGTTATAAGTTTCCTAAATCTATGCAAATCAGTTATTCATTCCTTATTTACCCAATTACCACCAATCAATTCTAACAGTTTCTGTTTTACCAATAGTCGATTAAATCCAAGTTTTATCTATTATTTCTTATGAACCCAAATAAATCACATTCGAACATGAATAATAACTCATAGCATAAAACGATCAGGTTTATGTTCTCAATTTTCATCATTCCATAATCTACACCAAATCATGTAGTTAATCCAAACACAAAACATAACAGACGATAACCCCCATTCGGTTCTAGATTATCATTAACATTATACGATTATCAAACCCTGGATTTGGATCAAATACAAAGGATCCTAATTGTAAGAAGTGAAAGAAGGATTTATAGAGTGACAAGTGTCCAATAACCTAAAAAACCCACTACACAAAAAAACCCACTAAAAAAAAAACCTTAAACATCCACCACCACCAAAAAACCCCCACCCCCACCCCCCACATCACCCACCCAAAAAAAAATTTTTTTTTTTGCCGAGGGGGTGGGGGTGGGGGTTTAGGTTTTTGGGTGGTGGTGGGGGTGGGGGTGGGTGTTTAGTTTTTTTTATATTTTTTTTTTAGGTTTTTTTTTGGGGGGGGGGTAGGTTTTTGGGGGGTGGGGGGTGTTAGGTTTTTTTTATGTTTTTGGGGGGTGGAGGTGGGGGGGTTAGGTTTTTTGGGGGGGTTTTTTGGTGAGGTATAGTTTTTTTTTTGCGGGGGGGGGGGGGGGGGGGCGGGCGGGTTTAGGTTTTTGGGTGGTGGTGGGGTGGGGGTGGGTGTTTAGGTTTTTGGTGGTGATGTAGTGGGTTTAGTTTTAGGTTATTGTACACTTGTCACTCTATAAATCCTTCTTACACTTCTTACAATTAGAAGCCTTTGTAGAATAACTTGACCCATCAAACCCTATATTGATCTAAGAATACTACAAATGTGAGCCGATATACAAACACCAAACCTCATTAGAATCAATCACAAAACATCCCAAAATCATTATATAGAATCATATAGATCACAACATCATTCAACATACAAATAATAATAAAAACACTAACCAGTTAGAAGGTAGAACGAAGGGTGATCCGAACAAGAAAGTCTTCGATGGAGAGGGGATGTGGCTGCCGTCGAGTTTGAGAGGTAGAGTGAGAGAGATTTAGGGTTTGGTGTGTTTTGGGTGCTTTGCAAACAATGAAGAAACAAAACCCCATAAGGGTTATGTCTTGGTTTAAATAGGTGGGTGGCCGAACCCATCATGGGCTGCCCATTGGTTTCGAGTTTAAGGGGAGTGGGCCGAGAGTTGTATGGAACCAAAGCCCAATGGCTTGTGCGATCAGATTAATGTTGTGCGATCACATCATATACATACATTACACACATTCACAAAACATGTAACATTCATTCATTAAAACCAACATATCAATTAGTCACATAGAGTTCATACACGTTACATTAAACACAAGGATAGGTTATGAAATACGAGTTGTCACATCATCCCCAAGTTGAAAGAAATTTCGTCCCGAAATTTAGCACGTGGTTACTGAGGAAGCTAGTTAGGTTACATGATTTCCTGGTTTTCTTGTGGTGTCACATCCTTCCCTCGCTGGTTTGGAATTTCGTCCCGAAATTCCGCAGTAGCTTCAGCCTCAGTAGTGGTTTCACTTTTCTCGAACAACTGGGGATACTTGTGTTTCATTTGGTCTTCTCGTTCCCAGGTAAACTCTGGGCCACGACGGGAGTTCCAACAAACTCGAACAAGGGGTATTCTGCTACGTTTGAGAACCTTAACATCTCGGTCTGTAATCTCTACTGGTTCCTCGACGAATCGCAGCTGATCGTCGATGGTGAGTTCCTTGAGAGGAACTATGAGGGTCTCATCTGACAGGCACTTCTTCATATTCGACATATGGAATACTTTGTGAACTCCACTGAGTTCTTCAGGTAGATCCAGTCTATAGGCCACCTTGCCAATTCTTTCAGTGATTTCAAAAGGTCCAACATAACGTGGATTTAGTTTGCCTCGCTTGCCAAAACGAATCACACCCTTCCAAGGTGAGATTTTGAGTAGCACTCGATCCCCAACCTGGAACTCGAGTGGTTTTCTGCGCTTATCAGCATAGCTTTTCTGATGGTCACGAGCTGCCGCCATTCGTTGTCGTATCTGACCAATCTTCTCTGTTGTGTCTACGACGAGTTCTGGGCCAGTGATTTGGCTGTCGCCAACCTCTGCCCAACAAAGAGGTGATCGGCACTTCCGTCCGTATAATGCCTCGAATGGAGCAGCCTGGATACTGGTGTGGTAACTGTTGTTATACAAAAACTCTACCAAAGGCAGGTGCCTTTCCCAGCCGTTACCAAAGTCAATTACACATGCTCGAAGCATGTCTTTGAGGGTTTGGATGGTGTGTTCAGACTGCCCATCCGTCTGTGGATGATACGCCGTGCTCATGTCTAAAAGTGAGCCAAAGGATTTGTGCATTGCTTGCCACGGCTCAGAGGTAAAACGTGAATCTCGATCGGAAATGATGGAGGTTGGCACCCCGTGCCTCGAGACTAATTCCTTCAAGTAGACGTCTGCTAGAGTAGAAAACTTATCTGTTTCCTTGATAGCCAGAAAATATGCAGACTTGGTCAGTCGATCCACGATCACCCAAATGGTATCATTTCCTCGTTGAGATCTAGGTAAGCCAGTAACGAAATCCATGGAAATTTGCTCCCATTTCCACGTCGGTATCTCTGGTTGTTGCAGTAGGCCTGATGGTTTCTGGTACTCAAATTTGACTCTCGCACAAGTCAAGCATTAACTAACGTAGGTTGCTATGTTGGCTTTCATGTGGGGCCACCAGTACGTAGTTTCGAGATCGTGGTACATCTTATCTGAACCAGGATGTACTGAGTAACAAGACTTGTGAGCTTCATCCATCACAAGCTCACGTAGATTACCATAAAAGGGGACCCAGATGCACCCTTTCACGTAGTAAGCGCCGTCTTCCTTTTGTTCTAACCGTTTCTTCAATCCTCGCCGGGACTCAGCCCTGATTTATAGGTTTTTTTTTGGGGGGGGGTAGGTTTTTTTAGGTTTTTGGGGGGTGGGGGGTGTTAGGTTTTTTTTAGGTTTTTGGGGGGTGGAGGTGGGGGGGTTAGGTTTTTTGGGGTTTTTTTTTTTGGTGAGGTATAGTTTTTTTTTTGCGGGGGGGGGGGGGGGGGGCGGGTTTAGGTTTTTGGGTGGTGGTGGGGTGGGGGTGGGTGTTTAGGTTTTTGGTGGTGATGTAGTGGGTTTAGTTTTAGGTTATTGTACACTTGTCACTCTATAAATCCTTCTTACACTTCTTACAATTAGAAGCCTTTGTAGAATAACTTGACCCATCAAACCCTATATTGATCTAAGAATACTACACATGTGAGCCGATATACAAACACCAAACCTCATTAGAATCAATCACAAAACATCCCAAAATCATTATATAGAATCATATAGATCACAACATCATTCAACATACAAATAATAATAAAAACACTAACCAGTTAGAAGGTAGAACGAAGGGTGATCCGAACAAGAAAGTCTTCGATGGAGAGGGGATGTGGCTGCCGTCGAGTTTGAGAGGTAGAGAGAGAGATTTAGGGTTTGGTGTGTTTTGGGTGCTTTGCAAACAATGAGGAAACAAAACCCCATAATGGTTATGTCTTGGTTTAAATAGGTGGGTGGCCGAACCCATCATGGGCTGCCCATTAGTTTTAAGTTCAAGGGGAGTGGGCCGAGAGTTGTATGGAACCAAAGCCCAATGGCTTGTGCGATCGGATTAATGTTGTGCGATCACATCATATACATACATTACACACATTCACAAAACATGTAACATTCATTCATTAAAACCAACATATCAATTAGTCACATAGAGTTCATACACGTTACATTAAACACAAGGATAGGTTATGAAATACGAGTTGTCACATCATCCCCAAGTTGAAAGAAATTTCGTCCCGAAATTTAGCACGTGGTTACTGAGGAAGCTAGTTAGGTTACATGATTTCCTGGTTTTCTTGCGGTGCCACATCCTTCCCCCGCTGGTTTGGAATTTCGTCCCGAAATTCCGCAGTAGCTTCAGCCTCAGTAGTGGTTTCACTTTTCTCGAACAACTGGGGATACTTGTGCTTCATTTGGTCTTCTCGTTCCCAGGTAAACTCTGAGCCACGACGGGAGTTCCAACAAACTCGAACAAGGGGTATTCTGCTACGTTTGAGAACCTTAACATCTCGTTCTGTAATCTCTACTGGTTCCTCGACGAATCGCAGCTGATCGTCGATGGTGAGTTCCTTGAGAGGAACTATGAGGGTCTCATCTGACAGGCACTTCTTCATATTCGACATATGGAATACTTTGTGAACTCCACTGAGTTCTTCAGGTAGATCCCGTCTATAGGCCACCTTGCCAATTCTTTCAGTGATTTCAAAAGGTCCAACATAACGTGGATTTAGTTTTCCTCGCTTGCCAAAATGAATCACTCCCTTCCAAGGTGAGATTTTGAGTAGCACTCGATCCCCAACCTGGAACTCGAGTGGTTTTCTGCGCTTATCAGCATAGCTTTTCTGATGGTCACGAGCTGCCGCCATTCGTTGTCGTATCTGAGCAATCTTCTCTGTTGTGTCTACGACGAGTTCTGGGCCAGTGATTTGGCTGTCGCCAACCTCTGCCCAACAAAGAGGTGATCGGCACTTCCGTCCGTATAATGCCTCGAATGGAGCAGCCTGGATACTGGTGTGGTAACTGTTGTTATACAAAAACTCTACCAAAGGCAGGTGCCTTTCCCAGCCGTTACCAAAGTCAATTACACATGCTCGAAGCATGTCTTTGAGGGTTTGGATGGTGTGTTCAGACTGCCCATCCGTCTGTGGATGATACGCCGTGCTCATGTCTAAAAGTGAGCCAAAGGATTTGTGCATTGCTTGCCACGGCTCAGAGGTAAAACGTGAATCTCGATCGGAAATGATGGAGGTTGGCACCCCGTGCCTCGAGACTAATTCCTTCAAGTAGACGTCTGCTAGAGTAGAAAACTTATCTGTTTCCTTGATAGCCAGAAAATGTGCACACTTGGTCAGTCGATCCACGATCACCCAAATGGTATCATTTCCTCGTTGAGATCTAGGTAAGCCAGTAACGAAATCCATGGAAATTTGCTCCCATTTCCACGTCGGTATCTCTGGTTGTTGCAGTAGGCCTGATGGTTTCTGGTACTCAAATTTGACTCTCGCACAAGTCAAGCATTAACTAACGTAGGTTGCTATGTTGGCTTTCATGTAGGGCCGCCAGTACGTAGTTTTGAGATCGTGGTACATCTTATCTGAACCAGGATGTACTGAGTAACAAGACTTGTGAGCTTCATCCATCACAAGCTCACGTAGATTACCATAAAAGGGGACCCAGATGCACCCTGTCACGTAGTAAGCGCCGTCTTCCTTTTGTTCTAACCGTTTCTTCGATCCTCGCAGGGACTCAGCCCTGATGTTTTCAGCTTTCAGTGCTTCGACCTGAGCATCACGAATTTGAGCAGGAAGACTAGAGTGGATGGTAAGCTGTAACGCACGTACACGCTTAGGTTTGGTCTCCTTTCGACTGAGGGCGTCGGCCACAACATTCGCTTTGCCCGGATGGTACTTGATTGCGCATTCGTAGTCGTTAAGGAGTTCGACGAATCGACGCTGTCGCATGTTCAACTCCTTCTGGTTGAAGATATGCTGGAGACTCTTGTGATCGGTGTAGATGGTGCACCGGGTACCGTACAAGTAATGTCTCCATATCTTAAGAGCAAACAACACTGCTCCCTTTTTATGGTCTCAAGATGCTTCGTTTCGTAGAGGTAAGGCGAAAGTTTCATGGAAATCTGTTTGTCTTCCAAAATTTGAAGGGGGTTTGGGCATTACGCGTATTGGTGATGTGAACAAAGCTCTTATGGCAAATCATATTTGGAGCATTATCACTAAACGTAAATCTCTCTGGGTGGACTGGGTGCATGATTACAGACTAAAGGGTAAAATTTTTTGGGTTAGTAAGATGTCGACTAATTGTTGCTGGAGTTGGCGTAAACTTCTTCAACTGCGGCCGATCATGAGAGACCACTTTAGTTCTCGGCATGGGGATGGTAGAAGGACATCGGCCTGGTACGATTCTTGGTCCGATTTGGGTCCTCTGGTCAATTTTTTATCACCAAGGACTATAACAAATGCAGGTTTTAGATTGGAGGATTCGGTTGCTGATATTAACATAAATGGTTCGTGGTTATGGCCGATGGCTTGGCGAGATTTATTTCCTGTGCTTATACAATTAGATCAACTCCATGTAGTAGATAATAAAGCTGATAGTATACAATGGAAAAATGGGGATGTTGTGTCAGAAGTTTCGGCTTCAAATATTTGGAATACGGTTCGATATAGTGATTTGGAGGTGGGGTGGAGTAAGATTGTCTGGTGTGCGCATTGTATTCCGAGACACGTGTTTCTCTTGTGGCTGATTATGAGGAAGACATTATTAACGCAAGATGTTATCCTTCAATGGGATTTATCGAGAAGAAAGAATATGAATATGATGTGTTGCTTGCTATGCTATGAAAACCAAGATTCTCATGAACATCTATTTTTCGAGTGTAAATATTCAGCAAAGATTTGGAATAGTGTTCGTCAAAAAGCCGGTATGTATGATGTTGCCCCTAAATGGGAGGAGATTGTCGAATGGCTTATGGATCGTGCAAACTCAAAATCGGCATCTAACTATGTGAGCAGAATTTTGGTGGCGGCTTCGGCTTACTTTATTTGGCAAGAACGGAATGCTAGGTTGTTCAAGAATCAAGTGAGGCCTCCGGATCAATTATGTCAAACTATCATTAATACTGTTCGGTATAAGCTTATGGGTGTTCGGCTGAAGCGGACTGATAACGTGCTGAAGCTGTTGCGTGAATGGGATATTCAAGATGGAGATCGCTCAGATGATGGTGGCTGATTAGTTGTTTTGTTTTCAAGTGTTTCTAGTTCTTAGACTAGTTGTTTTGTTCTTCGTATGTTTTGTTTTTGTGGTGCTACATTCATGAGGCATGTCTCATGTTTGAACTAGTGTAGATTTCTCTACACTGCTTGTTTTGGTTTGGTTGTGAATATATAGAATCACCGGGGTAACCCTTTACCCAAAAAACAACACTGCTCCCAACTCCAAGTCGTGAGTAGTGTAGTTCTTTTAGTGAACTTTAAGTTGTCGTGATGCGTAAGCAATGACTTTTTCACGTTGCATCAACACTCAACCAAGTCCTTGAATTGACGCGTCACAATAAACCACGAAATCGTCTGTGCCTTCAGGTAACGAGAGAATAGGTGCGCTACAAAGTCTCTCCTTTAAGTGCTGAAACGCGGACTCCTGTGCATCACCCCAACGATAGGTGACACCCTTCCGAGTTAGTGAAGTGAGAGGTTGCGCAATCTTTGAGAAATCCTTGATAAATCTTCTGTAGTAACCCGCCAAACCCAAGAATTGGCGGATCTCAGTTGGTGTGCGGGGTGCAGGCCAGTTCTTGATCGAGTCAACCTTGGATGGATCCACATGAATCCCATCCTCATTAACCATGTGGCCTAGAAAATGGACTTAATGAAGCCAGAAGTCACCTTTAGAGAACTTAGCATACAACAGTTCTGTTCGAAGAAGTTCCAAAATAAGTCGTAGGTGATGCTTGTGTTCCTCCTGACTCTTAGAATATATCAGGATGTCATCAATGAAAACAATAACGAACTTATCCAGGTAATGTTTGCACACTAGGTTCATGGGATCCATGAAGACCGCAGGTGCGTTTGTTAATCCGAAATGCATGACCAGAAACTCGTAGTGTCCATAACGGGTCCTGAATGCTGTCTTAGAGATGTCCTCGTCTCGGACTCTTAGTTGATGATAGCCCGATCTCAGATCAATCTTTGAGTAGAAGCTCGACCCTTGCAACTGGTAGAACAGGTCATAGATGCGCGGGAGAGGATAACGATTCTTCATGGTCACCTTGTTGAGTTCACGATAGTCAATACACATTCGTAAGGTACCGTCTTTCTTCTTTACAAACAAGACTGGAGCTCCCCAGGGCGAAGAGCTAGGACGAATGAAACCCTTGCCCAAGAGTTCTTGTAGTTGTGCGGACAGTTCCTCTAGTTCTGATGGGGCTAAACGATAAGGCGCACGAGCTATTGGTGCTGCTCTAGGAGTTAGCTCGATTTGAAACTCGACCTGATGATGAGGCGGAAGACCGGGTAATTCTTCTGGGAATACCTCAGGGAAGTCGCGTACAATCGGGATATCTTCTATCTTCTTCCTTCGTTGAAGTGTCAGTAACGAGAGCTAGGATAGCAGTGTGGCCCTTTCGCAAACACTTCTGGGCCTTAAGGAAAGAGATGATGCTCACCACAGCACCACTCTTGTCGCCACGAATAGCGAGAGGTTCTTCACCACAACGAGGAATGCGGACGATTTTCTCCTTGCAAAGAATCTCTGCTCGATGATGGGATAACCAATCCATTCCAATGACGACGTCAAAGCTACCTAGGACGATGGGGAAAAGGTCGATAAAGAAGGTCTGACCAACTAAGACGAGATTACAACCCTTAACTATCTATGTGTGTGGCCTCGAGACTTTTACCGTTCGCTAGTTCTACGACATGCTTGGTGTTCAAAAGTGTTGGGGTACTCTTCAGCATCTGACTAACTTTTAAGGACACGTAACTAGTATCGGCACCCGAATCAAATAAAACAGTAACAAAGAAGTCATCCAATAGAAATTTACCCATCACAACGTTGGGATCATTCCTCGCTTCACCCTGACCAATAACGAAAACACGTCCCCTGGCACCATTGCCATTATTGTCACCCCCGTTGTTTCCATTTCCCTGGTTGTTGTTGTGGTTGTTCTGATTCTGGTTCAGCTAAGGACAATCTCTCTTGAAGTGGCCTTCAGCACCACACTGAAAACATCCCTTGTTGTTACCCCTCTGTTGCTGCTGCTGGTTATGTGGGGTTTGATGTTGTTGCTGTCGTCGCTGATTCACAGGATAGAGGCTCCTGCAGTCCTTGGCCACATGGCCATGATTGTTACATCTCTGACAGTTGCCCTTAGTGCATGGTCCACTGTGGTGAAAACCACAACGATTGCATTTGGGGTGATTCCCCTTGTATCCACTCTGACTTTGACTCTGATTTCCTGAGGATTGCTGACCAGGGCTCTTGTAGTCGTCAGTTCTTCACTGCTGGGACTGAGACTGAACAGAAGTCGAACCCTTGCTAGAATTTCCATCCCACTTGCGCTTATTGTCGCTAGGAGCATCAGAAGTGGTAGTAGCATTAATACGCTTAGGCAGCTTGTTCTGTTCAACTGCCTGATCAGTGAGGCGATGGGATAGTCGAATGACTTGCTGGATGGTACCAAGGTTAGCCGTAGTCACATGACTCTGAATCTCTGGCACTAGACCCTTGAGGTACAGCTCGATACGTTTGATAGGACGATCCACCATAGTAGGGCACAATACAGCCAATTTCAGCATCCAAGTCCTGCCCATCAATTTCCGCTAAAGTGTCAAACGAGTTCCTCACTTGGACATTATCTGCTGTCTTCCTGTTCCCGTGAACCTCCTTTGTACCAGAAGTACTTGGGTCGGCCTTGCTAACCTTTGGCTTATACATAAACTTTGGTTTATGTTTCTTTTGTATCACTCCCACATGAGCTGTCTTCCTCTTATCCATCGTGAAACCCTCTTCATCAACAACCACTTGCTTAGCTTTTTTATTTTCATTCTTCCCACACACTTGATCATTGTGTCCAAACACACAACACAGTGAACATCTTTGAGGCTTCCATTCGTATTCCACATTTACTATTTCATTAATGTAACCATCATCATCTAGCTTCGGAATGGCAACCACAATCTGGTCTTTAAGTTCTCTATCCGCACTTATTTCAATCAACGCCCGAGCAAAACTACTCCTCCCCTAGTTTTTTTTGGGTAAAGGGTTACCCCGGTGAATTTTATACCAACCAAAACCAATAAAACAAGTGAAAGTCAAAAAACCCCTCAGTTCTCAAGTATGACATGCCATACCAGAGTCAACAAAGCAACCCCACACCCGGGAAACACATACAAAGAGAAAACAAGATGAAAAATCATCACCAAATATCTAAAAACACAATTAACTATTAGCCGTAATCGTCATCAGCAACCAAGAGACCACGAGGCAGAGCCCATTCTTGCAAAACTTGTATCGTGCTTGCAGATGTCTTGAATCTCATAGAATGAAGTTTCAACCGCACCGTCGAAAGAATGACTTCGACCAATAAGCTAGACTTCCTTTTCTTGGATGAAAACAACCGTCTATTTCTTTCTTCCCATACAAAGTAAGCTGATGCACTCGCAACTATCTTTGTTATAACATGTTTAGCTGTATTCGATGCAGAAATCCCCAACAAATATTGGAAAATTGAGTTCCACTCCTCATTTATATCAGCCATACTTGCTTTTCCTTTCACACCATTCCAAACTTCCTTAGAATACTACACTCGAAGAACAGATGGTCGTGCGAGTCCGGACAAGATGAACACAACGAGCAACACATAAGATTAAAGTTTGCATTACCTGAAGAGTTCCATCTACTGATAATATCTTGTGTCTTCAACTTTTTTTGCACCAGAAGCCACATTAGAAACGAGTGGCGGGGTATAGCCTGCGGAAACCAAACGAGCTTGGCCCACGGAACCTCATTCTGCCTGAACCGAATCACATCCCAAGCCGTCGCTGTATTAAACTCCACACTTTGACCTGAACTTGTTTTCAACTCCAGTTTATCTTGTCTTGTCTGATCCATTATAACACTCTGAAGCTGAGCAAGAGCCGGATATCGATCCGTCCATGTGTCTGGCCAAAGCCATTCTCCATGTTCACAAACCTCCGCCAATTTAGTAGTCATACTGAACCCGGCATTAGCTATCATTCTCGGAGTAATCATTCTCGCTATCGGACATATGTCATCCCATTTGTCAAACCAAGCAAAAGTTGTCATACCATTTCCCACGTTTATCCATATATGGTCTCGAAGTAATTGTCTAAGCCCAAGCATTTTCCTCCAGTTCCAAGCAATATTCCTTCCAACCTGAATATCCCAAAAACTTCTACTACGAATACGATATGAGTGGATCCATTTGACCCATAAGGATTCTCGAAGAGATAACAAACTCTATATGTGATTAACCATGAGAGCATTATTCATATCTCCGACTCTTCTCACCCCTAGCCCACCTTCACACTTTGGCAAGCATACAGACTTCCACTTAACTTTAGCTTTACCTCTAATGTTATTACCTTGGGCCCAAAGAAAATGTCGCATCTTATCCTCAATCTCATGAATAATACGCTTCGGAAGGATAAAGACCGAAGCCCAATATACATGCATCAAAGAGAGGACCGATCTAATCAGCTGCAACCTCCCCGCAAACGACAAACATTTGTTTTTCCAATCAGTAATACGAGACTCTAATCTTTCAATAAGTCTTTTACAATCTTTATAGTGCAACCGAGTGGATGTCAAAGGAACCCCAAGATACCGAACAGGCAGTTCGCCCTCCTCAAATTGCGTGATACTCTTAATCTGCGTCTTCACCCCATCCGACACATTCCCAAAAAACACTATGCTCTTCGACATGCTTGGCACAAGCCCCGACATATTTTTGAATAGGTTTAAAGCATCCATGACAACTCTCGCTGATCTATGATCCCCTCTAGCGAATAGAAAAAGATCATCCGCAAAGCATAAATTTATGATTCTTAGTTTATCACATTTATTGTGAAACCTGTATTCCGCCGATAAATCCACCTGCTTCTGAAGGATGAGAGAAAGAACCTCCATAACTAACGTAAAAAGTACCGAGACATAGGATCACCCTGTCTTAATCCCCGTTTTCCTTTAAAATACCCATGCAGATTCCCGTTTATAGCCAGAGAAAAGGAGGTAGAAGACACACAAGCCATGATCCATTGAACCATCTTCGGATGAAAACGAAAACCCACTAATGTTTTTTCTAAGAAGCTCCACTCCACCGTATCATATGCCTTTTGAATATCAACTTTAAAGGCACACCTTGGGGGACCAGTCATACGGTGATAATTATGCATAAGTTCTTGTGTTAACAAAATATTATCCGATATTCTTCTCCCCGGAACAAAAGCCGACTGATTTATACTTACAATCTCAGCCAGATCTTCCTTAATTCGATTTGTAATAATCTTACTGATACACTTATATAAAGTGTTACAACAAGATATTGGTCTATAATCCGTAATCAGCGATGGAGTAGTTACCTTTGGAATACGCGAAATTATAGTGTGATTAAGTTGATGTAACATCTTACCATTACGGAAGAAATCCTTCACAACACGACAAACATCATCACCTACAACATTCCAAGCTGCTTTAAAGAAAGTAGACGTAAACCCATCCGGTCCAGGAGCTTTATTGCCATCAATTGAAAACATGGCTTTCTTGACTTCCTCATTCGTCACCTCCCTAACCATATTATCAGCTCTTTCCGAATTTAGAACCTTACTGAACAGATCAGGAGTCGGATGCACATTCGTAGAGCCCACTGATCCGAAAAAATTCGAGAAATGGTTCACCATAGCTTGTGTCGCCACACCCCCCTCAAACAGATTTCCGTTTACATCCCGAATAGCAAAAATTCTACTCCGATGGTTCTTTGCTTTAACAACATTATGAAAAAACTTTGTATTGGAATCACCTAGAGAAAGCCAATCCACCTTCGACTTTTGTTGAAGGAACAAAGCTTCATCATACAAAACTTCCTTATATGTTTGAATCAAGTGCTCGTTCTGCGTCATTAACTCATCATTACCCGGGTCCAAATCAACCAGACGCTGACATTCATCCAGCTGACCTCTCACCATCTTAACCTTTTCATGAACATTCCCTTGTTGATAAAGAAGTTTACGCATTGGAGTCTTCAATAACTTAAGCTTCTTCACAACCTGGAACATGCAATACCCATCCACCTCAGTCTCCCATATCCTTTTTACCTCATCCATGAACCCCGTTTTTCGAGCCAAAAAATTGACAAACTTAAACGGCTTAGGCTTGTCTCTTTGAATGTTCGGCAAAACTAGAATGCACGGTGTATGATCTGAAATTATATACCAATGAAAACACGCAGCGGCTTCCGGAAACACATCGATAAACTTCATATTACCCAATATACGATCAATCTTTTTGAAAACTGCACGCCCTTTTTGCTGTTTATTCGACCATGTGTAATGCATACCAGAACTATTAATGTCCAGCACCTCAATATTGTTAACACAATCCCTAAACTCCATCATCCCAATATCAACTCTTGAAGAACTCGAACGGTTATCCTCCAGAAATAACGACGTATTAAAATCCCCCATTATGACCCACGGCTTATCATGAACAAAAGTGTTATGTAATTTTAAGCTTTCCCACAACCGTCTCCGATTCATATACCGATTTTCCGCATACACAAACGAGCAAAACACAGATTTTTGATCCAGCTTAAAAACAATTTGAGTATGCATAACCTGATTTGATTTAGCAAGAATCATAACGTCTACTAAGTTAGCGTCCCATCCTACAATAATCCGCGTACCCTTAGTGCAACAACTAGCATTATTTACCCAACTCCATGTCCGACAAACTTTTTTACATACATCATAAACCTTAGTATCTTCCACATGCGTCTCAGTAATAGCACATACCTGAATATGATTATCCTTTAGCATTTGGCGAACCTCCTTTTGTTTAAGGGAGCGGTTCAACCCCCTTATGTTCCAGGTAGCGACACTACCCATTGGCACCCTTGTAACCGGGTGTGCTTGCACCCTCAGACTCATTCTTCTCACTTTTCCTCTCCAAATACCTTGGATTCTCAGACAACATGTCATCTATCTCAATGATACCCGGCAGAATCTCAACCGGGCCTCCCTTTACTCCTTTGGCGTCTACTGTTCGTTCTCGCACCTGTTGAGACTCCGCTAAATCCTCCACTTCTGGTTGTTTTTGTTCCGCCCCGTCATCTTGAAGCACATCAAAAGGGTTTGAAACCGGCACACTTGAAGACGAATCCACATCCCCATTAGACTTTGGTTTAGATACTGGCCTATACATCATCTTAGATTTTGGGTTTTTCATAGGAAAACCTTTTTTTTTGGGTAAAGGGTTACCCCGGTGATTTTATAAAAATAACAATCAAAACCAAGTAGGAAGCTGAAATACTTCCTAGTTCTCTTAGTGGCATACCACTAAAGAGTGAAACACAAATTAATCAAAAAAACAACCAATTACATCAAAGACAAATCAGAAATTGGTCTTCCATCTTCATTCAAGAAAATCTTCTTTATCCATCTTCCATTCCTCCAAAAACCTCTTAACATTAGACGTTTGCTTGTACTTGAAGGAAATTAATTTTGCTCTCACAGTGCTAATAATACCATCGGCAATTTGCTCCGGGGGACTCAACCTGTTGCTGAAGAATCTTGAATTTCTTTCACTCCAAATATCATAAGCTACTGCTGCCACAATCAGTCTACTAGCAACAACATAAACTGATTTTGATCTAACTGTAGAAACGAGCCGTGAAGTTATAACCTCCGAAGCTTCTATTTTTTCCTCTCGGCTTCTGAAACCCATCCGAACTAGTTTGAGACACACCAGTAGCAGCTACCTTCGGCTTTCTAGGACATCCATTGTCATCATGTCCAAAAACACAACACTCGAGCATCTTAACGGTTCCCAGTAATAATCTATTTTAATTTCAGCCTTATCATAACCATTACCTTCCAACGTTGGCACCGCAACCCTAATACTTCTCATCAGATCCTTATTTGCCTTAACTTCAATGAGAACCCTTGCAAAGCTACTCCTTCCCCATGACTCCGCACACATAGTCGACGTAAAAGAATCTAGCATTTTTGGCACCCCTATCTTAGATGCAAGTAAACTCAACCCATCCTCCGTAAATGCTGGTAGTGGTACATCATGCAATTTGACCCATACTGGTATGGCTGTAATCTCCTCCTTAACCAATGTCGTCGATGGAGTCCATTCATTTAGAATAATTGGAATATTACGAATCGTCCATGGCCCATCTTCCAGTAATTGATCAAGACCCCTCTTCGTTTTAAACTTGAAAAAGAAGAAGCCTTTTGCATTCATCATCATCTTCAATAAACCATACTTCGACCAGTTATTCTTTACGAAGTAATCAACAACTGGAAATGCAAGCCGTTTCCCAAGAAAGTACCCATATAACGTGTTAGCAAATCTATCACTCACCTCTTTCACTGATGATATCGGTATGACCACATCCACCCCATCCATCTTTTTAATACTCTCCATAGAACGAAAATTCACTTTAGTTACCTCTGGTTGTTTCTGGACAGCATTTACAAATGACATCGGTTTGCCAACATCAAAACCTTTATCTGCCGTTTGGTTCCGTCCACCCATACTCACCGACCCATTACCCGAATTAGGGTTTGCATGGTTGTCTTCCGGGTAGTTTGCATCTACCTGTTCCTCACCGTTTCCCCCATTGAATTCCGACTCCACCGGTTTAGAGATTTCGAATAAGCCATCAATAACTGACGTGTTATTCGTCATGAACATTCCTCTTCTCGGCATCAACGGGTTACCCTCTATTTTCGTAACTTTCAAACCAATACCCCTTACAGGACTAGCACTAGCCTCTCCTTGTACAGGGGGAGTCCCCCCTTTATCCAACACATGATCGCCACCCCTATTCCTCCCCATGCAGCTTCACTTTCACGGAACCAGATTACTAGCCGAACGAAAAACACAAAGAAACCCTAATCTAGCTTGACGAAAAAACAGAAAGAAACCCTAGATTTAACTCAATCCTTTCGCTAACTAGTTCGAATCAGATGTATTAATAAATCAATACTCCAATGATCAGACTGTTATACGAAAATCATGAAGAAAAATCGAAGGTAGGAAGAGAAGCCAAAATCGCCATTGCTAGGGATAGTATTAATCCGTATCGCGATTTCCCTCCTCCCCCAGTTTTCCGTGCACATATCGGCTGTATAGCCATCCAGAAGTTTTGGCACACTTAACTTGGACGCTAATAAGCTAAGGCCATCGTCGGTGTAAACTGCAATAGGAACGTTGTGGAGTTTTACCCACACCAGAACTGACTTAATACCCTCTTTCTTTAAGCTAACTGATGGAGACCAAACATTTAAGAACAAGGGCACTTTCCGGATCAGCCACGGCCCTCCTTCCAATACTTTCGCCATACCCTCTTTTGAAACAAATTTAAAGAAAAAGAAGCCCTCTGAGATCATGAGTTTAACAAAACCGTATTTTGCCCAAACATTCTTAGCATAATATTCAACGACTGGATAAGGAAGCCGATTACCCAGAAAATAGCCATATAAAACATTCACAAACTTTTCCTGAACTTTACGAATTACCTCACGAGGAATGACAACATCAGCGTCAGGATTGGTCTCAGTCGAATCCAAAGTTCTAAAGTTAACTTCCCGTTTCATTGAGGACGTGTTCTTGACCTTATCAGCATAAGACATCATAGTAGCACTCTTCACACGCTCCTCCCCCTTTGTGTGATCAGCCGTATTGTTAACCTCTTGAACTGGAACAGTAACTTTTTCCAGTTCATCAATGATATTAATCATCCTAGGCTCCTGCTGAATAACACCACGTCTAGCTAATAGCATATTACCATCAATGTTCAGTGGCTTGGCAAACAAAGAAGGTTTGTCACGCATATCCTGGACATTCGATAGCTTAGGACCCTTCGAACTGATAAAGATATCCCCATTCAGCTTCTTAGAAAATGATTGAAAACCCAAATCCTCCAAACCCTGATCTAATAACAATGAGGAGGTGGTCGATTCTATACCAACTAAAACTGCCAGATTTATGAGGAATGATAACCATGAAGAGGTTGCTGAGGGGGCAAGCACTCCCGGTCAGATCGGTATTAATGGATAGCATTCTCACATGGAACATAAGGGGTTTGAACCAACCCCTGAAACAAAGTGAGGTTCGTCTTATTCTTTCGGAAAACAAAGTGTCTGTATGTGCTATATTAGAATCTCATGTGGATGTTGCTAATCTGGCTAGAGTTTGTAAAAATGTGTTTAAAAAGTGGAGTTGGACGTCTAATGGGGGTCTATGTGATCGGGGTACAAGAATTATCCTAGGTTGGAACAGTGATGTTGTGGATGTCATGATTTTGTCTCAATCAGATCAAGTCATTCACGCTCAAATGTGGTCAAAAGCGGATAATACTAGTGTTTTTTGTTCCTTTGTTTATGCAAAGAATAAATATCAAGATCGAAGGAGTCTTTGGAAGGACTTATGTGGGCATGCGAATCTGTGTAGGGACAAGCCATGGTTTGTCATGGGCGATTTTAATTCTGCCCTTCATATGGATGATTCTCTGTTTGGTACGTCAACTCAAACTATAGGCATGCGAGAGTTTTATGATTGTGTCAAAACTACGGAGCTGGTTGATGTTAAGGGTCATGGTATGCAATACACTTGGAACCAGAAGCCGAAGGAGGGGATTGGTTTACTTCGGAAAATTGATCGGGTTATGTGTAATGTTAAGTGTCTTGACTTGTTTCCAGAAGCTTATGTTATGTATCATCCGTATCGTGTCTCTGACCACACTCCTTGTATTCTAAAGCTGACTAATGAGTCTAAGTCTTCTAGGCCGAAGCCTTTCAAGTTTACGAACTTCCTTACTTCAAAACCTGATTTCAGAACTTGTGTAGAGCGAGAGTGGGTGAAGACGGTTGACGGGGTTTCTATGTTCTCGGTTATAACTAAGCTGAAGAATCTAAAGCCAGGTCTTAGGAAAATCCTAAACCAACAAGGGAATTTGCATATTAAAGTGAGTGAGCTGCGTAAAAAACTTGATGATATTAAAAAAATGTTGGACAAGAACCCTCTTGATGCGGTGCTTCGTAAAAATGAGTCCGAATGCCTAAAAGATTTCCAAATTGTGGCGTATGATGAGGAGTGTTTCTTGAAACAAAAATCTAAGGTTGAGTGGCTTTGTGCTGGGGATTCTAATACGGCTTTTTTCATAATAGCCTTAAATGCAAAAACGCTAGGAGCAAAATTCATTGCATTCGGGATATGGCTGGAAACCGATATGAAGGAGACGATGCTACGGCTGCTTTAGTTAATCATTACGCTGGTTTTTAGGCACAGAAGATCAAGTTTCTAGTCTGGACATGACGGACATATGTCTTAATGTTCTTGGTCCGGAAGTGGCAGGTAATATGGTCAGACAAGTTACTCCTGAAGAAATTAAAAATGCTATGTTCAGCATTGGTGAGAACAAAGCTCCTGGTCCGGATGGCTACACGTCTGCCTTTTTCAAGCATGCTTGGGATATTGTGGGGACTGAGGTAACGAAAGCGATTCTTGATTTTTTTTTGATAATGGCAAAATATTGAAGCAGATAAATCACACAATTTTGGCTCTTATTCCCAAAGTTGATACCCCGGATTCGGTCCTGGATTATCGGCCAATCTCTTGTTGCAATGTTCTCTATAAGTGTATCAGCAAAATTATAACGGAGAGATTAAAGGGGTGCTTGGAGATCCTGGTGAGTATTAATCAGTCTGCGTTCGTGCCTGGTAGGAGGATTTCGGATAATATCCTCTTAACGCAAGAACTGATGCATAATTATCACTTGAATAAAGGTCCGCCAAGATGTGCTTTCAAGATTGACTTTCAAAAGGCTTATGACATTGTTAGTTGGTCGTTTTTGGAAAAGATTCTTTATCAGTTTGGCTTGCACAGAAAGATGGTGAACTGGATTATGGCGTGTGTTACCACGGCGAGTATCAATCGCAATCTTCATGGTTTCTTCAAGGGGTGAAGGGGGCTTCGTCAAGGCGATCCAATGTCTCCGTATTTGTTCACTCTTGTTATGGAGGTGCTCACTTTATTACTTCAACATAATGCTCGCTGCTGGGAATAAGGCGCCAGGCCCGGATGGATATACCTCTGTTTTCTTTAAAAAGGCGTGGGATGTTGTTGGAAAGGATGTCTGTTTAGCGATAAAAGACTTTTTCGAGAACGGAAAGCTTCTAAATGAGCTGAATCACACGGTAATCTCTCTTATCCCGAAGGTTAAGACTCCCGATTCTGTAACGGGCTATAGGCCTATATCTTGCTGTAATACTCTTTATAAGTGTATAAGTAAGATTATTACTACTCGTATTAAAGAAGGCCTAGGAGATGTTGTTAATATTAATCAGTCAGCTTTTATCCCGGGTAGGAAGATCTAAGATAATATCCTCCTAACCCAGGAGTTAATGCACAACTATCATCATAATCATGGTCCGCCGAGATGTGCGTTTAAAGTCGATATTCAGAAGGCTTATGATACTGTTGATTGGGGTTTCTTGGATGATATTTTATATGGATTTGGGTTTCACCAAAAGATGATTAAATGGGTTATGGCGTGTGTTACTTCTACTACGTTTTCTCTCGCTATAAACGGGAATCTTCATGGGTATTTTAAAGGGAAGCCGCCAGGGGGATCCTATGTCTCCTTATCTTTTTACGTTGGTAATGGAGGTCCTTACGTTGATTCTTCAAAAGCAAGTGGAGATTACTGCTGATTTTAGATTTCATCATAAGTGTGAAGAGCAAAGAATTATTAACTTATGTTTTGCTGATGATTTATTCTTGTTTGCTCGTGGTGATCCTAATTCAGCTGCTGTTATTCTAGAGTCGTTGAATCTGTTCAAGAATATGTCAGGCTTGGTTCCTAGCATGACGAAGAGCACTGCTTCTTTGGAGGTGTTCCGAATTATGTGAAAGATCAGATCCGTAGTATTATGCAGTTTGATGAAGGTGTTCTTCCGGTTAGGTATCTTGGTGTTCCTCTTATCTCGTCTAGATTGAATTATTCTGATTGTAAAAAGCTAGTTGAAAACTTGGAATCTCGAATCACTGATTGGAAAGCAAAACGCTTGTCGTTTGCTAGTCGTCTTCAACTTGTTAGATCAGTGTTAGCGTCTATGCATGTTTATTGGTCTTCCGTTTTTATATTACCAAAAAGAATTGTCCATGATCTTGAAGATAGGATGCGAAGATTTCTTTGGGCTCAAGGGAATAATATAAAGGGTAAGGCGAAAGTAAAATGGAGTCGTGTGTGTTTGCCTAAGGAAGAAGGTGAGTTGGGTATCCGGAGAATTTCTGACATGAATAATGCTCTTATGGTTGCTCACATCTGGAGTCTCTTGACTCATAGGGAATCATTATGGGTTAAATGGGTTCACTCGTATCGCATCCGGAATAGAAGTTTTTGGGATGTTCCTGCTCGGAATAACATTACGTGGGGTTGGCGGAAGATACTTCAACTGAGAACGCTCATACGTCGACACATTTGGATTAAGTTGGGTAACGGAGCTAACACACGAGTCTGGTTTGATACATGGAATAATTTATGCCCTTTGAATCTCTTTATTACACCGAGAATGATATCTAATGCGGGGTTTGATATGAGGTTCACGGTTGCGGATATGTTCCAAAACGGAAGGTGGGTATGGCCGAGCTCATGGGTAACTAGATTTCCGGGTTTACATGACTTTTCTAATGTCATGTTAGACCCCATGTGCAAGATAAGACTATTTGGCGCTCTAGAGACGGTAAAGATATGGAATATAGCACTTATGGAGTGTGGAACGATATTCGTCAGGTTCAAGAGAAGGTTGAGTGGGATCGTATAGTGTGGTTTCCTCAGGCTATACCTCGGCATTCTTTTCTCATGTGGCTTATAGTTTGCAAGAAACTAAAAACTCAAGATATTATGTGCAAATGGGGATCGTCGGGTAATGCTAACTACAACCTTTTGTATTGTTCTTTATGTACATCGGGACCGGACTCTCATGATCACCTCTTTTTCGAGTGGGAGTTTGCATCTTAAGTTTGGTATGGGGTTCGCGAGAAGGCGGGTATGCTAATAATAGAGAGGACGTGGGACAGGATTATGAGTTATTTACTGCAACATGCGGAGTCCAAACGAGCCTCTCACATCATTGGCAAATTAGTGGTGGCGGCGTCGGCTTACTTTATTTGGCAAGAACGAAATAACAGATTGTTCTCTTCAAAGAAAAGGAGTGCAGCTCAAGTTATTGAGGTGACCCTTATGACCATTAGAATGAAATTACATACTATGAAGTTTCGAAGAACGAGTAACGTGAGTCAAGTTTTGAGCGACTGGAGTCTCCCTTGAGAATTGCTGATGGACCAAGATGAATGTGGCTGATTTATGAGCATGTTTGGTTGGAGCCGTTTTTGGTGCTTGTCTATCGTTTTTGACTTGTTTGCTTTGTTTGCATATGATCTTTTTGCTTTGTTGTTTTGCGTGTGAACTCTATCAATGGCATGTCATTCTAGAGAACTGAGGTGTACTATATTCCTCACTTGTTTTATTTGGTGTTGAATGAAATTTAACCGGGGTAACCCTTTACCCAAAAAAAGCATGTCATTTAAGTACCATGCTAATTGTGTGAAGCAAAAAATAATTAATGTTTCGTTTGCTGATGACCTATTTATATTTGTTCATGGGAGTGTCTCTTCGGTAAACAAAATAAAGGATGCATTAGAGAAGTTCACCAATATTTCAGGGCTGGTACCGAGCCTTGCAAAGAGCATGGTGTTTTTCTGTAATGTTAATCTGCAGATAAAGCAGGATATTCTCAATATTATGCCGTTTCAGGAAGGCATCTTGCCTGTTCGTTATCTTGGTGTGCCGCTAATTACCACGAAGTTAGCTGCCAGGGATTGTAAGCTGTTGGTGGACCGAATGGAGAAGAAAATCGATAATTGGATGACAAAGACTCTATCTTTTGCAGGTAGGTTGCAGCTTATAAACTCTGTTCTTTCAGCCATGCATATTTACTGGGCGTCGGTTTTCATTATTCCGGGCCGAGTGACCAATGAGTTGGAAAAGCGTATGCGTCGATTTCTTTGGAATGCTGGTAATAATGGGAGAGTTAAAGCTAAGGTGGCGTGGAATGATATATGCCTGCCTAAAGTGGAGGGTGATCTGGGTATTAGGCGAATTGCGGATGTCAATAGAGCCCTTATCACTAATCATATTTGGAGTATTCTTGTGAAAAGAAAGTCTCTCTGGGTGCAGTGGATCTATGCTCATAAACTGAAGACTCAGAAATTTTGGGACGTCCAATGTAAAGGTAACATGACTTGGGGTTGGAGGAAGATTTTATCTATTTGGAATGCTGTTCGGCCGTTTTTTGGAGCATTATTCGGAGTGGAGTGCAAACTAACGCGTGGAGTGATAATTGGTGTCATTTGAGTCCTCTCAGGTCGTTTATAACGCCAAGACATATTGCGAACGCGGGTTTTAATCTTCAAACTACTGTGGCCGAGTTACTTGACGAGAATGAGCAATGGAAATGGCCCCAAGCTTGGTATGATATTTACCCGGTTATGATTGGTTTAACTATTAACCAACAGAATTCCCAGTTAGCGGATCGAATTGTTTGGAAGGATTCGGAGGGTAATGATCAACATTTTAGCTCCTTGGAAGTGTGGCACTCTCTGCGGACACGTGACACTCCTGTTAAGTGGGCTAGCATGGTTTGGTTTTGTGACAACCCTCACAAATCCAGGTATCCGTACGAATTAATTAATATTTAATTAATGCTTAATTACTGTGCTTGCTTACAATTGTAGTTAAACTGTTTCTTGATTTCTGATACATACATACTCATGCATCACATTTTATTACTGTCACTCCATTCATTACACACAAACATTAGTGACAAACCTGATGCACAAAGCACAGTTAGCTCAGTGAACGGATAACCCAGTAAACATGCTGACAATGCCAGCGCATAGTCAGACGCTGTATTGAGGCCAGTATGAGCCGGGAATAAAGTACTACACTGGTAGGGAGTGTAGGGAGGGGAGGACCATTAAACTGCGTCACTAGGTGATAGTTATAGTGCCCGGAAGTGCCTAAAACATACTTTAATTACAAAATTCTGCACTTTAAACAAAAATTCAGCATTTAACATAACTAGTAAAGTGCAAGAACTTGGTAGAATAATTCTAGACAGCTTCCAAAGTGTCGGTAAATTTATGTGTCACTAAAAATAATATAAACGACACTTTAAAGCTTTGTTTGACACTTTAACGGATCAGTATCCAACCGAACAATCGGACTTTACCCGGAACACAAAAATATTGCCAAAAACATTGTTTTCACTTTTCTGAGCTAGTTAGGGTCCCCGAATACCCTTTATATTAATAAACACACTTAACCTCCTAACTAAACCTTTAGATTTCAACTTAAACCTAACTATACCATTACAAACCAAACCTTTAGATAATCAATCTTTGTTTTGCGGATGACTTATTATTGTAATATTTTGGTATTGTTATAAAATCACCGGGGTAACCCTTTACCCAAAAAAAAACCAACCCTTACCCCCCTCATTTTGACGGTTCCAAGGGGTGACCCACCCCTTGCCATTTCTTGATTATTATATTCACCTATGTTTAGTATCAAGTGGACACATTACGTGGAGGATAAAGCACTAATATGGATTATAAATATATCCTTAAGACCACCATTATCTCTCATTCAAGCACCAACAACAAACAACTTCTCCTCTCCCCTTCATTGCTTGCGGCCGAACACCTTCACCACCATACATCCATCTTCCAAGTCTTGTACAACCATTCCTTCATACATACAAGGTGCAAGGTGACACACAAACAAGCGCGGTGCACTCGGAAGCTCAAGGACCTCTCTAGATTTCTTTTATCCACCTCGTTTACATCTTGTTTCTTCCCTAGCCTTGAGCTAGTAGTAAGTGCCTCTAAACATCATCTTGATCTTGTTTAAAGTGGTTAATAGTAGATGTAATGGTTAAAAATCAAAAACACACAAGAACATAACTTAAAGTCTTGATCATATGATGAATAAGTTGGATAAAGAGAAACTAGTTGTGTAAATCTTGTGAAACTTGTCTAGTTGTGATTATTTGATGTTGTTAGTCACTAGAAGTTGGATGGATCATCATCTAGACCTACTAGATCATGTTCAAGAACATGAACTAGTAGTATGTTGTGCTAGAGTTATAAAAAGATGATGGAACCATCCACCATGAAACATGAACTTGTGTAAACATAATTTTTCTTGTAAAATAAGGTTCTAAACTAGTAGATCTAAATATCTACAAGTGTTTTTTTTTTGGAAGAACCAAGTGAAAGATGCAAGTCTTGTTTAAAACCCAGATCTTACATGAACTAAAAGCATTTTAGTGAATAAACAAGTGTGTAAACACTTGTGTCACAAGAGAAATTTAACAAGAAATATTTTTGGTAAATCATGACTAGGAGTTGTGAAACTTCAAGATCTTTAAAAATAAAGTTTTTAAGAAACTAATTTTATTTTTAAAGATAAAAAGATCTATTCTATTAAATATGTTAGAAAGTTACTACATATTTTTACAAAACATTCAAGTTCATGAGTTTATGATAATTCATATTTTGTCTAGTTTGATGAATAAATATTGTTGATTGATGATTGTTAAATTGGTTGATTGAGTTTTGAAAAGAAAATGATACGCTTGTAAGCGTGGACACCTCCAGATACAGAGGGAACTCTGGCGAAATTTTTCCAGAAATATAACACTTTGAAATATTTTCCTAAACAAATGTTTACAAAATATATTTTTAACTTCGTTTTCAAAATAAACTTCGCCATGATTTTTATTACAAAAATTACAAAGTGTCGGAGGTGGGTTTTCGTAAATAAAACTTGTTAAATATATATTTAGAATATATATTACGTAATAAAACGCTTGTGTGATTATGTGATTATTTTGTGAACTACATATATTATTTTTAGGATAAAAATAATATAACTGGAGAATGTTATGAAATTACGACTTCAGAATAATACCAACACTATCACAATTAATATTTAAGTTACACCGGTATTATTATTACAACGCAAACTTTAAAACGTAACTTATGTATTTTCGAAAAATACTCTTAAATGTGTATTTTGATAAAGTATTATTTTGGAAATGGTATGAAGTAAAATATAATATTTTTGAGAAAAATATGTATATTTTGGAGTTAGATATTTTAGACAAGTGATTTAAAGTATATTTTCAAGTGAGACTTAAAAATATATTTTCAGAATTATAAAACACACATGTATTAAAACCCCCATCCTTGGGAAGGAATATATTTATTAAATATACAAGAAGTGTGAACACGGAATAGTTACCTAACTATTTCTCCAATAAAACGTTAAACCCTAAACCAAGGTACGACCGTCCGTCTAATAGGAATTAGTACGTGTAGGTCGTCACGCAGCAGATAGAGTTGGAGATTGACGTTTCTGGATACGCACCTCTGTGAGTTCATGTCCCCCTTTTCTCTTAACTGTTTTCAGTTTTTATACTTCGGGGGTGAAATACATGTTACAATGATTACGGATACTTTTATACATGGTATGGTTAGCTTAAGGAGGGTTATAACTTAGATCATGTGAGTGGGTAGGCGGAAACTAGAGGCCATTAATCCTCATTGTAGGACCGAGGGTCATTAGCGGTAGATCTATCTGGGTGTAGCGAGCCCAACTCCAGGCCCACTGTACGGACCTCGGGGTGACTTTGTACCCGACGCAAAAATCTGCTAGGTTTGAGTCTTCCTACAGCACTTCACACATATCATTGGCTTTGTAACCCAATGGTGATCTCTTTTTCCTTATTTGTTACATACCATGGATTTTTCATACATACAGACATATTACAAAGGTTTATACAAACTCACTTTTACATGAACTCGCTCAACTTTATGTTGATTTTTCAAATTACATGTATTTCAGGAAACTAATGGATCTGGCCAAGTATGCAAGTGTATTAAGCTGCATAGGAGTAATGATGTCATCCGAGTTTAGGAAATGTGATCTTTACCTGGAAGGGTCACAAGTCTTAAACTGTGTTTTCATTTATGTCGTTTGGTTGTGTCTTATGAACAAGTTCTAATTATGTTGTGGTTGTAATTCGTTGCATGTGTCAACTTTTAAAACAATGTTGTCGTGTTTACTTTTAAAACTTGAATAAATGGATGAACATCATGGTTTTATTATCATATAGCATTGTTGTGATTATGCTATGGTATTAAGAAGTCACACCAAAATAAACCCACGCTTCCGCAAAGCCAGGGTGTGACGGCTTGGTATCAGAGCATCGATCATAGCGAACTAGGATTCCTTCTCGAGTCTAGACTATGATCACTAGGGCTCTCACGAAAACATTTTTACATTGCATACACTAAAGCGTCCAGATCCAGGATACAAAACATTTTTACAAATAAAAAGGTACAAAATCATTTTTTTTAAGTTTATATAATTTAGCCTTAAAGGCTGGGGAGATTCAGTCGGGGAGACTGAGGGAAGTCAGCCCTAAAGGCTGGGGAGATTCAGTTGGGGATACTGAGGGAAATTCAGCCCTAAAGGCTGGGGAGATTCAGTCGGGGAGACTGAGGGAGTTAGTCAGAGAGACTAGGAAGTTTAGTCTGAGAGACATGATAGGATAGTCTGGGGAAGACTAGGATGATTACTTGCTTACATTAATTGAGGCTTACATGCTTATCTAATTTAATGTTGATATACGTGCATATGTGGTAGTTGATCGCACACACTAATTGCTAGTAATTACTATGGATATACCTACTACGCACCGGAACACATGTCACTCTATTTAGAGAACGAGTTATCAGACATTGATAACCCTACGACCACCGCCACAGATAATGAGACTACATCTGCGCCAGAGACAATTACGTCAGATACTGAGAGTGGCCCTGACATGCTGACCAAGGACGAGGACGACTTCCAACAGTCCGCGCTACCAGATTATGGCAATACTTTACCTTTGCGAGTGGTGTCTCTGACAAGAATCCTTTTGTCACTCCTATTTCAGTCCAGGACCCCTTCGTCACTGGATATCTCTTGTGGACATTCCTTCCGAAGGTTGATTACTCGACGAACAATTGATGACGATACCGACGTAATATTAATGATCCTTCCGATAACGCCCATGATGATGGGAAGTTAGATGAGAACATTGTTACTGACTGCACATTTTGAGATCCCTGTTGTCAAGACTATCCTCTGATTCCAGCATACATTCGATTCCAGGCTCCTTTGAGTCTGTGACATCTGCAGCCTTACAGACAGCCGGAGTACAGCTTCCTACTACTGACACAGACAACGACGACATGACTGTTGCACTATCACCTGCTCGAGGCCCCACATCGTTACACGACCCAGGGCCTGCTCCTGAGCTAGCTTCTGCACCTTTTGAGTCAGCTTGATGTTGCAACTGCTGGTCCTGCACCCTTGCTTGATTATGACCCTGTTTCTTTTGGTTTACTAGACATTGCACCCCTACCATTTAACCCAGTACCAGCACCTGACAACTTCTTTATTGGTTGAAACGTTCGTATTTGCACCCAAAACCGCTGATGTTGCTCCTTTTCCCTATGAAGACCGACGTCCAATGCGTTAACATGCCTATCGCTTCCTTTCAAGACATACCCACACCCCGGGAAGGTACCCCAGGTCAGCACCTGCGTAACGATCCTTTTGCTACAACAACATTTTCTACGACCTTACCGGCCGCACCATTTACTACTTTCATCACTACATCGTGGGACGAGCTGATTTGATGGTTCCTATAACACACTATGCCAATTTTAGATCCTTACCATCCCTTACATTATGGAGGCCACACACGAGATGAGTTGCTCCTATAGCATCAACTACAGTCGAGGATACGAGTCGCAGAATGTTGGAGCTTGAGCTGACACCACAATTGGTAACTTCAAATGCAAAATATTACATAACCAGAAACATGATTTAGGTGCCTACATCACAAGACAGCATATTGTCTGAAAAGTTTATGCAAGACACCCCGTCCTCCACCCTGTCTATTGCCAGCATACTTAGATCCACTACATAACTCAAGGTTCCTTTTGCGCTCTTGACCGTCGCTATTACGCCATTCCCAGGATTCTGATGCTCGTTTCTTTTCTGTCAAGCAGCTGATCAGCTAGTTACTACGACGTATATACGAGCTCGAGGAGGGAGTCACGCACGTCGACAGTTTACTTTTCTTTCCTCCTCAGTCACCAGTATAGTTGGTGTCTGGATTATGCGGATTTCATTACAGTTGGGTAGAGACACCAATGGTAGGCCAGGATTGTGGAGATTTCTGAAGACCACATCTGACTACGTAATTTTGATACACTAATATATTTAATAGGCAAGGGTAGAGTGACCTTGTGTCCCTGTTGATGTGATACATTTTATAAGACAAATGCAATTGTGGCCAGAAAATAATGAGAAGTCAACCAACATTAAGCATGCAGCAATACTTTGTGATTAGTGACCAATGAAAACTCAGTCGCTATGTCTTCATTAAGCGCGATATTGATCAATATGTGTGTACTATAATTATAATGCTACGTGCTTACTTGCTATGCTCTCATTGAACATAATTCCCAAATTATGTACTTATGCTATGAATATGATGCAATGTGCTTACCTGTTTAATAAAAACCTAATCGTAGTATGTGCTATCAATATAACAAGAATGTGCTATGATTGAGATACACGTGTTTGTTTGTTACATTTTCAGTAAACATGATTCTAATTACTTGCTTGTGCTATTGCGTGATGTGTGATATGATGAATTAAATAACATGCAAATACATATGATTTCCAAACGACTATTTACATTCCCTGAATAGAAAAGACCTAACTAACCTAAACTTCTTCCTAGAAGATGTCTCATCAAGAGATCACTCGACTGACCGTGGCAGAATGGAAAGCGCACGCCTCACGAGTCAGAGCTCGGCACGAGGTTCTTCGCTACAAACACAGCGAAGGTACCTCAAGGAGTGACCTACCTAACGGTAATGTTTAAGTCATCCAAGACACATTACAACACGTTTGGAAAACCCCAAAGTGCCTTGCTAATACTTATTATGATGATGACTTCTTGAGTACAGGTTGTACCTACGAACATTTTCACCGTATTTAGCATTGATACCCCATGAAACCCTAGTTTCTTCACCGTAATTTACTGATTAACAGGTCTGTATTTAGCGTTTGATTCTTACAACCTCTACTACGGATTCTGTTAACAGCATTGATCCGTTTATAATTAGGGTTTCTGTTCTTTTTTCAAGCGCCGCCTAGATTAGGGTTTTGTCCGGTTCTGATTGTTGCAATCGTAGTTTTCTGGTGTTCTTGATGCATGTTTTTGCTATTTAATTGATTACTGGAGAGAGTTGATTTGTCCGGAATGGAGGAACGTATAAAAGTTGGGGTTCCTCCTCATGATGATTGCGGCAAACCGAAATACTCCTTTGAGGGTCTTGCTAGCCGTGTTATGGATGTTGACGGATCTACGTGGTTACCGCGTCGGGGAACAGTTCAGATGCCTCTAACTGAACTCGGGAAATCTCTCTTTGTTGATGATTTATGAACGAGCACTGGTTCGGATCAGGGGGAGAAGGTGCGGCCGACATCTAGGGTTTCGGATATTGTGGAACCTTGTGAAGGGTCTCAGGTTAAATGATGTGATGAAGGTAAAAGCTCAGCTCCGAAGTCTTATGCGGAATCGGTTTTGCAAGCCAAGCCTGTCAAGGTAAATTTCAGAACTCTTGCTAGCCCTGTTTTGCATGAAGGTTGTGATGTGGTGCTTCCTCGAGACTCTGTTCGGGCTGTTCAGGACAAGTTAGCATATACTCTGTACGGATACTTCTTGGGGGATCGAGTTGCATACCCAGTAGTGGATTATTTTGTACGGAATAATTGGAAAAAGTTTGGATTGCAAAAATCCATGATGAATGCTAATGGGTTTTTCTTCTTTAAGTTTGCTGATGAAGCTGGAATGTTGAATGTGCTTAAGGAGGGTCCTTGGATTATCCGAGCTCAGCCTATTTTTCTTAACATTTGGTCTCCAACTTCAAAACTTGAAAAGAAGGAGGTAAAGAAGTTGCAAGTGTGGGTCAAAACCCATGATGTTCCGATTGCTGCGTATACGGAGGATGGATTGAGTATGATTGCTACGGCTATTGGTGAGCCGAAATTGTTGGACTCTTATACTTCGTCAATGTGTATGGATACGTGGGGAAGGAGTAGTTATGCTCGAGCTCTTTTAGAAATCTCAGCTGATAATGATTTTAAGGATGAGATAGTTATAACGATTCCAGATCTGGAGGGTGATGGGTTTACCAAACAGAAAATGTATGTGGAGTATGAATGGAGTCCTCATAGGTGAGCTCACTGTAAAATTTTTGGTCATTTAGATGATACATGCCGGAGGCAGACTAGGAGGGCTCCAAAAGAGCCTGCAAAGATTCTGAAACAGCAGGTTGGGAACAATACTCGTCAACAAGTGAAATCGCCTGTTGTAGACAGGGATGGTTTCATGGATGTGGATCGTAAGAGAGTGGCTAGGAAAACTGGATTTCCTGTTAATAAGCAGAAGCAGCAGTTTGAATATAGACCGGTTGGATCTAAACCTAATGGGGGGGGGGGGGCTCCTTCATTGGTTCCTTCATCTAAGGTTAAAATTCAAAATCGGTTCGGTGTGTTGCTGGATCAGGGTCCTATTAGGGGTACAACAAATACCGAGCACCATGACCAGCAGGACTCGGATGATGAGGAGGTTCTTGCAGTTTATAACGAAACTAGTGAATTTATGAGTTCGGGTACATCTCCTTTGCCTTCCAAAGCAGTGGCAAGCTCCTCTTCCACGAAAATCTCCAATGGATAGGATGTCCTTGTTGCGTGCTAAGGGGCTGCAAGCGTGTAGCACCTTCGTATTTGATGATGGAGGTTGATTTTAGTTGTTTTTGGTTTGTTGGGTCTTGTCTACTTTATATCTTTGCATGATGTATAGTAGGCTAGGTTTTGTGGTGTATTAGTTTCTCTTGTTTTGATTGGTCTACATATATGGGGCATGTTCTGTATATGAACTAGTGTGGAACACATACTCACTACTTGTACTTATTTGGGTTTGTTTTTAATAGAATCACCGGGGTAACCCTTTACCCAAAAAAAAAAAAAACCATTTTCTAGAGTGCCATAGCTTTTGTAAAATGGGCTGAGAATGTGGATGCCATTGTGCGAATGAGTGGTTGTACGCTAGAGCAACAAGTCCCATACGTTTCTGGATTGCTACAAGATGGGGCTCTGTTATGGTGGGACCTTAAGGTACGAGAAATGGGCGATGCTGTAGCATATGTGATATCATGGAGTGAGCTGAAGGAAATGATGCGTAGGGAGTATTGTTCTCAGATGGAGATCCAAAAGCTGGAATTAGAATTCTGGAAACTACAGATGGAAGGTCCAAAAGTGGTGGAGCACGTTCAAAGGCTTTATGATTTGTCGCGAGTCGTTCAGTACCTGGTGGAACCCGAGTTGAAGAGAATGGAGCAATCCATTTGGGAACTGGCACCTCAAGCCTTGAGCTTGATGATAGTATCAATGCCACCAACAACTATGATTGCTCATATGATAAGTCTGGAGCTCACTAAGGAAGCACTTAGATTGGTGAGACTTTCAATTCCAGATGAGAAGAAGGAAACTCCAGTAGAGACATCTGAGAAGAACAAAAGAAAGCTCAGTGAATTTCAAGAAGGTGATCGGGCAGATAACAAGAATAAGGCCAAAAGGAGAAAAGGGTACATGGGTAAACTACCTATGTGCGAAGGATGCCAGCGCCATCATAACGGGCAATGCAAAAATAGGAAGTGTGACAACTGTGGCAAGGTGGGACACAACAGGGAAACGTGTTGGCAGGAGACGAAAAATGGAAAGGAAGGTAAGGGATGTTGTAACTGCGATGATATGGGGCACTTTAGGAAGGATTGCCCAAAGGATATTAACCAAGACCATGAAAGAGCATCCAACATCGGAGCTTGTGAGGCATGCCAGGACCCAGATATGGTTACTGGTACGTTCTTTATCAACCCAAAGTTTTTGCACCAATGTTATTTGATACCAATGTCGACCATAGCTTCGCATCTCATGAATTTCAGAATATACTTAGTATAGTAGAGGGTTAAGTTAGATGACCCACACTTGATAGAACTGGTTAATGAAAGGCCTCGACGTAGTAACTAGGATGGATCTGCGGTCGAGTAACCAAGCAGAGATCGTTATCCGCATCCCGATGGCGAACGAAGAAACGATCGTGACTCACAAAGTAGGATATGTCCCTACAGATCACGAATTGCTTGGAGACACGAAAGTTGTTGCGGGAAGAATGTATTGTTTCCTGGCTCAAGTCGGGGACAAGGGAGCCGAGGAATTAAAACTTGAAGATACTTCCGTGATCGGGGAATACCCTGAAGTCTTCCTCGAAGACTTGCCAGAATTATCTCCTCAACGACGACTCGAGTTTTTGCATCGATTCGATTCCAGGCGTCGCTCCTTTAGTCAATGCACCCTAAGCGACTTACACTTTCGGAAATGCAAGGATTGACAGTGAAGTTTTAGTAGTAGATAGAGAAGGAAGATAACGGACCAAAATGTCCCTTTTGGGTAACCCCATTTCTGCTCGTCAAAAAAAAAAGGATGATGATTTTCAAATGAGCAACAGCTACCAGGAGCCGAGCGAGCTAGCACACGAGAGTCGGTGACCCTTGCTGAGGATTAACGAACCCCTCACATAACTGACCGTGAGGACCCAACTACTATTACACGACTGATCGACAATCGAGTGTCGTTAGAGGTGAACTCAGGAAGAAAGTATACCAAGGCGAAATTGTGGGACAATGACTTGTTCATAGACGTACACAAAAAAATGGTGTTTCCTACACAATGCACGAACCAGATCTACACGAGATATGAAGTCAGGAGAATCTAGAAAACTTACATCTAGGGCCTTTGGGAACCCAGAACCAAACTCGTAAGGGTTTTACTTAGGAACCATATCTGTCAACTCAATCAAACATCATTAACTTGACAAACTTGTCATTTCAGTTAACAAAACCAAAATTACTTAAATTTTCTTTCGTTGAAGTCTTTACTTTTACTTCTAACGAGTAGATATTTGCATCTCTACTCCCCTCAAAGTAGTTGCACCACGTTGATTTTCTTCGCTGAGAGCGAACACACGTTTGCTTCGTATACTTGGTCACTTCTCCATTTTGGCAGAAACACATCGCTTCATCACTTGAAAACATATATATAACCCATGCACCTTTTGCTATGCATGCGGTTTCATTTCGAATAAACGCTTCATTAAAGTTCAAATATTACCTTGCTAAATCTAATTACTAGTTTGTGATTCGAATAACCTACGTTATTGAAATTATTGGCTCTTTTGCTATTAAGTCAACACACTCTCTTGAAACTTATTTTATTACAAATTACATTCATGGTTTATTTTGTTACCATGCCGATATTTCCTTTATTGATACATACGTTTATTGTCGGGCTACACTGAAATTAAGTAAGATTGCTTGAACTTATCCACTTCGCATGTTCAGTTTCAGACGTTATATGATGTATTGGGAGCATCATATTCAAATATTGCAAACATTCTTTCATTTCGAGTCGTAGCAGATTCGGTTGGTCTACGACTCCACTAAATCGTTTGATTGGTTTCGATACCTTGCGGTGATATTTTCACAGAATTGAAGCTTGTGCTAATTTGGTTACTCACTTCGTACACGAATTTAATTGCCTATTTATTTGTTAACAATCCATTTTGATATTCAAAATCAAAGCAGTCTCAACACAATTGTGTGTTAAGGCAATGGTACATATATTCATTTCATAAGCACAATGTACCTCCTAACGATTCTTTCATAATTAATCGATGCCTTGCGATACTTATTACTCTTCATCTTCGATCGAAAATAGTGGTTCTTTGATGTCCCGTATTTAATTGGAAACTCTATGACATTGCGTAAATCAGATCTTCAGATTCTCTCAGTACACTTTCATTTGATTCCAAACACGGTGAACTTGTTCAGTCACCACTATACTTGAATTACGTCAGTACGTCACCTTATAGTGTCATTACCAACTTGTAGCCTGTGCTAATCATGGTCAATCATTCCACACAAACTATACATACTTTTGTTTGGCTTTTCCTTTAAACATTTCTGATGCAACTACAAATCAAGGCAAGGATACACCAGATTCGCTTGTATTCACTCGGCATATTCTCGCAATTCAAAATTTTCAACACACTAAATCTTACCATTCATCTACTCGGGAGTTGACAGATCATTTTACCATTCCATTTGAGTTGTTGATTTTGAATTCACATAGCAAATGCTATGGTTTGTGAAAACTCGTCTGCATATTGCAATCGATCGTTTGAGAATCTTATTAGTCAAAACCTCTCTTTTGTGGAAACCCCCTGCTAGCTGGATTACACTAGACTATACGTCAAATACGTCTCGTACATTTGACATCTAATGCTAAAAGCACATACCTTTTAACCCTAGGATTCGGATTGTTATATATTCTTGGACTCACCTAATGTGAGTAAGGTTTGATTCGGCTTGATGATTATCTACCTCGACATTATTTATATACATACACGTCTGACGAAACTATAAGGGGTTAAGGTAATACAAATTTCGAGGACGAAATTTTCTTAACGGGGGAGAATGTGACAACCCTCACAAATCCAGGTATCCGTACGAATTAATTAATATTTAATTAATGCTTAATTACTGTGCTTGCTTACAATTGTAGTTAAACTGTTTCTTAATTTCTGATACATACATACACATGCATCACATTTTATTACTGTCACTCCATTCATTACACACAAACATTAGTGACAAACCTGATGCACAAAGCACAGTTAGCTCAGTGAACGGATAACCCAGTAAACATGCTGACAATGCCAGCACCTAGTTAGACACTGTATTGAGGCCAGTATGAGCCGGGAATAAAGTACTACACTGGTAGGGAGTGTAGGGAGGTGAGGACCATTAAACTGCGTCACTAGGTGATAGTTATAGTACCCGGAAGTGCCTAAAACATACTTTAATTACAAAATTCTGCACTTTAAACAAAAAATTCAGCATTTAACATAACTAGTAAAGTGCAAGAACTTGGTAGAATAATTCTAGACAGCTTCCAAAGTGTTGGTAAATTTATGTGTCACTAAAAATAATATAAACAACACTTTAAAGCTTTGTTTGACACTTTAACAGATCAGTATCCAACCGAACAACCGGACTTTACCCGGAACATAAAAATATTGCCAAAAACATTGTTTTCACTTTTCTGAGCTAGTTAGGGTCCCCGAATACCCTAATACCCTTTATATTAATAAACACACTTAACCTCCTAACTAAACCTTTAGATTTCAACTTAAACCTAACTGTACCATTACAAACCAACCCTTACCCCCCCTCATTTTGACGGTTCCAAGGGGTGACCCACCCCTTGCCATTTCTTGATTATTATATTCACCTATGTTTAGTATCAAGTGGACACATTACGTGGAGGATAAAGCACTAATATGGATTATAAATATATCCTTAAGACCACCATTATCTCTCATTCAAGCACCAACAACAAACAACTTCTCCTCTCCCCCTCATTGCTTGCGGCCGAACACCTTCACCACCATACATCCACCTTCCAAGTCTTGTACAACCATTCCTTCATACATACAAGGTGCAAGGTGACACACAAACAAGCGCGGTGCACTCGGAAGCTCAAGGACCTCTCTAGATTTCTTTTATCCACCTCGTTTACATCTTGTTTCTTCCCTAGCCTTGAGCTAGTAGTAAGTGCCTCTAAACATCATCTTGATCTTGTTTAAAGTGGTTAATAGTAGATGTAATGGTTAAAAATAAAAAAACACACAAGAACATAACATAAAGTCTTGATCATATGATGAATAAGTTGGATAAAGAGAAACTAGTTGTGTAAATCTTGTGAAACTTGTCTAGTTGTGATTATTTGATGTTGTTAGTTACTAGAAGTGGGATGGATCATCATCTAGACCTACTAGATCATGTTCAAGAACATGAACTAGTAGTATGTTAGTGCTAGAGTTATAAAAAGATGATGGAACCATCCACCATGAAACATGAACTTGTGTAAACATAATTTTTCTTGTAAAATAAGGTTCTAAACTAGTAGATCTAAAGATCTACAAGTGTTTTTTTTTTGGAAGAACCAAGTGAAAGATGCAAGTCTTGTTTAAAACCCGGATCTTACCTGAACTAAAAGCATTTTAGTGAATAAACAAGTGTGTAAACACTTGTGTCACAAGAGAAATTTAACAAGAAGTATTTTTGGTAAATCATGACTAGGAGTTGTGAAACTTCAAGATCTTTAAAAATAAAGTTTTTAAGAAACTAATTTTATTTTTAAAGATAACAAGATCTATTCTATTAAATATGTTAGAAAGTTACTACATATTTTTACAAAACATTCAAGTTCATGAGTTTATGATTATTCATATTTTGTCTAGTTTGATGAATAAATATTGTTGATTGATGATTGTTAAATTGGTTGATTGAGTTTTGAAAAGAAAATGATACGCTTGTAAGCGTGGACACCTCCAGATACAGAGGGAACAACTTAGAAATATTTTCCAGAAATATAACACTTAGAAATATTTTCCTAAACAAATGTTTACAAAATATATTTTTAACTTCGTTTTCAAAATAAACTTCGCCATGATTTTTCTTACAAAAATTACAAGTGTCGGAGGTGGGTTTTCGTAAATAAAACTTGTTAAATATATATTTAGAATATATATTACGTAATAAAACGCTTGTGTGATTATGTGATTATTTTGTGAACTACATATATTATTTTTAGGATAAAAATAATATAACTGGAGAATGTTATGAAATTACGACTTCAGAATAATACCAACACTATCACAATTAATATTTAAGTTACACCGGTATTATTATTACAACGCAAACTTTAAAACGTAACTTATGTATTTTCGGAAAATACTCTTAAATGTGTATTTTGATAAAGTATTATTTTGGAAATGGTATGAAGTAAAATATAATATTTTTGAGAAAAATATGTATATTTTGGAGTTAGATATTTTAGACAAGTGATTTAAAGTATATTTTCAAGTGAGACTTAAAAATATATTTTCGGAATTATAAAACACACATGTATTAAAACCCCCATCCTTGGGAAGGAATATATTTATTAAATATACAAGAAGTGTGAACACGGAATAGTTACCTAACTATTTCTCCAATAAAACGTTAAACCCTAAACCAAGGCACGGCCATCCGTCTAATAGGAATTAGTACGTGTAGGTCGTCACGCAGCAGATAGAGTTGGAGATTGACGTTTCTGGATACGCACCTCTGTGAGTTCATGTCCCCCTTTTCTCTTAACTGTTTTCAGTTTTTATACTTCAGGGGTGAAATACATGTTACAATGATTACGGATACTTTTATACATGGTATGGTTAGCTTAAGGAGGGTTATAACTTAGATCATGTGAGTGGGTAGGCGGAAACTAGAGGCCATTAATCCTCATTGTAGGACCGAGGGTCATTAGCGATAGATCTATCTGGGTGTAGCGAGCCCAACTCTAGGCCCACTGTACGGACCTCGGGGTGACTTTGTACCCGACGCAAAAATCTGCTAGGTTTGAGTCTTCCTACAGCACTTCACACGTATCATTGGCTTTGTAACCCAATGGTGATCTCTTTTTCCTTATTTGCTACATACCAGGGATTTTTCATACATACAGACATATTACAAAGGTTTATACAAACTCACTTTTACATGAACTCGCTCAACTTTATGTTGATTTTTCAAATTACATGTATTTCAGGAAACTAATGGATCTGGCCAAGTATGCAAGTGTATTAAGCTGCGTAGGAGTAATGATGTCATCCGAGTTTAGGAAATGTGATCTTTGCCTGGAAGGGTCACAAGTCTTAAACTGTGTTTTCATTTATGTCGTTTGGTTGTGTCTTATGAACAAGTTCTAATTATGTTGTGGTTGTAATTCGTTGCATGTGTCGACTTTTAAAACAATGTTGTCGTGTTTACTTTTAAAACTTGAATAAATGGATGAACATCATGGTTTTATTATCATATAGCATTGTTGTGATTATGCTATGGTATTAAGAAGTCACACCAAAATAAACCCACGCTTTCGCAAAGCCAGGGTGTGACAGGTTTAGTCAATGTATCCCGAGACACTCCTTTCACTTATGGTTGGTGATAAAAAATAAGCTTAAGACTCAAGATCGGCTGGCAGTTTGGGAAGTGGGTAGCGAAACAAACCGAAGACTCATGTGTTGCCCCCTTTGTAAGCGCGGGCCGGATTCTAGAGATCACCTGTTCTTCGCGTGTAGGTTTGCATCACAAGTCTGGTCAAACATAAAGATGATGGTGGATTTGGATAAGGTTACTGACTCGTGGAACTCTATTTCGGATTGGATGGAGCAAAACTCGGAAGCCAAGAGTATGAAACACATTATGTGTAAATTAGTAATAGCGGCGACGTCTTACTTCATATGGCACGAGTGGAATAATCGGTTATTCTCCAATACCGAGTGTACGGCTAAGCAGGTGACCGAGAAGATCAAAAGCACTGTTCGCCTTCGATTAATGGGCTTCGAGTATAGGGGAGAGGTTGATTATCAAAGAACTCTTGAAAAGTGGCAGATCCTTTGTTGGGCATCGGATGAAGACCCAGGCTAAGGAAAATGTTTAGTGTTCATTTTAGTAGCAATTGTTTGTTATGGTAGTGTTTTGGGCTGTGTGTCTTGTTGTCTGAACGTTAGTTCTGGTCTTGTTTTCTCTTGCTGTCCTAGTCTTGGTATGCCAAGTCTAGTTGTGTGTGCTATGTCAGGCACATGCTTTATTCTTATTTGATTATTTATAAAATTTACCGGGTTAACTCTTTACCCAAAAAAATGCAGCCAATTCGTTCGACCTTTTCGTATACGCTTCGATTTCAGACCCTTTCATCTTCAGATTGTAAAACTCCACCTCTAGCTTGTGAATGTCGTCGCGATGACAGTACAGGTCCTTGATCAGATCTTTGAAGTCATTCCATGGGGTGGCATTAGCAGCTGCCAACCCTAGCATTTGAACCTGTGCGTTCCACCAAGTTAACGCAGCACCTTCGAGTGTTCCAGTAGCAAATTTCACCCTACGAGCCTTAGGGCATTCACACATCTCAAAAACGGATTCGATCTTCTCGAACCAGTGGAGAAGACCTACAGCACCTTCCGTGCCGTTGAATGTACTGGGTCGGCAATCCATGAAGGTTTTGAACGTACACACGGGAGGTTGAGCATGCTGACCTGTCGCGCGAGAAAGAAAAGACAAGGTTAAGCACGAGAGTTGGCTCACGAGAGTAGGATCTATCATCCTAGGATAGGCAGGTTATACCACCTGTAGGGGCTGCTGCGAGTGCCTCAGCAACTCGTTCGTTAATTAGAGCCGTCAGCTGGGCTTGAGTCAAGTTCAGGCGTCCACTCATGATCTTCACATCGAAGGAAACACAAGTAAGAAAGGTGTCGCGAAAGTGCGTAAGTGTGGAATGACATAAGAGAGCAAGCACACAGGGTTTCAAGCAATAGTTGTTACGCTAACTAAGCATACCATGATCAAATGCACTACTTAAACTAACAGGCAAGCACTATAAACATAAACCATATTACCTATAGTGTCAAGTCTTGCACGTGGAATGAAGTGTCGTTGTGGATCGTTGAGCACTGTACAGGTTATAGTCTGGTTTTGTCAAAAAGCTTTTCCCTTTTTAAAACCAAGTTCACTATAACCAATGGCTCTGATACCAATCTGTCACAACCCCAAAATCTACAAGCGGAGTATCACCGCAGGAGGCGTGACATGACCAGGATCCAGTCACCAATCATATTAAACAATGTAATTAAATAAATAAAAGTCCAACCACACAATATAATTGGTGTTCAAAACAAGTTAATCAAATTCAAGTTATCAGCTGAAGCATAAAGTTTAAAACCAAAGTGTAAGTATAAAAGTTCAAATGTTAAACATGGAACTCAACAGTCCATGTCCCACAATGACTCCTGCTCCCATGCAAGCTCCAGCTAGGAATCTAATGACCTGCAAGGCATGTAACAACGAGTCAACAACAAAGTTGAGCGAGTTCACTGTTGGTTTGTCCATTTTAAAGTTGTTACAAAAACCATAAGTTCATTTGAAATTCAGTAGTTAATCAGTTCCTTGTTTCCCAAACCATAAGCAGTGGGGGCTACCCCATGTTATCCACTAGACACGTTACCATATCGACCACTGACTGAAGTAAGTTGGTGCCCTAACGTCAATGTCTATCATCATTGACTAGTGCCCAGATCCATTAGTTCACGCCCATCCTCTGCGGCACGGTCTGAGGCTTGTCAAACCTAAATAGCGCTATCTAACTAATGACCTGCTCGCCATTGGCCCGGCGATTAAGTCGATATAAAATGAGGGACTTCATGATAGAGATTTTGGTCTAGTATCAATGTTATCACCCTTCAATAAAGAGGATGTGGTACGTGTCCCCAAACCAGGAGATCACGCAGGTTCCGATTAAATCCTTAGTACATGTTATCACCCTTCAATAAAGAGGATTTAGTACGTGTTCCAAACCAGGATTTCCCATAGTTTCCGATTAACTCCTTTACCCATTCCCAACCACCGGGAATCCCATGCCTTGTAGAAAGTGTGAACTCACCTTAGGTTAGCTCGGCAGATACACAAAAGGTCAATCGAGCTGCTAGTGGTCAACCACGTCCTAACATGATTACCATACAAGTCAGGTCTAGGTTCAAGTAGTGCACATAAGTTTTACACATAAACTAACAAGTTACAGCACGTAATGATCATGGCAACACATTCAACACGTTAACAGTCCAGTACATAACATATCCGAACTTGTGCGACTCAAATGATTGGGCTCGCACAAGTTTAATGGCCCAACAGTCTTGTGCGCTTCACTAGTTAAAGCCCAATAGTATTCGGCCCAACCTGTTGTGCGTCCAGCACAACCTTGTGCGACTCACAACGGGTTGGGCGATCCAAACAATCCCAGCCCATTACATCCTAAGCCTAACAGCTTGTACGGCCCAACTAATTAAACAAACAGTTAACTTGTGCGGCCCATCTAATCTTGTGCGATCCAACATAACTTGTACGATTGGATTTTGGGCTATTCGGCCCAACAGCTTAAACATTTGTGTTTGGCCCAAGACTTGTGCGATCGGCACCACCTTGTGCGATCCACTTGTCTTGTGTGATCATGCAGTTCTAGGTTGTACATTATGCCTTATTGATTGTACCTAGCTTGTGCGGCTGTTCTTGTGTCATCAAGGGCTTGTGCGATTGCCCTTGTGCGATAAGGCTTCTTTGACCTGATCTTGTGCGGTCAAACCAGCTTGTGCGATCAGTTATAAGTTTCCTAAATCTATGCAAATCAGTTATTCATTCCTTATTTACCCGATTACCACCAATCAATTCTAACAGTTTCTGTTTTACCAATAGTCGACCCTTGCAACTGGTCGAACAGGTCATAGATGCGCGGTATCTCTGGTTGTTGCAGTAGGCCTGATGGTTTCTGGTACTCAACTTTGACTCTCTCACAAGTCAAGCATTTACTAACGTAGGTTGCTATGTTGGCTTTCATGTGGGGCCACCAGTACGTAGTTTTGAGATCGTGGTACATCTTATCTGAACCAGGATGTACTGAGTAACAAGACTTATGAGCTTCATCCATCACAAGCTCACGTAGATTACCATAAAAGGGGACCCAGATGCACCCTGTCACGTAGTAAGTGTCGTCTTCCTTTTGTTCTAACCGTTTCTTCGATCCTCGCAGGGACTCAGCCCTGATGTTTTCTGCTTTCAATGCTTCGACCTGAGCATCACGAATTTAAGCAGGAAGACTAGAGTGGATGGTAAGCTGTAACGCACGTACACGCTTAGGTTTGGTCTCCTTTCGACTGAGGGCGTCGGCCACAACATTCACTTTGCCCGGATGGTACTTGATTGCGCATTCGTAGTCATTAAGGAGTTCGACCCATCGACGTTGTCGCATGTTCAACTCCTTCTGGTTGAAGATATGCTGGAGACTCTCTTGATCGGTGTAGATGGTGCACTGGGTACCGTACAAGTAATGTATCCATATCTTAAGAGCAAACACCACTGCTCCCAACTCCAAGTCGTGAGTAGTGTAGTTCTTTTCGTGAACTTTAAGTTGTCGTGATGCATAAGCAATGACTTTTTCACGTTGCATCAACACTCAACCAAGTCCTTGAATTGACGCGTCACATTAAACAACGAAATCGTCTGTGCCTTCAGGTAACGAGAGAATAGGTGCGCTACAAAGTCTCTCCTTTAAGTGCTGAAACGCGGACTCCTGTGCATCACCCCAACGATAGGTGACACCCTTCCGAGTTAGTGAAGTGAGAGGTTGCGCAATCTTTGAGAAATCCTTGATAAATCTTCTGTAGTAACCAGCCAAACCCAAGAATTGGCGGATCTCAGTTGGTGTGCGGGGTGCAGGCCAGTTCTTGATCGAGTCAACCTTGGATGGATCCACATGAATCCCATCCTCATTAACCACGTGGCCTAGAAAATGGACTTCACGAAGCCAGAAGTCACATTTAGAGAACTTAGCATACAGCTGTTCTATTCGAAGAAGTTCCAAAATAAGTCATAGGTGATGCTCGTGTTCCTCCTGACTCTTAGAATATATCAGGATGTCGTCAATGAAAACAATAACGAACTTATCCAGGTAAGGTTTGCACACTCCGTTCATGGGATCCATGAAGACCGCAGGTGCGTTTGTCAATCCGAAAGGCATGACCAGAAACTCGTAGTGTCCATAACGGGTCCTGAATGCTGTCTTAGAGATGTCCTCGTCTCGGACTCTCAGTTGATGATAGCCCCATCTCAGATCAATCTTTGAGTAGAAGCTCGACCCTTGCAACTGGTCGAACAGGTCATAGATGCGCGGGAGAGGATAACGATTCTTCACGGTCACCTTGTTGAGTTCACGATAGTCAATACACATTTGGAAGGTACCGTCTTTCTTCTTTACAAACAAGACTGGAGCTCCCCAGGGCGAAGAGCTAGGACGAATGAAACCCTTGCCCAAGAGTTCTTGTAGTTGTGCAGACAATTCCTCTAGTTCTGATGGGGCTAAACGATAAGGCGCACGAGCTATTGGTGTTGCTCCAGGAGTTAGCTCGATTTGAAACTCGACCTGACGATGAGGCGGAAGACCAGGTAATTCTTCAGGGAATACCTCAGGGAATTCGCATACAATCGGGATATCTTCTATCTTCTTCCTTCGTTGAAGTGTCAGTAACGAGAGCTAGGATAGCAATGTGGCCCTTTCGCAAACACTTATGGGCCTTAAGGAAAGAGATGATGCTCACCACAGCACCACTCTTGTCGCCACGAATAGAGAGAGGTTCTTCACCATAACGAGGAATGCGGACGATTTTCTCCTTGCAAAGAATCTTTGCTCGATGATGGGATAACCAATCCATTCCAATGACGACGTCGAAGCTACCTAGGACGATGGGGATAAGGTCGATAAAGAAGGACTGACCAGCTAAGACGAGATTACAACCCTTAACTATCTATGTGTGTGGCCTCGAGACTTTTACCGTTCGCTAGTTCTACGACATGCATGGTGTTCAAAAGTGTTGGGGTACTCTTAAGCATCTGACTAACTTTTAATGACACGTAACTAGTATCGGCACCCGAATCAAATAAAACAGTAACAAAGAAGTCATCCAATAGAAACTTACCCGTCACAACGTAGGGATCGTTCCTCGCTTCACCCTGACCAATCACGAAAACACGTCCCCTGGAACCATTGCCATTAATGTCACCCCCGTTGTTTCTATTTCCCTGGTTGTTGTTGTGGTTGTTCTGATTCTGGTTCAGCTGAGGACAATCTGTCTTGACGTGGCCTTCAGCACCACACTGAAAACATCCCTTGTTGTTACCCCTCTGTTGCTGCTGCTGCTGGTTCTGTGGGGTTTGATAATGTTGATGTCATCGCTGATTCGCAGGATAGAGGCTCCTGCAGTCCTTGGCCGCATGGCCATGTTTGTTACATCTCTGACGGTTTCCCTTAGTGCATGGTCCGCTATGGTGAAAACCACAACGATTACATTTGGGGTGTTCCCCTTGTGTCCACTCTGACTTTGACTCTGATTTCCTAAGGATTGCTAACCAGGGCTCTTGTAGTCATCAGTTCTTCACTGCTGGGACTGAGACTGAACAGAAGTCGAACCCTTGCTTGAATTTCCATCCCACTTGCGCTTGTTGTCGCTAGGAGCACCAGAAGGGGTAGTATCATTAATATGCTTAGGAAGCTTGTTCTGTTCAACTGCCTGATCAGTGAGGCGATGGGATAGTCGAATGACTTGCTGGATGGTACCAAGGTTAGCCGCAGTCACATGACTCTGAATCTCTGGCAATAGACCCTTGAGGTACAGCTCGATACATTTGATAGGAGGATCCACCATAGTAGGGCACAATACAGCCAATTCGTTCGACCTTTTCGTATACGCTTCGATTTCAGACCCTTTCATCTTCAGATTGTAAAACTCCACCTCTAGCTTGTGAATGTCGTCGCGATGACAGTACTCCTCCTTGATTAGATCTTTGAAGTCGATCCATGTTGTGGCATTAGCAGCTGGCAACCCTAGCATTTGAACCTGTGCGTTCCACCAAGTTAACGTAGCACCTTCGAGTGTTCCAGTAGCAAATTTCACCCTACGAGCCTCAGGGCATTCACACATCTCAAAAACGGATTCGATCTTCTCGAACCAGTGGAGAAGACCTACAGCTCCTTCCGTGCCGTTGAAGGTACTGGGTCTGCAATCCATGAAGGTTTTGAACGTACACACGGGAGGTTGAGCATATCGACCACCAACTGAAGTAAGTTGGTGCCCTAACGTCAATGTCTATCATCATTGACTAGTGCCCAGATCCATTAGTTCACGCCCGTCCTCTGCGGCACGGTCTGAGGCTTGTCAAACCTAAATAGCGCTATCTAACTAATGACCTGCTCACCATTGGCCCGACGATTAAGTCGATATAAAATGAGGGACTTCATGATAGAGATTTTGGTCTAGTATCAATGTTATCACCCTTCAATAAAGAGGATGTGGTACGTGTCCCCAAACCCGGAGATCACGCAGGTTCCGATTAAATCCTTAGTACATGTTATCACCCTTCAATAAAGAGGATGTAGTACGTGTTCCAAACCAGGAGGTCACGCAGTTTTCGGTTAACTCTTTTAACCCATTCTCAACCACCGGGAATCCCATGCCTTGTAGAAAGTGTGAATTCACCTTAGGTTAGCTCGGCATATACACAAAAGGTCAATCGAGCTGCTAGTGGTCAACCACGTCCTAACATGGTTACCATACAAGTCAGGTCTAGGTTCAAGTAGTGCACATAAGTTTTACACATAAACTAACAAGTTACAGCACGTAATGATCATGGCAACACATTCAACACGTTAACAGTCCTGTACATAACATATCCGAACTTGTGCGACTCAAATGATTGGGCTCGCACAAGTTTAATGGCCCAACAGTCTTGTGCGCTTCACTAGTTGAAGCCCAATAGTATTCGGCCCAACCTGTTGTGCGTCCAGCACAACCTTGTGCTACTCACAACGGGTTGTGCGATCCAAACAATCCCAACCCATTACATCCTAAGCCTAACAGCTTGTACGACCCAACTAATTAAACAAACAGTTAACTTGTGCGGCCCATCTAATCTTGTGCGATCCAATATAACTTGTGCGATTGGATTTTGGGCTATTCGGCCCAACAGCTTAAACATTTGTGTGTGGCCCAAGACTTGTGTGATCGGCACCACCTTGTGCGATCCACTTGTCTTGTGCGATCATGCAGTTCCAGGTTGTACATTGTGCCTTATTGATTGTACCTAGCTTGTGCGGCTGATCTTGTGCGACCAAGGGCTTGTGCGATTTGCCTTGTGCGATCAGGATTCTTTGACCTGATCTTGTGCGGTCAAACCAACTTGTGCGATCAGTTATAAGTTTCCTAAATCTATGCAAATCAGTTATTCATTCCTTATTTACCCGATTACCACCAATCAATTCCAACAATTTCTGTTTTACCAATAGTCAATTAAATCCAAGTTTTATCTATTATTTCTTATGAACCCTAATCACATTCGAACATGAATAATAACTCATAGCATAAAATGATCAGGTTTATGTTCTCAATTTTTATCATACCATACTCTACACCAAATCATGTAGTTAATCCGAACACAAAACATAACAGTCGATTACCCCCATTCGGTTCTAGATTATCATTAACATTATACGATTATCAAACCCTATATTGATCTAAGAATACTACACATGTGAGCCGATATACAAACACCAAACCTCATTACAATCAATCACAAAACATCCCTAAATCATTATATAGAATCATATAGATCACAACATCATTCAACATACAAATAATAATAAAAACACTAACCGGTTAGAAGGTAGAACGAAGGGTGATCCGAACAAGAAAGTCTTTGATGGAGAGGGGATGTGGCTGCTGTCGAGTTTGAGAGGGAGAGTGAGAGAGATTTAGGGTTTGGTGTGTTTTGGATGCTTTGCAAACAATGAGGAAACAAAACCCCATAAGGTTATGTCTTGGTTTAAATAGGTGGGTGGCCGAACCCATCATGGGCTGCCCATTGGTTTTGAGTTCAAGGGGAGAGGGCCGAGAGTTGTGTGGAACCAAAGCCCAATGGCTTGTGCGATCGGATTAATGTTGTGCGATCACTTCATATACATACATTACACACATTCACAAAACATGTAACATTCATTCATTAAAACCAACATATCAATTAGTCACATAGAGTTCACACGTTACATTAAACACAAGGATAGGTTATGAAATACGAGTTGTCACATCATCCCCAAGTTGAAAGAAATTTTGTCCCGAAATTTAGCACGTGGTTACTGAGGAAGCTAGTTAGGTTGCATGATTTCCTGGTTTTCTTAGGGTGTCACACCTTAGCTGCTAACTGGCTGGACCCGTGGCTTCCTTTCCTTCTTTAGATTAGCCTTTTTCTTTGAAAGTAGTCCCCAGAGCAAAGGTGTGGACTAAAGGAATAGCACAGGCGCTAATCTAAGGATAGTTTTCAATCAATCCCTATAGGGATGAATAGAGAGCGTCTAAACAGAGTTCTGTGGGGATATAGAAATAGAAACCCTCTCTTCGACTCTTCTGCTGATCGTAGACCATCCTTTGATTTCAAATCAACAGATTCATTGAGCAATTCTTGAGTAAACTAATAGAATTCAAAGAATTAGCATAGTATCAGGACTCAAACTCCCTCTACAGACCTTCTCTCTGCTCGTCTAGCTTGCGCTACTCCTTTAGCTTTCTCGATATAGTCCCCTGGAAATAGAAATGAGCTAGAGCAAATATAAACCCTTTGCTCTCTCTCCTTGGCGATTTTTCTGTTCTTCATGAAACCCTAGTTTTTTCTTTGTGATCTTCTGTATAACAGTCTGTGATTAGAGTTTTGATTTATCGAAATTCTATAACGAACTCGTTAGCAATAGTGATCAATCTGAAAATAGGGTTTTGCTTTGTTCTTCTTCAATCGCCGCCCTAGTAGCAGTCTCGAAATCCTGACCTATTAAATCGGTTGCTATTGATCGTGGTTAACTGTGTTTAATTTAGCTAGATTGATACACTGGATTAATCAGTTAAGGATTGAAGTTCGGCGCTAGGGTATAAGGATTAGGGTTTTATTTTTCTGATTGGTGTTCTTCGTTTTCTGTGGGTGGAGGTCGACCTTTGTATTGCATGGTTTCTTGATTTTCGTTGAATAAGGGAGAGGTGTTTAATCTTTAATGAGTGAACGTAAAAAACCTGGGGGTAACATCCCGAATAATCAGTTGAAGCCGGAATTGTTTGATCTGGATGGGTTCCCTAAATCGCCTAGTGCAGCGGATGACATGAATGAACCTATGGTTGACGAGACTGGATCTACACCTGGAACAGTACCAGTTCGTGGTATTGGGTTACGTGTGACCAATATTGAAGGAAACTCAATGTTGCCGAGGAGAGGTATGTTTTTTACAAATAATGTTTCGGTTATTGATGGTTTGGCTGCCATATCCAAACCTGTGAACATGGATAACGTGGAGGAAATCAGTTCGGAGTATCAGGGAGAGGAGAAGCATCAGGATCATGTTGCTGGTAGTCAGCCGAGTTCTGGTAATTCAGTTAAACCTTTGTCTTATGCTGAATCACTTAAGGGATATAGTGCGAGGAAGGTTAATTTCCGTGCACTTGCTACCGTTGAGAAGCAGGATGGTTGTGATGTGGTGTTATCTAGGGACTCCGTCAGAGCTGTGCAAGATAAACTGGCCAACACATTGTATGGATATTTTTTGGGGGATCGGGTAGCATACCCAGTTGTCGAATACTTTGTTAGAAATAACTGGAAACGGTTTGGTTTGCAGAAATCAATGATGAACGCCAATGGATTTTTCTTTTTCAAGTTTGGTGATCAAGCAGGGATGATGAAGGCACTTAATGAGGGTCCGTGGATTATTCTCGTTCACAGCCAATGTTTTTGGAAGTTTGGTCGCTGTCGGTTAAACTTGAAAAGAAGGAAGTCAAAAAGGTTCAGGTTTGGGTTAAAATCCATGAGGTAACGATAGCTGCGTACACGGAAGATGGCTTAAGTTTGATTGTAACAGCTATTGGGGAGCCGAAAGCTTTAGATTCTTTCACAACCTCAATGTGTGTAGATATGTGGGGTAGGAGTAGTTTTGCTCATGCACTCATTGAAATTTCGGCTGATAATGATCTCAAGGAGGAGTTGACTATTGCGGTTCCTTGCCTTGATGGAGATGGATTTGTTAAGGAGAAGGTATATGTGGAATATGAATGGTGTCCCCATAGGTGAGGTCGATGTTGTGTCTTTGGCCATAATGAGGATTGTTGTCCAAAGCAGGCTACTCGTGTGTCAAATGGTAAACCTCAAGGCGGTAAGGTTAATGGTGATGATAAGAAGTATAAACAGCAGACTCAGAACCGAGGGCCTTCAAAGCGTCAGCCTACTGTGGACGAAGAGGGGTACACGACTATGCAAGGTAAGAAGGTAGCTAGGAAGGTTGGTTTTAATGTGAATAAACCTAAACAAAAGTTCGAATATAGGCCGATTGCGTCTAAGGGCAAGGGAGGGACTCCTAATCTTGATCCGATTCGGATGGAAACAGTGGCAACTCAAAATAAATTTGATATTCTATGGGAGGAGACTAATGTTGGCCAAACTATCTCGGGTGTAGGGCATGATCAAAATGTGTCGGATGACGAAGAAGTGGTTGAGGTGTATAACGAAACGAATGAATTTATCAGGGAGGATAGACGAGAAACCAATGTTAGTAAAGCGGCAAGCACTCCTAAACAAGTGGTTTCTAATGATTAGTTTCACTGTTTGGAACATAAGGGGGTTGAACCACCCTCTGAAACAAATGGAGGTTCGGCAAGCAGTCAAAGATAATAAGCTGAGTTGTTGTGCAATTCTAGAGTCTCATGTGAATGTTGGAAACCTTAGTAGAGTTTGTTCGTCGGTGTTTAGAAACTGGGATTGGACTTCTAATGGAAATTGCTGTGATAAAGGTACACGTATTATTCTTGGATGGAACCCGGATGTCGTTGATGTCATGGTGTTATCTCAAACGGATCAGGTGATGCATATCCAAGTGATTTTAAAGAAGGATAAGAAATGGTTTTTTGGTTCTATTGTATATGCGGGTAACTCCTATATCTTTAGAAGAGATTTATGGAGTAATTTATCGATGCATAAGATTTTGGTTGACAATAAGCCGTGGGTGGTTATGGGTGATTTCAACTCAGCTTTGTTTCTCGAAGATAAATCTGTGGGTACGTCATCCATATCGCTAGGTATGAAGGAGTTTAAAGATTGTGTGGAGGCTATAGAGGTGTTCGACATTAATAGGACGGGTATGCATTTCACTTGGAATCAAAAACCTAAAAAGGGTGTCGGTTTGCTTAAGAAGCTTGATAGAGTCTTGGGAAATACTGCTTTTGTTGCTGAATTTCCTGACTCGCATGCAATCTTTAAGCCTTATGGGATTTCGGATCATTGCCCGTGTATTCTAAAAATTACCAATGCCGGTAGAATGAAACCGAAGCCTTTTAAGTTTGCTAATTTTTTAGTTCACAAAGCGGATTTTCTTGATATTGTAAAGAGCGGTTGGGAGGTTCAGGTGAATGGTGTCCATCAGTTTCGGGTTGTTAAGAAGCTTCGGCTCCTTAAACAGCCGTTGCGGTCTCTTCTTTTTAAACAAGGTAACCTCCAATCGAAGGTTGTTGTCTTGCGAGATAAACTTGAATCCATTCAAAAGGAGATTGACAGGAACTATATGGTTGAGGAATTACGGATTGCTGAAGCAAATGTGCTTCGGGAGTATCAGGAAGCTTGCTTGGATGAAGAAAGATTCCTTAAGCAAAAGTCTAAAGTCGAGTGGCTTCGAGCAGGGGATGCTAATACGTTTTTTTTTCACAATTCTTTGAAGAGTAGGAACCATAGAGGCCGGATCGATGGGATTACGGATGCAAGTGGGCATGTTTTAGAGGGGCATAATGTATCAAAAGCCTTTGTGGATCATTATGCTAATTTTCTAGGTGGTCAAGGGGGCGTCTCCCTCATGCCTTCTCCGGAGTTATTTTCTAAAGTGTTGGATACTAATGTGGCTAGTCATATGGTGCGTCTGGTCACCATTGATGAGGTTAAGGCGGCTGTTTTTGCTATTGGTAATGATAAAGCTCCGGGGCCTGACGGGTTTACGGCTGCTTTCTTTAAGAGCTCCTGGTCGATTATAGGTAATGATGTTACTAATGCTATTCTGGACTTCTTTAATACGGGCATCTTCTCCGAGAAATTAATCACACTCTTATAGTTCTGGTTCCGAAGGTGTCTACGCCGTCCACTATATCTGACTATAGGCCGATCTCTTGCTGTAATGTCCTCTATAAATGTATCAGTAAACTCTTGGCGGATCGTATTAAAGGTGCTTTAAGTGGGATTGTGAGTATCAACCAGTCAGCGTTTGTCCTGGGTAGAAGAATTTCGGATAATATTTTACTTACCCAAGAGCTGATGCACAACTATCATAGGAACACGGGTCCTCCTAGGTGTGTTTTCAAGGTGGATATTCAGAAAGCTTATGATATGGTGGAGTGGAGTTTTCTCAAAAATGCTCTGATCGGGTTTGGTTTTAATAGGCAAATGGTGGATTGGATTATGGTTTGTGTATCGTCCCCTTCTTACTCGATATGTGTTAATGGCAACGTTCATGGGTACTTTATGGGTAAACGTGGATTATGCCAGGGGGACCCGATTTCTCCTTATCTATTCACGCTCTTGATGGAAGTGTTGACGTGTATTTTGCAACAGGTGACGAGAATCGATTCCTCTTTCAGGTATCATAATAAATGTGAAAAACAACAAATCATCAACCTTTGCTTTGCCGATAACCTATTTTTGTTTGCTAGAGGTGATATTGGGTCGGCTAGTTGTATTATGACATCGATTACTAAGTTCACGCAAATGTCGGGCTTAACTCCTAGTATTCAAAAGAGTACAACTTACTTTTGCAATGTCCCGAATCATGTTAAAATTGCTATTCTCAATATTATGCCTTTTGTGGAGGGTGCTCTCCCGGTTTGGTATTTGGGAGTCCCTCTTATTTCATCAAGTCTCTCATATTCAGATTGTCATATCCTGGTGGAGCGCGTGGAAAACCGTATTAACAGTTGGAAGAATAAATTTATGTCGTTTGCTGGCCGTCTTCAGCTGATTATTTCAGTTTTGTCGTCTATGTACATTTACTGGTCATCAGTTTTCTTATTACCGGCTCGTGTTATTAAGGACTTGGAAGCCCTCATGCGTAATTTCTTATGGGCTACGGATGCGACTCATATGGGGAGAGCAAAAGTGGGATGGAAGGTGGTTTGTCTTCCAAAACATGAAGGTGGGTTGGGTATTAGAAGGATTCGTGACGTTAATCGAGCTCTTATGGCTTTCCATGTGTGGAGTATCATTACAAACTGGGAGTCGCTTTGGGTTGCTTGGATTCATTCCTACTGGTTAAGAGGCCGCACTCTATGGAATTGTAAATCTGTCACCAACTGTTGCTGGAGCTGGAGGAAGATACTTCAGATACGGTCAGAATTTAGACGCTATATTTGGGTAAAACTTGGAAATGGTAACTCTACATCAACATGGTATAATATTTGGTGTGATGGTGGTCCGCTATGTACTTTCCTTTCTCTTAGGGTTATGGGGATTATGGGGATGGATGATACTGTTCAGGACGTTTATGGGGATGGTACTTGGAACTGGCCGGTCGAATGGAGGGATTTATTCCCGGTTATTAATCTTTTGGACCAACTTCATTGTAATCTGGATACTAGTGATCATACTTTTTCGAAGGATGGTAACAAACTAAGCGAGTTTTCTTCGTCAACGGCTTGGAACTCCATTAGAGCTACCGAGGCCGAGGTGGATTGGGTTAAAATTGTTTGGTTTTCTCAGTGCATACCGCGCCATGCGTTCCATATATGGTTAATAATGCGGGGTAAACTGTTGACTCAAGATAAAATTTTACAATCGGATTTATCTAGGAGGAAGAGTATGAATATGATGTGTTGTGTACTATGCTATGCGAATGTGGATTCACATGAACATCTTTTTTTCGAATGTAGCTTTTCATCGCAAGTGTGGAGTTCGGTTAAGTCCAAAGGGGACATGGCGTCTGTGGATTCTAAATGGAGTAGCATTGTTGATTGGTTACGGGGCCGGGCTACTTCTAAATCTGCTGGTAACTATGTGAGTCGATTAATTGTTGCTGCCACGACTTATACTATTTGGCAGGAGAGGAATGCGAGACTTTTCAAGAACCATGCTAGACCGCCGGACACGGTTCGTGACCTTGTTTTAAGTACCGTCCGATACAAGCTAATGGGAGTTAAGTTCAGGAACACGTATAGAGTGAGAAATTTGTTGGAAAGCTGGGAGATCCATATCGACGGTGTGATTGATAATGGAGGCTGATTGTTCTTGATTGTTTTCTTATTTTTCTAGAAATTTGTCTAGTTGTTGCTACTTTTGTTGGTTTTATTTCGGTTTTTGGTTTCTACAGTCATAGGGGTATGTCCTATGTCTGAACTAGTGTTGGGTTCTCAACACTACTTGTTTTATTGGTTGTGAATATATAGAATCACCGGGGTAACCCTTTACCCAAAAAAAGAAATGAGCTAGAGCTCCCAGTCCTTTTTAAAGTACGAAGTGGGTTAGTTGAACATAGTGAGACTAAGGGGCGAAGCTGCTTACTTGATAGAGTAAGGAATTTATACCCTTTGGATCGAACTAGGAATCATACATTCGCTAGCTGACAACACAACTTTTACCACCCCAAAAAGATCTCAAGTGATTAGGCGGGCACATGATTCGAACCTGTAGTCTTCAGATCATGAGCCTGATGAGTTGACCATTCCTCCATCCCGCTTCATCCATTCCCATTCCAAAAAAGTCCTTCTTCGATCTGAAGGTGTGTTAAGCATATAGTCATTGTGGTTACAGACGGGTTTTGTTTCTGATTAGACTAAGAACCTTCCGTCTAAGAAACCTGCTTAACCTCTCCCCCTGTCATGTATTGGCTCTCTCTCTCTCTCTCTCTCTCTCTTTCCGCTGATAGAGCAGTTTGCTAGTTTGCATTCCTCTATCTGAATCTCTAACCCTAATAGGCGACAATCAATCACCAACTTCATCACTGCCTTCTTGTGACACATCGATTGGGTTCCCACCCCTGCTCTGAGTTAACTATTTCAGAGCTCTATCCCTTTCTTTCTTCCAACGCAGTTTAGCCGGGTCTAGTTTTCCTCTCACCCGGAAGGTGGCTAACTCCTTGGTCTTACGAGCCGCTTACGCTAACTCTAGCAGGTACCGGGAGGGACATCTTAGGCAGTAGAATCGAGCGGTGCCGTTCAGTGACTACATACGTGTTTATGAATCAATGAAATTTCCTCTTCTATTGTAGCGATACGAACTCAGAAGCAATAGTAAAAGAAGCTTTCATTCCGGGGAGTCAGATGATTATCTGGACTGGTTCTTTTGGGGGAGGCCTATAAATTGCACGAGTCCAAGCTTGATTGATTGATTCTTTGAAAACTAGCTCCTGTAACTAATCTCACCATTAGCATTTTTACCATTCTAATGGAAACTCAATCCTGTGGATTAAAGTCCTTCTTTAAAGTAGTCCTCTAACTAGATCAGCTAAGTAGGTAGCATCACTCAATTGATTCTATAACTCATCATAGCAAGGTAAGCTGCTCTGTCTGAGTCGTTACTAACAACCGAGAAGCCAGTCTCTCAGCTGATAGCTCATCGGATCATGCAGCTCCTGATCTGGTCATAGAAAGAAGGAAGTCCGAACTCAAAGCCAGTGTCTGAGCCAACTGTCCTTAGTAGACTGGAAGCCAGATAAGGAAGTCTGGTCTAGCTCTCGAAAGTGGAAGGTAGAAAAAAGGATAGCTGAAAGTGGGGAAAGTAGGGCTACTCACATTGATTTACAACCAAAAATCCTATCTTGAAAATGACATCTTCGTGAAATAGAGAAAGCCGCCCCGTCACCAACTGAGGTCTTCTCGCCCGCTGCCAGGAAGATTCGATCCAAATGACCGCCTCGCAAGACCTCTGTACTTTTTTCTTATTATTGCCTTTCCTTATTTAATAAGGAAATCTACTTCTTTACTAGAGAGAACTTGATTTGAAGCTTTCATTCCTCTTCGGGTAGTTTGGTTTATCTTTATTTAGCTATTGAGCAAAAAGAGTTTGCTACCTTTCTATGTAAATCTTGTTTTCGGGGGCTTTGCTGGCTTGTTGGCTAGCTCATGCAATCAATAAAAAATGATTCGCGTTAGTAAGCTAGCTTTGTAAGCTAAGCAAGCCTGGTTCTCCGGGCACTAGGGTAGGACGTGGATCGACCATGACGAGAATGGACTTCTCCATAATGTAATAGAAGAGTCACAGTCCAGTTCCACGGGCTTCTCCCTTCTCGACCAGACGAAGGAGATATGAATTCCATTCAGGCGGGTAAGGGCTTGGATTGACCCTCTGTTCTCGGGTCGGAGGCGAAAACTAGCAAAGTTCATCATTCAGTGGTGGGGTGTTCGTAGAAAAGAAGGCGTCGCCCAACGAGTGGCAGATTTTGATGGAGTCTCGCTTGGATGCTGGGGAGATCCATAGATCTGGATAGTCCCCGGAATAGTACATGCACTAGCGCGCTACGGCTTACGCAGTTGATCGGATCAGATAGCCCTTCGGGCAACCAACCAAACCCGACACATCAAATTCCATTCCGATCAACAACTTGAAGGTATGGCTGAGTGGCTTAAGGCATTGGTTTGCTAAATCGACATACAAGAAGATTGCATCATGGGTTCAAATCCCATTTCCTCCGGAATAGAAGTGAAATGGACGGGCGAAATGACGTGAGAGAAAGAACCTCTTGGTGGAGTCCAGCCCCCCAGAATAGCACTACTTAGTGACTAGGAGCGGAGAGGCCTTTCCGCGTTCTTTTTGTTTGATCGGCCTATCTTCTTTCTATAAGCAAGCTCCCTCCAGCTGTCCAGGGGCTGGGCGGCTCTCGGTTCTTGAGGGGGATTAGGCAGCAGTTGAAAGAGCTGCTCGAAAGCTTGACGAAGAAGCGAAAAAGGCCTATATATAGATTCTGTTATTTCTTATTATTCATTATTATTCTATTTTTAGTACAAGGGCTTTTTACTAGTTAAGTGGTAAGGTAGGGCGCTATTCGATGAAGAAAACATCATTTAGGAAAGTGGTTCAGGTAGCTCAGCTGGTTAGAGCAAAGGACTGAAAATCCTTGTGTCAGTGGTTCGAATCCACTTCTAAGCAGGCCAAGGGTCCAAAGGCCGGATTTTGAAATTCAAGTGCAAGAGTAAGCCAAAAAATGTGAGCGCTCCTGCACTATACGGCTTTTTTGTGTCGCCCTATCTTGCTGGAGGCATATTCAAAATAGATATATAAAATAGAAAATATATAAAATCTATCAAAATGGAAAAAAAGAAAAAGAAAAAAAAAAAGAAAAAATGTTGTTTCTTAGGTTCTCGCGTCCCTGTGCCCAAAAAGATGGGTGAGTTTGGTTTGAGTGTTCATCGATCGGGTGGATCTATATGCTCTGGGGTGGTGAGACGAGGTGTAGCGCAGTCTGCTCAGCGTATCTGTTTTGGGTACAGAGGGCCATAGGTTCGAATCCTGTCACCTTGTTGTGAGGCATTCTGTCAGCAAATACTCAAATATGAACATCCATCGACCGTTACCACTTCCTCTTACTCGTGACTCGTATATTTACTTTCTATAGCAAGCACACGAGACCTATACTCAGCAACTTTGCTTAGAAACCTTTTTCCAGTTTCTTTATGCCCAGGCTCCCTTAGTTTTCTAATCAAATGATCAGTTATCATTCCTACAATCCGGCGAAATTCGGGTATTTAAGTGTATCCTTACGGGTATGCAAGCACTAGAACAGGGAAGGACGACGTACTATGATACTTTCTGTTTTGTCGAGCCTTGCTTTGGTCTCTAGTTTGATGGTTGTACGTGCTAAAAATCCGGTACATTCTGTTTTGTTTCCCATCCCAGTCTTTCGCAACACTTCACGTTTACTTCTTTTGTTAGGTCTCGACTTTTTCTCTATGATCTTCCCAGTAGTTCATATAGGAGCTATAGCTGTTTCATTCCTATTCGTTGTTATGATGTTCCATATTCAAATAGCGGAGATTCACGAAGAAGTATTGCGCTATTTACTAGTGAGTGGTATTATTGGACTGATCTTTTGGTGGGAAATGTTCTTCATTTTAGATAATGAAAGCATTCCATTACTACCAACCCAAAGAAATACGACCTCTCTGAGATATATGGTTTATGCCGGAAAGGTACGAAGTTGGACTAATTTGGAAACATTGGGCAATTTACTTTATACCTACTATTCTGTCTGGTTTTTGGTTCCTAGTCTGATTTTATTAGTAGCCATGATTGGGGCTATAGTACTGACTATGCATTGGACTACTAAGGTGAAAACACAGGATGTATTCCGACGAAATGCTATTGATTCTAGGAGGACTATAATGAGGGGGATGACAGATCTACTAAAGGAAAGTAGCTTGATATTGGTTCGAATCCAATTCGTGAGATGGCCATCTTGGTCATATAGATGTCTTGACACCCTTCTTTTCTTTTCTCATTTTCGAATGGTCGTCCTATTCCATTTTTGGAATAACTTCAAGCCTGGACCCGCTATACGATGTATTAGTAGAACCCCTGGGATACGACGCCTACTCCTTGAGTATCATGGGATTGAATACCCCGACCTCCCAAAGGCTCCTGAGAAAGCTATTTCAGCCTTCCGGACAGTTAAGGGCAATTCCTACGTCCCTCATCGGTCGGAATCCCCACCCCCGCATAACACTTACTAGATTTTGAAAGAAAAACTGAAAAAACGCTTCACTTCCTGACCTTATTCTCAAGTAGGGAGGGTTCTCGCTACTAAAGAAATTTCTTCAGTTGAAGTACCTCTTTCCTGAGATGTCTTTCAAGCTGAAGATGGAAGGGCGCTTTCCTTCGTTGAACACAAGACAGACGGGGACAAATCCAATCCCTTAATTCTTTGATCCCAATTCAATTGTTGTTTGATGTAATAATAGAGGTGTCAGGCTCATATTCTAAGAAAGATGACATGCGGCTAGTCCCAACTCTTAGTCTCGTAGTCATGAAACTCAGCCGTACTTCCTTTGGCTGGCCTTTCGATCCCTCGCTCACAAAGGGGCGTAACTGAAGCTTATCTAACGATGTGATAGTGGCTGTTCGCTCCTCTTTCTCTTCCTCTTTTTCTGCTTCTGCTAGGATTTTATCCTGATAGCGCCGTGCTTGTTCAAGAAAGAGAGAGTCCCTTTGACGAAGAGAAAGACTCCAGGGATAGATAGTCAATGGCCTATGAGGAAGACATCTCCTCTGTTTTTGCTCTTATTTTTGGCCTTTGGGATTTTTGACTGTCCAACTCAATATCTTAAAATAGAAGTCATCTTTCTTCAAAGGTCGTTGACTCTGCTTCCTTGATTGAATAACCGAAGGTGAATCAATCAAACAGGACGGACGTGGATAACAACACTTGCTTTCGTGCTGGAATTCCCCTTGGCGTCACTCACCTCTCTTTCCCTTGCTTTGCCCCCGTTTACCACAATGGCTGTCTCGCTGTCTACTAGAGCTCGGATCCGACTCAAAGTTCGTGTGTATGCGCCCTGCCCAGAGCTAGTCTGAAAAAAGTTCAAAAAAAATGATTGACACTTGAAAGTAAGGTGACACTTGGGTAAAGGGTTACCCCGGTTAAATTTTATTACTATCCAAACAAATAAACCAAGTGAAGACTAACCGCCTCCAGTTCTCATGTATGACATGCCATACAAGAGTAAACAAGCGTAAAACAAACAGAAAACGCTAAACAAACACACCATTAACTCGAACACTAACAAACTCAAAACAAAACACTAAACTTAGCCACAATCATCATCCACCACTAAAAGACCTCTCGGAAGACTCCACTCCTGCATGACTCTTGTCGTGTGGATGGAATTCTTGAACCTCATCGTGTAAAGTTTCATTCTAACCGTGGATAACACAATCTCTACCAGCTGGTCTTTATTTCTTCGCTTGTCGGTGAAAAGCCTTCGATTACGCTCCTCCCAAACAAAATAAGCTGTTGCACAAACTACAAGTTTCGCAATAATGTGTTCGGCCATGTTAGACTTTGCTATGCCCACCAAATATTCAAAGATATCGGTCCATGTATGCTGAATCCTATCCATACCCGCTTTCCCACGAACTTCATACCAAACTTGCTTAGCGACGTCACATTCAAAAAATAGATGCTCGTGCGAGTCAGGACCCCTTTTACATAGAGAGCAACATAACAAGTTGAAATTAGCATTGCCCGGATTCCATCTACTCATCACATCTTGTGTCCTCAACTTTTTAAGCACAAGAAGCCACACAAGAAAAGCATGCCGAGGAATAGCCTGAGGGAACCAAACCACACCCGACCATTGCACTCCTTGTTGAGAATTCCGCAACTCCTCCCAAACCGTCGATGTACAAAACTCCATGTCTCGACCACTAGAAGTAAACCATACCAGCTTATCTTGTTTAAACGGCTCTAAAACCGGGTTTTGTAGATTACTCAACATCGGAAAACGAGTAACCCAAGACCCTGGCCAAATCCATTCTCCATTTATAAACACATCAGCAACTCGAGCATTCATGCTAAAGCCTGCATTCGCTATGCTTTTGGGCGTAATGATACTACTAATCGGGCAAACCGGATCCCATTTATCAAACCAAACACTAGTGCTCATACCATCGCCCAACTTAACCCACATATGATCCTGAATACTTGGTCTCAGCTTTAACATCTTTCTCCAACACCAAGTTATATTATTCTTAATCGTCACATCCCAAAAATTCCTACCTCGTATACGATAAGAATGTATTCACTTCACCCATAACGACTCTCGGTTAGTAAGCAGACTCCATATGTGTGTTACCATAAGGGCCTTATTCATATCACCAACCCTACGGATACCCAACCCACCTTCATCTTTTGGTAAACAAACAACTTTCCAATTTACCTTCGCCTTACCTTTGATTCTATTCCCTTGAGTCCATAAAAACATACGCATTCTTTCCTCCAATTCGTGTATAATACGTTTTGGAAGAATAAAAACCGATGCCCAATAAACATGCAAAGAAGACAAAACCGACCTGATCAACTGCAATCTACCAGCGAACGATAAACACTTAGCTTTCCAGTCAGTAATTCGAGCTTCCATTTTCTCCACCAGACATTTACAATCTTTGTAATTAAGCCGAGTAGATATAAGCGGAACCCCTAGATACTTGACAGGCAAAACCCCTTCCTCAAACGGCACAATCTCCACCACATTACCAAAAAAGACAGTACTCTTCAACAGACTAGGCACGAGCCATGACATGTTTTTAAAACTGTTAAGAGAATCCATAATAACTTTAGCTGATTTTGGACCCCCCTAGCAAACAGAAACAGATCATCTGCAAAGCATAGATTGATAATTCTTTGGTTTTCACATTTATTATGAAATCGAAACTCCGAAGAGATCGACACCTGCTTCTGTAAAATCAAAGTCAAAATCTCCATCACCAATGTAAAGAGATAAGGGGACATTGGGTCCCCCTGTCTGAGCCCACGCTTACCTTTAAAGTAGCCATAGAGGTTCCCATTCATCGCCATCGAAAACGTTATAGAAGTGACACAAGCCATGATCCACATAACCATTTTTGGGTGAAAACCAAAGCCCACTAAGACAGTCTCTAGGAATTTCCATTCAACCGTATCATAGGCTTTCTGAATATCCACCTTAAACGCGCATCTAGGAGGACCAATATTCCGATGATAATTGTGCATAAGTTCCTGAGTTAACAGGATATTATCTGAAAATTTTCTACCCGGTACAAAAGCAGACTGGTTAATGCTCACAATATCACCTAATCCTTCTTTAGTACGGTTAGAGATGATCTTACTAATGCACTTATAGAGCGTATTGCAACAAGAAATCGGTCTATAATCCGTAATTAAAGTAGGCGTAGATACCTTAGGGATTAAAGAAATCACAGTATGGTTCAGTTGCTGAAGTAATTTCCCATTTTGAAAGAAATCCCGAATCGCTTTGCAAACCTCCTGACCTACAATATCCCAAGATTTTTTAAAGAAAATTGACGTGTACCCATCGGGCCCCGGAGTTTTGTTCCCCGAAATCGAGAACATCGCTTCTTTAATCTCCTCATCCGAAACCTGACAAGCCATATTTTGAGCTTTAACAACCGACAGCCTCTGAACAAATAAATCATGAGTAGACTGCGCCAAAGTCTCCACATCAGTACCGAAGAACCTCGTATAATGGTCCACCAAAATCGGAGGTACATCATTACCTTCAAACATCTTACCGGTGGAGTCCCGAATGGAAAAAATATGACTCCTATGATTCTTTGCTTTCAACACATTGTGAAAGTACCTAGTATTCGAATCTCCCAAAGACAGCCAGTCTACCTTGGACTTCTGTTGAAGAAATAACGCTTCATCCCGAACAGCCGCTTTATACATACAAAGCGCACTATCAATTTTAGTCATCAACTCGCCATTACCCGGGCTCCTATCCAACTCTACCTGATACTCCTCCAGAAGCTTCCTCGTATTTTTAACCTTGTCATGCAAATTTCCTTGATCAAACAGGAGTTTACGAAGAGGTCCCTTCAAGAGCCTAAGTTTCTTTACCACCTTAAACATAGCATAACCCGAAAAATCTGTTTCCCAAACCCGAGTAACCTCCTCTCGAAACCGACTCTTCTCCACAATTAAGTTTACAAACTTAAAAGGCTTAGGTTTATTCCGTTCCACATTCGGAAGAATAAGAATGCAAGGCGTATGGTCAGAAACCTGATACGGCAAAAAACGGCCAGCCGCATCTTTAAAAAAAGGGTAGTTGCACGGTAAGCCCTGACCGCGGAAGGGATCTCCCTTCCCAGTTCACCACCCGACAAGGATCCCTGGCGGCAAATACCCGTAGCCATCAAAGAGGGGTAAGAAACATGTTTCAAACCCGAGACCTCGAGTGTCCTCGGTCCGGCTTTAAAGCGGGTGTCGGTGGCCACCAAAGTGGCACTAATGGGAATTGAACTTGGGTCTCCATTGGAGAACCCAAGTCACTCCCCCACTAGGCCACTTGTGGTGGTTAATCTTTAAAGACATCAATAAGACACACATTCCCAAGAATCCGATCTATCTTTTTAAAGATTTCATTCCCATTTTTTTGTTTGTTCGTCCAAGTGTAATGAAACCCGGAGCTATTGACATCAAACACATCAATAGCATTCACACATTCCTTGAATTCCCTTGTACTAATACTACTCGTAGAGGTTCCCGTTAGAGTATCGTCCAATTCCAACGTAGCATTAAATCACCCATAATGGCCCACGGTTTATTCCGCATAAACGAGTGGTGTTGACAAAGGTCCTTCCATAAATCCCTTCTATCCTTGTAATGATTTTCCGCATAAACGAAAGAACAAAACAACGACTTTTTATCAAGCTTGAACACAATCTGCGTATGAACCACCTGATTCGTTTGAGCAAGAATCATAACATCCACAATATTTTCATCCTAACCCACCATTATTCGCGTCCCTCTAGAACAACAACTAGCATTAGTGGCCCATTTCCAGTTACTACAAACTTTTTTGCAAACATCCGACACATTCGAAGCCTCCACATGAGTTTCCATAATAGCACATACATGTACATGATTATCAGAAATTACCTGACGAACCTCCTTTTGCTTAAGGGAGCGGTTCAACCCCCTAATATTCCAAGCGGCGATGCTACCCATTAGAAACCCCGTTACCGGGTGTGCTTGCACCCTCATATTTATTACCATCAATCTTCCTATCCATAAACTTTGGAATCTCATCTAACAGGTCATCCACTCCAATATCATCTATAATAATCTGATCCGTAGAACCCTTACTTCCATTATTGGTAGACTTCCCTTGTTTCACCGGAATAGCACTAGACTCATTCATTCGATTGACCGTCTCCTCGTCTTGTAACACATCAAACGGATTCGACACCTCAACCTGATTAGCGGACGAAGAAGCTTTATCCGATTGAGTATTGGCTTTAATAATCGGCCTATAAACCTTCTTCGGCTTCCTGTTATACACCTGAAATCCTTGTTGTCCCCCTTTTTTGTTCTTGCCTTTAAACTCCTTAAAATTATCCGCATCACTCTTGGTTCCATCATCCACTACCCTTTTCAAATTTTTCGGGCATTGGTTGCTCTCATGCCCAAAAACACAACACGTAGCACACCTAAGCGGCTCCCAATCATATTCTACTTTCACCTCAGCCATCGAAAATCCACTACCACCCAGCCCTGGGACCACCACTTTCACTGTTCTTTTTAACTCGGATTCAGCATGCACCTCAATGAGAGCTCTAGCAAAACTGCTTCTACCCCAAGATTCAGCACACATCGAAGCCGTGTACGAATCTAACATTTTCGGTTCCCCTATTTTAGACGCTAATAAACTCAATCCATCCTCAGTAAACGCCCCCAAAGGCACATCATGCATTTTTACCCACACCGGAATAGCCGTGATATCTTCTTTAACAAGGTTAACCGAAGGTGACCACTCATTCAAAATAATCGGTACATTCCTAATCATCCACGGTCCATCCTCCAGCAATTTTTCCATCCCCGTCTTCGAGTTAAACTTAAAAAAGAAAAAGCCCTTTGCGTTCATCATTAATCTTTCTAACCCATATTTTCCCCACTGATTTTTAGCAAAGTATTCTACAACTGGAAACGCCAATCGCTTACCCAAGAAATACCCATATAACGTATTTGCAAATCGATCATTAACTTGTTTCACCGATTCCACAGGAATCACAACGTCCACCCCGTCCATCTTCTCCATCGTTTCCAGCTTCATGAAGTTTACTTTCACGGGTTCCTTCTTGGTTTGAACAGCCTTCGCATACGAGATAGGTTTGTTAATGGTATTTTCCAAATTATCCTCTTTACTTGTATTACTTTTCTCAGCAAACATTTGACTTTTAGAACCCATATTATCAATCGGACCAGAACTTGACACAGTCTCCACATGCAGATCATGTATATGAGAAACATTACCTGAATAACTACCATCCGGACCCTTCTGATCAAACTTGTTCAGATTGAGACTATCAAATGTCATTGGCTTAACAGGTGGATCACCAACCGGTTTGGAGATCTTTGACAACCCATCCAGAACCGAAGTACCCGATGTAGAATACAATCCCCTTCTCGGCATCTTCGGATTACCTTCAATATTCGTTACTCGTAAAGTGATGCCACGCACAGGAGCTGTTCCAGGGGTGACATCCGAATCATCATTCGCGTTGCCACCAGCATTAGGCAAAAATGGATATCCATCCTCATCAAACACATCACCTCTCTCACTCATCACGTAAATCAAACAACCATGCACCAGAAAAAACTACAAACAATCAGCAAACACGAATGAAGAAAAAACAGAAACCCTAATTTAGCATAAACCCTAACCCATGAAGCAATTAAAATCAAATAGAGTTCTTGTTAAGTCTAGGTTTCTGCCTAACCAGAAGGACCGACAAAACAATAGATCTATCCCACCAAATCAACTACACAGGATCGGGCTGCGATTAAAAAACGAAACAGAAAAACCCTAGATTTAACGCAATCCATTTGCTAACTAGTTCGAATTAGCAGTATTGAAGAATCAAACACTGTAATGATCAGACTGTTATACAAAAATCATGCAGAAAAATCGAAGGTTTCAAGGGGGGCCAAAATTGCCATGCTAGAGAGAGAAATTAGAGTTAGGTTGTTTCTTCATGATTTAGGTACTATGAGGAAATCTAGAAAACCGGTAATCATAACAGCCTAGGTAGTGCCACAAGAATCACCTTGAGAGGGATTGAGGGGCTTAGTTGGTATCTTAATAGGTTTAGCATTTAAAGATCCCGGTTCCATACCTTGAGAGGAATCACCTTGAGCCATATACTCACACTCTAAGAACAAGTGATCGTGGGAGTCTGGACCAGATGTACACAACGAGCAACACATCAGACTATAATTTGCATTACCTGAAGAGTGCCAGCTACTCATGATGTCGTGAGTCTTCAATTTCCTATTGACAATCAACCACATAATGAACGAATGCTTTGGAATAGCCTGCGGGAACCACACCACACTCCCCCATTGAACTTCGGCATCGTGCATCCGAATGTCTTCCCAAACTGTAGATGTATTGAAATCATTTTGACTCCCTTGCCTTGACTTCCAAACTACCATATCTTTACGCGTAGGATGAAGATTAAAATAAAGAACATTACGAAGCACCGGAAAACGATTGGACCAATCGGACGACCATCTCCACTCCCCCATTCACATACACATCCGCTAGCTTAGAGTTAAGATTGAAACCCGCATTTGCTATCAAACGTGGGGTGACGATAGAGATAATCAGACAAACCTCATGCCATTTATCATACCACACCTTCGTATCCGTACCGTCTCCAACTTTAGTCCATATATACTCGCGAACAATCGATTTAAGTTGAAGTCTCTTCCTCCAACTCCAAGTAATACTGTTCCTTATCGGTAATTCCCAAAAACTTTTATCACCAATACGATAAGAGTGAATCCACTTTACCCATAAAGACTCACGATGAGTTAGCAAGCTCCAAATATGCGATACCATAAGAGCATTATTCATGTCTTCAACCCGACAAATGCCCAGCCCCCCTTCACCTCTAGGAAGACAAATCGTTTTCCATCGAACCTTAGCTTTTCCTTTAATATGCTTGGGACCATAAGAAACACCTCATCCCATTTTCAACTTCACATATAATATGCTTTGGTAAAATGAAGACTGAGGCCCAATAAATATGCATGGATGCCAACACAGAACGAATTAATTGCAATCTACTTGCAAACGACAAACATTTTGCTTTCCAATCCGTGATTCGTGCCTCCATACTCTCTATTAGTCTTTTGCAATCCTTATACTTCAACCGAGTTGATATGAGAGGAACACCCAAGTATCTAACTGGAAGCTCACCCTCCTCAAACAACATGATGCTCAAAATTCTTGTTTTCGCCTGATCCGTTACATTGCCAACGAAAAGAGTACTTTTTTTTGGGTAAAGGGTTACCCCGGTGAATTTTATAAAAATAAAATAATAACACGAGCGTGCCAGAGCGACACACTAGAGCCAGTCTTGACATACCAAGACATGGCAAAACCAAACCAAAAACAACCCCTAACTAAACAAGTAGCACAACCAAACTAGAAACAAGACACAACCAAGCCGAAAACGAAGGCTACAAAACCAAAAACCTTAAACTACCACTCTAGCCCGGATCCATAGTCAATACCCTCACTTGGGTCTTCCACCTCTCTAAAAGCAACGGGTTCTTCATATGCCTCCCTTCTCTGAACGTCATCAGCTTAAGGCGCACCGTATGTAAGGCAATATTGGCAATCATGAGGGCAGTTCGGTGATTAGAAGAGAAAAGCCTATTATTCCTTTCTTGCCAAATGTAATAAGTAGATGCTGCCACTACCAGTTTACTAACAATACTTTCAGCCGACTTAGATCTCATCCGCTGAGCAAACCAAGCCATGATAGCATCCCAAGAGGGATCAACCGTATCCATGTATGCCATATCTCTCACCTGGTTCCAAACTTGCAACGCGAATGAACATTGAAAGAATAAGTGATCACGAGAGTCTTTACCATGCAAGCAAAGAGGGCAACACATAAGGTTAAGGTTAGTTGCACTACCAGCGTCCCACACACCCATTCGATCCTGTGTTTTTAACTTGTTTTTAATAACCAGCCATAAATGAAAGGAGTGTCTAGGGATACTTTGACTAAACCATACCAACTCCGCCCATTCTACCTCGACACCACGTTCCCGGATGTTGTTCCAAACTTCACTAGAGCTGAAGAAAGATTGACTACCCTGCCTACCCTTCCAAACCAGTTTGTCTTCAGCATTCTGATCCAGAATGGGAGGAGGTAAATTAATCAGCACTGGGAAGAGATCGAACCAAGCTATCGGCCACTTCCAAAGATTCTGGTGATCCACCAGATCTGAAACAGTGGACTGCTTGTTAAAACCCGCTCCATGTATACGTCTAGGAGTGATAAAGTCACTGAGCGGACTACATTCGCACCAATTATCCATCCAAGCATTAGCTTTGCGGCCATCACTAATAGAATACCATATAAACGGACGAATACAATGACGGAGAGCTAATATTTTCCTCCATCCCCACGACATACTTCCACGGCTTGGTATACTCCAAAAATTCTTACCCTTGATCCTGTAAGAATGAACCCACTTAACCCAAAGCGACTCTCTCTTTATAAGAATGCTCCAAATATGGTTTGCAAGAAGAGATTTGTTTACATTTGAGATCCTTCTAATACCCAAACCACCCTCATATTTAGGAAGACACACATTCTTCCAAGCCACCTTGGGTTTAGCAACTCTAATCGAACCACCACTCCACAGAAAATTCCTCATTCTTTTTTCAATATCACCAATAATACAAGCAGGAAGCATAAACACAGAAGCCCAGTAAACATGCATAGCCGAAATAACTGAACCAATTAACTGAAGCCTACCCGCAAAAGATAAAGACTTATTCATCCAATGGTCAATCTTTTTATCAACTCGGTCCACTAAAATTTTGCAATCTTTGGACATAAGCTTGGATGATATTAACGGGACTCCCAAGTACCGGACAGGAAGCTCTCCCTCTTGAAACGGTAATAGCGATAGAATCAACTGTTTTTCGTGTTAAGAAACATTGCTAAAAAACACTGTGCTTTTCGCCAAGTTTGGTTTCAATCCCGAAGCTCTAGTGAACAAATCCAATGCATCTCTCATGACTTTAACTGAGAATGAATCCGCATTTACAAACAAAAACAGGTCATCAGCAAAAGAAACATTAAGAATCTTCTGCTGTTTACACTTGGCATGGTATTTAAAAGCAAGACTTCGATCAGCAGCTTGATGTAACATCAATGTTAAGACTTCCATTACTAATGTGAATAGGTAAGGAGACATAGGATCTCCCTGTCTAAGACCCCGTTTGCCTCTAAAATAACCACACAAATTCCCATTAATACTTAGCGAATAAGACACTGTAGAGACACATGTCATGATCCAATCTACCATTTTTTGAGGGAAGCCGAAACCAATAAGAATGCTTTTTAGAAAGGACCAGCTAACCGTATCATACACTTTCTGAATATCAATTTTGAACGCACACCTCGGTTGGAGTCTGCCGAGATGATAGTTGTGCATAAGCTCTTGCGTAAGGAGAATATTATAAGAGATTCTCCTACCAGGCACGAAAGCAGATTGATTTATATCTACCAGGTTATTCAGGCTACCTTTGATTCTGTCCGTCACAATTTTGCTGATGCATTTAAAGATGACATTACAACAGGATATCGGTCTATACTCTAGAACCGAACTCGGTGTTTGAACTTTCGGGACAAGAGCGATAATCATATGGTTCACTTGTTGGAGCAGCTTACCATTATCAAAGAACTGAAGAATGGCAGCTGAAACCTCTTCACCCACGATATCCCATGCCTTCTTAAAGAAAGCCGATGTGTAACCATCAGGCCCTGGCGCTTTATTGTCTCCAATGCTGAACATGGTCGCCTTAATTTCGTCTTTGGTCACTTGCCGCACCATATTAGCAGCCGCATCTGGACTAACACTATTTGCAAATAAGTTCTCAGTTGCTAGCTAATCCACAGTATCCTCGGTACCCAAAAAAACTTGCATAATGGTCCACCAAAGCAGATTCAATACCCGGCCCCTCAAAAAGATTACCATTAGCATCCTTTATGATGTGTATTTTGCTCCTAGCATTCCTGGATTTAACAAAATTATGGAAATAGGACGTGTTACCATCACCTGCACAAAGCCAATCAAGCTTTGCTTTCTGCTTTAAAAACGATTCCTCATCATACGCCGCACTATGAAAATCTTTAACGAGAACGGCCTCCTGATCACGAAGAGCTTCATCAAACGGATTCGAATCTATCAGTTTATGAACTTCATCCAGTTTGCTTCTTAAATCATTCACCTTAACATGTAAATTACCCTGCTGGTGAAGCAGTTTCCTCAACGGAGTTTTAAGATTACGCAGCTTTTTAACGACCGATAACATAGGAATGCCCTCCACCGATCTACCCCATTCTGTGGACACACATTCTTTAAATCCAACTTTGGAAGCAATAAAATTTGCAAACTTAAAAGGTTTTGGCTTCACAAGTGAAAGCCTTGATAATTTAAGTATGCAAGGTGTATGATCCGAGATACGGTAAGGATGATAGAGGACATGAGCATTAGGAAAAGCATCTAACAAATTAACGTTTCCCATAACCTGATTAATCTTCTTAAGAATACCAACACCTTTAGTAGGTTTTTGATTCCAAGTAAAATGAAGGCCATGGCCAGGAACATCTAGAAGCTCATTTTGTTGGACGCATTCAAAAAAATCTCGCATACCTATGGTAGGAGTAGAAGAGCCGTGGAGACAGTCATCCATATAAAGAGCAGAGTTAAAGTCACCCATTACAATCCATGGCTGGTTCCCCGTAACCAGCTTATGTTTACACAAATCCTGCCAAAGAATCCTTCTTTCCTGATACGTGTTTTTAGCATAGACAAAAGAAACCTGCACAACTTGAGAATCTACTTTTGATTTTAGCCGAACATGCATAACCTGATCTGTTTGAGCTAAAACCATAAGATCTATCTTTTCATCATTCCACCCCACAATAATTCTCGTTCCCTTCCTACAGACACCCCCATTCGAAGTCCATTCCCATTTTTGAAACACCCCCCTACAAACCTTGGATAGCTTTGAAACCTCCACATGAGATTCCAAAATAGCACAAACACTCAAATAATTATCAGCAACAATTCGACGAACCTCTCTTTGTTTCAGGGGCTGGTTCAAGCCCCTAACATTCCAAGAAGCAATGCTATCCATAAAAACCTATATCAACGGGAGTGCTTGCCCCGTCAGAAACTCCTCCTTGATTATCCACCTTCATAAAATTCGAAACTTCAGTTTGTATAGGATCAACAAAACCTTCTTCTTCCAGATTACTGGCATCGTTCTTTTTTAGAGGTTTAGAAAAAACTTTATGACCCTTTCCTTCTATCTTCTCATATAAAGAACTATCTAACGGATTTTGATCCTTTTCTAGATCAGATGTAACTTGGTCATTAGCCAGGACATCAAACTTATTTTGCACTTTAACCATATTCGGCTCCCCTCTCGATTCAGGTTGGTTCTTCACCCCCGATGTACTAGCCCCAACAGAATTATTTTTTGGCTTATACACAAACTTCGTCTTTTGCTTCTTTTGAGGAAACCCATGCTTAGCAGTTTTCTTCCTATCCATGATGAAACCCTCATCATCGATAATAACATTCTTCGCTTTACCATTATTAGACTTAGGGCAAGTAGTGTTTGTATGACCAAATAAGCAGCACGTATCACAACGATGTGGCCTCCATTCATATTCGACTTTAATTTTTTCAGTGACATAGCCCTCCTCATACATCTTTGGAATAGCAACCACTATATGATCTTTAAGAGCTTTCTCTGCATTAATCTCTACCATGGCCCTTGCAAAACTAGTTCTTCCCTAGCTTTCAATACACATATCCGCTGTATAGCTATCGAGTCTATTTTGGGTTTCCTATCTTGGATGCTAAAAGGCTTAATCCATGGTCAGTATAAACTGCTAAAGGGACAATATGGAATTTCACCCAAACCGGAACAAACTTAATTCCTTCCTTCTTAAGACTGTCTGTAGGACCCCATATATTCAAGAAAAGCGGCATCTTCCTTATTAACCACGGACCCCCCTCCAAAACTTTGTTCATACCATCCTTGGATTCAAACTTAAAAAGAAGAACCCATCAGAATTCATCATAATCCGTTTGAAACCAAACTTCGACCAAACATTTTTAACAAAGTACTCAACTACTGGAAACGGTAGTCTATCCCCCAGGAAGTAACCGTACAAGACATTCTCAAATTTCCTTTGAACCTGTCGTACTGCTTCCTTCGAGATCACCACATCCGCCTCCTCCATTGTTTCAGCAGCTTCAAGTAGACGGAAATTAACCTCTCTTTTTGCTTTAGCAGATTGTTGGACTTTCTCAGCATAGGTTTGATGCTGTTCTGAGGAAAGATCATGACCAGAATTGTTCGGACTACCTTGATCACATTAGTACTTGCAATAGACACACCCAAACTTCCACCCACATTATCAAGATTTACCGGTTTAGATATTGCAGTCAATCCATCAAGTATAGAAACATTATTAGTAGAATACAGACCCCTTCTCGGCAATAGAGTATTGCCTTCAATGTTTGTAACCTTTAAGCTAATACCTCGAACAGGAGCGGTCCCAGGAGATTCCCCAGGTGTAGACACACTGTCTGCCTTCAGATCTTCATATTGACAATTCTGAATATTATCGAAGATGGGGTATTCAACCCCCTCAGAATAAGCACCTCTCTCCATTAACACATCAGAAAACTCACCATGCAGAAAACTAGAACGAAAAGTATACCGAAAACCAAAAACTCCAAAGAAACCTGACACAAAACCCTAATCTAAAAATCATCACAAGATCAAATAGAGAAACCGATCAATCAAAGTTACTGTCTTACCAGTAGAACCGAAAGACCCAATACGCTATTCAATCTGATCTGACACTTAGATTAGAGCCGGCGATAAAGAACAAAGGGAAAATCCAAGATTGAAAACGATCAGAAGAAGCTAACGAGTTCGTTACAGATATTTGACAAATCAAAACCTGATCACAGACTGTTATGCTTCTAAATCACGAAGAAATCCCGACATGGAGCTAAAATCCTTAATAGCCGACATTATGACTTCAGCCGATTTATGATCTCCTCTCGCAAACAGAAATAAGTCGTCTGCAAAGCACAAATTGATAATTCTTTGTTTCTCACACTTATTATGAAATCGAAAATCATTTGATATCGCTACATGTTTAGCCAATAATAAAGTGAGAACTTCCATAACCATCGTAAACAAATACGGAGACATAGGGTCTCCCTGTCGAAGCCCTCGTTTCCCTTTAAAGTACCCAAAGAGGTTCCCGTTAATAGATAACGAAAACGAAGTAGAAGTCACACAAGCCATGATCCACTTCACCATCCTCGTATGGTACCCAAATCCTATCAACGTCGCTTCCAAAAAAGACCATTCCACCGTATCGTACGCCTTTTGGATATCAATCTTAAACGCACATCTAGGAGGACCCACTTTCCGATGATAATTATGCATGAGTTCTTGTGTTAATAAGATGTTATCTGAAATTCGTCTTCCCGGCACAAATGCAGACTGGTTAATACTAATAATATCCGCCAAACCATCTTTCATACGGTCACTTATTATATTGCTGATGCACTTGTATAACGTGTTGCAACACGATATAGGTCTGTAGTCCGTAATAGAAGACGAAATTGGGACTTTAGGAATTAACGACACTATTGTGTGATTAAGTTGTTGTAACAATTTCCCATTAAGGAAAAAACCGACGTATACCCATCCGGGCCTGGAGCCTTATTCCCTGCAATGGAAAACATAGCTTTTTTAATCTCTTCATCCGTCACCTCTCGCACCATATACTCAGCCTTTATTTCCGTCAACTTTATTTGAAACAGATCTGGAGCCGGCTGCACATTAACATCCGTACTCGATCCAAAAAACTTCGAGTAATGGTTGACCAGGACCTGTATGACCATACCTCCCTCTACCATGTTACCCGTCGCATCCTTAATAGACGAAATCCTACTTCGATGATTTTTTGCTCTAACTATATTATGGAAATACTTGGTATTCGAATCTCCTAACTCTAGCCAATCCACTTTAGACTTTTGCTGGAGAAATAAAGCTTCATCCCGAACCGCCCCCTTGTAAGCTTGAAGAGAGTGTGAGAGTTTATTCATTAAGTCACTATTTGTCGGATCATTATCAACCGCACATTGGCATTCATCCAACTCCTTCCTCGCTCGTTTTACATTGTCGGTAAGTTCCCTTGTTGATGCATGAGTTTACTTAAGGGAGTCTTCAGCAATTTCAGCTTCCAAACAACCTGAAACATAAACACTCCTTGGACATCCATATCCCAAACACGTTGAACTGCCTCCAGGAAACCGGTCTTGTCCGCCAAGAAATTCAAAAACTTAATAGGTCTCGGTTTATCTCTATCAATACTTGGTAAAGTAAGGATAGATGGAGTGTGATCCGATGATCTATACGGGTGGAAACAGGCCGAAGCCGCTTGAAAAGTATCAATAAATTTAGTATTACCCAGCACACGGTCAAGCTTCTTAAACACCGCTCGTTGCTTTTGTTGTTTATTTGTCCAGGTAAAGTCTAGCCCCGAACTATTAACATCCATCACTTCAATAGAGTTTACACAATCTTTAAAATCGATCATCCCTATATTACTCGAAGAGGCACCCAACAAAGTGTCATCAAGAAAAAACGTGCAATTAAAGTCCCCTATGAGAACCCACGGCATATCATGCATGAAAGAATGGTGCATACACAAGTTACCCCACAACTCTCTTCTATTTTGATAGTTATTTTCCGCATAGACGAAGGAGCAAAACACAGTTTTTTGTCAACTCTATAAACCACCTGCGTATGAATGACTTGATCCGATTGAGCTAGAATCATAACGTCTACCGCATTCCCATCCCATCCCAGCAAAATACGGGTTCCCTTATTACAATAACCAGCATTAGAAGCCCACTCCCACGAAGAACAAACTTTTTTGCAAACTGACTCTACATTAGATGCATGAATATGAGTTTTCAAAAGCGCACAAACCTGAAGATGGTGCTCCACCATTAGTTGCCGAACCTCTTTCTGTTTAAAGGGGTGGTTCAAGCCCCTTATATTCCATGTTGCTATACTACCCATTTAAACTATCTTGACCGGGTGTGCTTGCAGCCTCAGATTTTTTTTCTTCTACTTTCCGATCCACAAACTTAGGGATTTCTGATAGCAGGTCATCAACATCATCCGCTATAACCTCAGCTCTAGACGTCGTACCTCCCTTCCTGCTAGTCGCCGTTTGTGCCTCAGGTTTACCCGAAGGGTTTTGCGCTAAAGTGTCCACTCCCTCATCTTATAGCACATCAAACGGGTTAGAAGTCTTAACCTGAGAGGTTGTTGCATAATCACCATTCAATTTATTTCTGTTAATCGGATGATACACCAACTTTGGTTTTTTGATTCTTCAGCTGAATCCCTTGCTGACTTCCTTTTTTACTCTTACCCTTAGCTTCCTTAAAACCCTCAGCTTCTTGTTTCGATCCCCCCTCAGCTACGGCCTTAGGTTTCTTTGGACACTCGTTAACATCATGTCTAAAGACACAACAAGTACTACACCTTAACGTCACCCAATCATATTCCACTTTAACTTCAGCTTTCGAATAGCCATTGCCTTCTAACGACGGAACAACAATCTTGACACTTCTTTTCAGTTCATCTCCAGCATTAACTTCGATTAGAGCCCTTGCAAAGCTACTCCTTCCCCACGACTCAGCACACATCGTAGACGTATAAGAATCCAGCATTTTCGGCACACCTATTTTTGATGCCAACAAACTTAGCCCGTCCTCAGTAAACCCCGTCAGCGGAATATCATGCATCTTCACCCAAAGTGGTATAGCTGTAAAATCTTCCTTCACTAACGTAGTCGACGGAGTCCATACATTCAGAATAATTGGAACATTACGTATCGTCCATGGACCATCTTCTAACAGTTGTTCCATACCCCTTTTTGTTTTAAACTTGAAGAAAAAGAAGCCCTTCGAATTCATCATCATCCTTATTAATCCGTATTTCGCCCAGGCATTCTTGACAAAGTAATCAACCACCGAGAAAGCAAGCCTTTTCCCTAGGAAGTAACCATACAAAGTGTTCGAAAATCTGTCATTAACCTCTTTCACTGACGAAAGTGGTATTACAACATCTACCCCTTCCATTTTCTCCACAGATTCCATCAATCGAAAATTCACTTTAGTTACTTCCTGTTGTTTTTAAACAATCTTAGAAAATGACAAAGGTTTCACAACATCATTACCTCGATCAACCATTTGGTTCTAACTACTAGCATTCACATTCAGACTTATATTCCCTATCTCAGGGTTTTCATGGGAATAAGCTGGGTAACCCTCATCCGCATAATCCTCTACAGGTTTTGAATGAAATAATCCCCCGCTCCCCTTATATTCCAGATCAACAGGTTTAGAAATAGCTTCTAACCCATCAATAACTGAGAATTGTTGGTCGAATACATACCTCGCCTCGGTAGCAAAGGATTGCCTTCTATATTCGTAACCCTAAGTCCAATACCACGCACCAGAGCTATTCCTGGTGTTGATTCAACATCATTGGTTGAGTTATAGTTCCCACCCCCTTCAGATTCATCCATTCTCTCCATAAACACGTAACCAAAAACACCATGCAAAAAACCCCTTCGAACCAGAACAAACGAAGAACATACACAAACCCTAATCCAGCTCGTTACAGCATGCAACTAATCAAATCGAAATAGGGACTCATGTGAATCAAGGTTACTGCCCAACCAGTAGGACCGATAAACCCTAATCACTATTCCAATAGAATCGAAACACACAGTAAAGGAAGGCGACGAAAAGAAAGACAGAAACCCTAAATTCAACGCGATCACTTTGCTAACGAGTTCGAATTAGAAGTATTGATGAATCAACACTCTAATAATCAGACTGTTATGCAAAGATCATGCAGAAAAATCTAAGGTTGCAAGAGGATCCAAAATCGCCATGCTAGAGAGAGAAATTAGGGTTAAACCTTCTGCTTCAAATACCCTGTTTCAAATGTACCTATTGTGGACGATGGGGACATTTGGTTGATGTGTGCCGCTTTGCTATCCAAAACAAAGCTGTTGCAAATCTTGCTGCTGCTCAACCTTTTGCCAGGAAACCTTATGCCGGTACTGCACCGATATGCAACAAATGTAATGTACATCACCTAGCTTACCCGCAGTATCAGTGCATCATGTGGGCGACTCGGTCACCTGGCAAATGCTTGTCAATTCAACCCAATCCAAGGTGGTCCAAACCAACCCCATGTCAACCCTTCTCAAGCTCGTTTACCGTCTGGTACTTGGTACAACTACGGCGAGACGGGTTATCTCAGGAACAAAAGCCCAAAGGTTGTCAATGCAATCTGACCCACGGATGAGCATTTGGCTGATTAGAAGAAGCTGCTGCTTTGAATAATCTGAATCTTATGCTTTTGTTTCTTTTATTTTTCTTGAACTCTGGAACAATCGGTTTTGTTTTTAAATAAAATCGTTGTTCGCAATTCTGATGTACAAGTGTAGTTACATGTGTGTATGGCATTCCCTTACAATACCTACACCGAAGAACTATGTTCTTTACAAACTACTCTTGTGTTCCTCCCTTTCAAGTGACCGCTCATGATTTTCTCGAAAATTCTAAGTACTCGTTTCATTCTAAGAAACGAAGTACAGAATATAAGTGACATTTTGAATAATCACTTTAAATCCTTGGTTTGATAACTAAGGGTATTTTTCGATCTTATACCCAACCTCCAAATTCTGCTTCATATGTTTCGCCTTGGCATATCTAGCACCTCAACTTCATGAGCATTTTATCTCATGTTTTGACTTAAGCACGTCCAGTGCAAGGTTTCGAAACAATTCCAAAATCCATATAGGATCTTCTTATCTTCACAATTAGATCCTTGCAGATGATTATCGCTCTAATCGGAGCCTTTAATTGGATTCATTTTTTTTTGGGTAAAGGGTTACCCCGATGAATTTTATAAATGAACCCAATAATACAAGGGTGTGTCAGTGTGACACACCAACTAGACTTGACATACCAAGCCTAGGAAACACGAACAACAGCCAAAACAAAGACAACCATTCTAAACGACACAAAACTCAAACAACCAAATCACCAGACAAACAAAAAAACAGACATTAGCCTCTAGCCCGGATCCGCTCCAGTATCTTCAATCTTCCGGCACTTAAAAATCCTTCGCTTAGTCGAATCGGTCCGAAATCTGAACCCCATGAGCCGCAAACGCACCGAGCATTTAATCACCTCAGCCACTTGATTAACCGTTCTCTTATGATTCTTGAAGAGCCTGTTGTTCCTTTCTTGCCATATATAATAAGACGAAGCAGCAATCAATAACTTACACACAATATGATCCGCATTCTTGGATTTAGCATGCTGCTCCACCCAAGATAACACTGAAGACCATGAATCATCAACATTACCCAAACTAACCAACTTCTTGACTTCATTCCAAACTTGAGTCGCAAAAGCACATCGGAAAAAAAGATGATCCCGACTATCCCGATCAAAGTTACACAACGGGCAACACATCAGGTTCCAGTTGGTTTGACTACCTGCTTCCCACACAGCCAATCTATCCTGCGTTTTAAGTTTGTTTCTAAATGCGAGCCATAGATGAAACGAATGTCGCGGTATACATTGAGAATACCAAACCATATCAGCCCATAACACCTGTTGTTCCCGAATCCGAATAGTATTCCACACAAGAGCCGATTTAAAATCACAAGTTTTTCCTTCCAAGTCTTTCCACACCAGCCTATCAACGCCATTTGGAACAATACGAGGAGCCTCTATATTGATTAGCACAGGAAAAAGATCTAGCCAAGCTTGAGGCCATCGCCAATTACCGTTCTGATCAACCATATCCGCAACTGTTGACTGAAGAGAAAACCCAGCATTAGCAACAGTTCTCGGAGTGATAAACGAGCTAAGCGGACTTATCGAGCACCACATGTCACTCCAAATATTAGTTTGAGCCCCGCTTTTAATAGAAGACCATATGTGAGGACGAATGATGTGACGGATAGACAAAATCTTACGCCACCCCTAACTCATATTCCCTCGGCACGGCACTTCCCAGAAATTTCGATCTCTAAGCTTGTAATCATGAATCCAACGCACCCAAATAGAATCTCGTTTGGTAATAATACTCCAAATATGATTAGCCATAAGCGATTTGTTAACGTCAGAAATACTTCTAATACCCAAACCCCCTTCCTCTTTAGGCAAGCAAACATGTTTCCATGCAACTTTCGCACGAATCCTACCATCCAAGCCTGCATTCCATAGAAACCTCCGAATCTTCTTTTCAACGTCACTAATAACACGAGCAGGAATAATGAATACCGAAGCCCTATAGATGTGCATGGATGACAGAACCGAATTAATAAGCTGTAAACGACCAGCAAACGACAAAGATTTAGTAGCCCAGTTAACTATCTTTTTCTCCATTCGCTCAATAAGGATCCTGCAATCATTATATAGAAGTCTCGAAGATATAAGCGGAACCCCCAAATACCGAACTGGAAGAACACCCTCTTGAAAAGGCATAATATCAAGAATTTCCTGCTTTATCGAATTAGGAATGTTGCAAAAAAATACCGTACTCTTAGCCGGACTTGGAACGAGACCAGAAATCTTCGTAAACATCTCCAGCGCCTCTTTAATCTTCTTAACAGAGACCATATCACCATGAACAAAAATAAACAAATCATCCGCAAATGAAACATTAATTATTTTCTCCTTCGCACAGTGGGCATGATACTTAAATGGTATAGTGGCTGCTCGACGAAGAAGCAATGATAAAACCTCCATCACCAAAGTAAATAAGTATGGGGACATAGGATCCCCTTGCCTTAAACCACGTTTACCCTTGAAAAACCCATGCAAATTGCCATTGATACACAACGAGTACGAAACCGTGGAAACACATGTCATGATCCACTTCACCATTCGGCTGTGAAACCCAAACCAAACCAGAATATCCTCCAAGAACTTCCAACTGACTGTATCACAAGCTTTCTGAATATCAATCTTGAACGCACATCTAGCCGGCCCCCTATTAAGATGATAATTGTGCATAAGCTCCTGTGTAAGAAGAATGTTATCCGAAATCCTCCGCCCCGGCACAAACGCTGATTGATTAATGCTGACTAAATACCCCAAACTGCCTTTCAAACGATCAGTAATAACCTTGCTTATACATTTATACAAAACATTGCAACATGAAATCGGCCTATAATCCAAAACCGAGTCCGGCGTTTCTTTTTTCGGAAGTAAAGCAATGATAGTATGATTAATCTGATTGAGAAGTTTACCATTTTCAAAAAACTGAAGAACCGCATCCGTAACTTCATTTCCCACTATATCCCATGCTTTCTTGAAAAAAACCGAAGTATACCCATCAGGCCCTGGAGCTTTGTCATCTCCAATGCTAAACATGGCGCTTTTAACCTCCTCACGAGTAATCGGACGTACCATATGGTCAGCAACATCAGAACATAGAACATTTGAGAATAGGTTATCCAGATTAGTCGTTTCCACCTGAGCCTCCAAACCCAAAAAATTCGAATAATGCAACACCATGGCATCCGCAACCGCCTCACCTTCATGTCTCGTCCCCATAGAATCCACAACACTATAAATTTTGGCTCTAGCATTCTTGGATTTAACAGTGTTGTGAAAAAATTTTGTGTTCGAATCACCAGCACACAGCCAATCAACCTTAGATTTCTGCTTTAAAAAGCATTCTTCATCATAAGCGGCTTCTTGAAAATCTTTCAAACATTGAGCTTCTAACTGGCGCAACTGACCATCCAACGGATTACTGTCCAGTTGAACCTGTAAATCATCTAACTTTTTACGCAACTCATTTACCTTTACATGCAAGTTTCCTTGATTGAAAAGTATTTTCCGCATCTTAGGCTTTAAGTTTCTCAATTTCTTTACAACCGACAACATAGTGATTCCCTCAATTCTTTTCATCCATTCAAGCTTAACTGTTTCCTTAAAATCTGGTTTAGAGGCTATAAAATTCGGAAATTTGAAAGGTTTAGGCCGAAACCCATTAGTTCCCAGCCCCTTAAGAATACATGGCGTATGATCCGAAACTCTAAACGGGTGAAACATAGCATATGCAGAAGGGAAGTGATCCAAAAACACCACGTTTCCCATTATTCGATCAATCTTTTTCAAAAGACCCACTCCACTCTTTGGTTTTTGGTTCCAAGTATATTGCAAACCTTGAGCATTAATATCCATTAATTCGGCCTGTTGAACACATTCATTGAACTCCCGCATGCCAATAGATTGATTTGACGTACCATATAAGGTGTCTTCCATGTTTAACGCAGCATTAAAATCTCCCATTACAACCCATGGCTTATCATGACACAACACCTTGTGTTTAGATAAATCATCCCAAAGTACTCTACGATCTTTATATTGGTTTTCAGCATAAACAAACGAACAGAACAGCACTTTTTTGCTACCTTTAAATATCACCTGAGTGTGAATAACCTGATCGGTTTGGGCAATAACCATAACATCCAGATTCTCCGCATTCCATCCCAGAATAATCCTCGTTCCACGACTACACAAACCACCATTAGAGGTCCAAGTCAAATTGCGAAACACATATTTACACACTTTAGCCAATTTACTAACATCCACATGCGACTCGAGAATGGCACACAATTCAAGATTATTTTCAGATACAAGATTATGAACCTCACTTTGTTTCAGAGGACGGTTCAATCCCCTTACATTCCAAGACATTAAGCTACCCATTTAAACCGTGATTACCGGGAGTGCTTGCCCCCTCAGACGCATCAACACGTTTACCATTAGACACAAATTGAGCCATCTCCGTAGGAATTCCTTCCATAACCTCATCACCTTCGTTCCCTCCATCTCCATCTTTTTTACCAACTGATTTATCACTCTCATCTCTACCTTCCGAGTCTAGCACCTCAAAGGCATTTGACACTTTAACCTGATTATTACTCTTTACAACCGAACCTTCATCATTTTTCGTACCCGAGGAACTCGCTCCATTCTTGTTCGTCTTTGGCCTGTATACAAACTTTGTTTTTTGTTTTTTATTCATAGTACCAAAATTTGCTATCTTCCTTCTATCCGTGATAAACCCGTCATCATCAATAGTAACTTGCTTTGTAATTGGTTCAGGTTTTTTCGGACAGTTTTGATCATTATGCCCAAATATGCAACACGTAGAACATCGCTTTGGTTTCCATTCATACTCGATTGAAATTTTTTCCATAATGAAACCCTCATCATCCAGCTTTGGAATTGCAACAACTATATGGTCTTTCAGCTCCTTTTCCGCATTAATCTCAATTAACGCTCTAGCAAAACTACTTCTACCCCAACTCTTAGCACACATGTCCGCCGTGTAACTATCCAAGCTTTTTGGAACCCCAATTTTCGACGCCAGCAGACTTAGGCCATCATCAGTGTAAATTGCAATAGGAACATTGTGAAGCTTAACCCACACGGGTACTGATTTAATGCCCTCCTTCTTTAGACTAGTGGACGGAGACCATTTGTTTAGAAACAACGGAACCTTTCGGATTAGCCACGGACCACCTTCAAGCACTTTATTCATGCCTTCTTTGTTGTCAAACTTGAAAAAGAAAAAGCCCTCCGAATTCATCATGATTTTAGCAAACCCAAACTTCGCCCATACATTTTTAACGTAATACTCGACTACCGGAAATGGCAATCTATCGCCCAAAAAATAACCAAATAACACATTCTCAAATCTATCTTGAACCTTCCTAATAACCTCCCTAGGAATAACCACATCGGCTTCTTGGTGCGATTCCACAGACTCCATCATCCTAAAGTTAACTTCAGTTTTTTATACCACATTAGATTTCAACTTTTCAGCATAAGAGACCGTTCCCTTACCTACATCACAATCAACCGACCCAAAAACATCAGCTGGCCATGGCTCATCCTGCTTATCCTTATCCGGTTGAACGGGCACCGTAATTTTCTGAAGTTCATCAATAACATTGAAGATCCGAGGTTCTTGATTATTACTCGTTACCACACCTCTTCTCGGAGCCATAGTTTTTCCATCAATGTTCAGAATTTTGCTTCCTAAACCCGTTATAACTGAAGGCGGCTTCATAAACACATCCCTGTGATCAGTATTCATTGACGAATATATGTCATTAATATCTGGTGGTTTTGAATTCATTGCTGCGCCAATCTTTCACATGCACACGTAAAACCCTAATACGCCGACAAGTAACAAACAGAACCCTAAACAGCCGACAGAAGAAACAAATAATGAAGAGCCGAAATCCGACAACAAACGAACCCGTAATCCTTTAAACCCTAGAACAAAACTTCAACCCTTGATCGATTAAACTAGTGTCATCAATCTAGCTAAGTTACTCTCAGTTAACCGCAATCAATGGCTACTAGATTAATAAATTAGGGTTTCAGAATTTATTACTAAGGCAGCGATTTTCAAGAAACAAACAAAAGAAAAACCCTAGTTCTTAATCGATCCCTAATGCTAACGAGTTCGTTATAGACACTTGGAAGATCAAGGTCTAATCACAGACTGTTATACATAAGATCACAAGAAAAAACAAGGGAAATCGAAGAACAAGAAGCACAAAATCGACCCAAAATCGCCTAAAGGAGAGAAATTAGGTTGTTTCTGATGATGAAAAGAGCTTTTTTCTCTGAATCAATTTGAAACCCCCTTAATTGGATTCTTTGTATGCCTTAATACGTACATTACGATTCAATAAGGACAAAGCCGAATTCCTATTAAGATCTTCCTATCTTCATAGTTAGATTCTTGAAGATGTTTAAAGTGCCAAATGAAATCCACGGATTGGATTCCTGGTGTGCTTTAAATAAACGTGTCCAAAGATAACAAATTGAAGGTCAAGTTAAACAATTATGCGATTATGTGATTATGTGTTTATATGTTTTCTTTTATGTTTTTGTGTGATCCAAATTTTCGTTATCCAAATCCTCGTAGAATTTTCCATATCTTTTTTTGGGTAAAGGGTTACCCCGGTGATTTTATAAATTGAAAACCAAAAAGCACATGTAGTGCATGAGAGTCATACACTAGATCATAGAAGGGGCATACCCCTAACTATGGATAACAAAAAAGACAACACAAGCAACCAGCAAACCAATAAAACCAACTAGACTAACATACTAGAATAAAACCCAACAATGACTACGTATCCAAATTATCAGCGTCAAGTATCAGGTTCCCATGGATACTCCATTTCCTCAATGTTTCCACAACTTTACATGTGTTCTTGAACTTCATTCCCATAAGTTTTTGTCGAACAGTAACTAAAATATGCTTTGCTAACACATCCGGTGGCCTTGTGGTGTTCCTGAAAAGCCTGGCGTTCCTCTCTCTCCATATATAATAAGCCGCAGCAGCAGTAAGTAACCGGGCCACAACATTATTGAGTCTCTTTAATGTTCGTCTATCCAATAGCCATGTTATAATCTCCTCCCAAACCGGATTGACATCCTCCATATTTGCCTGAACACGAATCAAATTCCACACCTGCGAAGAGTATTTACATGAAAAAAATAGGTGGTCATGGGAGTCAACATTTTCGTAGCACAACACACAGCACATCATATTCATACTCGACCCCCTCGAATGCTCCCAGCGAAGAATCTTGTCTTGTGTTAACAGCTTCTTCCGCATAATGAGCCACATCAAGAACGCATGCTTAGGAATACATTTGGAGAACCAAACAATATTCACCCACGCTACCTCATTACCACTTGTTCGAACCGATTGCCAAACCACAGACGACGTAAAATCCAGCATTTTATTATCAGATTTCCAATAAAATTTGTCTTGGATCTCTTCCACCAAAATCTGCTGAGGAATTCCAATCAAATTGGGGTATAACCGAAGCCATTCATCAGGCCAGCACCATCTACCATCGGCCCATATATCCTTAACTTTTGATTTGAGATTAAACCCAGCATTTGAAATAGCCCGAGAAGATAAGAAGCTTTTAAGCTGACCTACTTCATTCCATTTGTCATACCAAGCAGAGATTTTTTCTCCATTACCCACCTTAGCCCAAACATACGGCTGGATAATAGAACGGACCTGGAGAATTTTACGCCAGCTCCACGAACAATTATTCGGGATTTGGCAATCCCAGAAGTTCCTATCCTTCAATCGGTAAGTATGTATCCACGCAACCCATAAAGATTCTCTATGAATCACAATACTCCAAGCATTCGATGCCATAAGAGCGATATTCATCTCACTAATCCGCCGAATTCCAAGACCCCCTTCATACTTAGGCATACAAACAGCATCCCACGACACTTTTGCTTTACCTCTAGCCATCGGCCCTTGACACCATAAAAAACCTCTCATCTTAGCTTCAAGCTCCTTAATTATCCGTGCTGGTAATATGAAAACAAGAGACCAGTAAACATGCATAGCTGAGAGAACAGAGATAACGAGTTGCAACCGACCCCCAAACGAAAGATAACGATTTTTCCAGCTTGAAATACGGTCAGACATCCGTTCCACAAGCACACTACAATCCGCATATCTAAGCCTCGAAGATATTAAGGGAACACCCAAGTACTTAACTGGAAGCACTCCTTCAGTAAACGGCATCTGGCTTAGAATAAGAATTTTTACGTGATCAGGAACATTGCAAAAGTAAACAATACTTTTAGCAATACTTGGCTTTAAACCTGACATCTTCGTAAAATTATTCAACGAATCCATAATACACTTCACGGGCCCATACTCTCCTCTGGTAAAAATGAAAAGATCATCAGCAAAGCAAAGATTTATAATCTTTTGCTTTTCACACTTATTATGAAATCTGAACGACGTGTCGATCCGCATAGTTTGCTGAAGAACAAGAGTAAGAATCTCCATAACTAGGGTAAAAAGATAAGGCGACAACGGGTCACCCTGCCTCAACCCACGTTTACCTTTAAAATACCCATGTAGATTGCCATTCACAGCAATAGAAAAGGATGATGTGGAAATACATGTCTTTATCCAATGAACCATCTTCGGATGAAAACGAAAACCACAAAGGATCATCTCAAGAAACTCCCAATTAACCGTGTCATACGCTTTTTGAATGTCAATTTTAAACGCACACCTAGGAGGCCCCACATTCCTATGATAGTTATGCATCAATTCCTGAGTTAAAAGTATATTGTCAGTTATCTTCCTTCCTGGAATAAACGCAGACTGATTTATGCTGACAATCATACGAAGGTAATCCTTAATTCGATCAGCCAGAATCTTACTTATACATTTGTAAACCACATTGCAACAGGCAATAGGTCTGTATTCCGTAATAAGAGATGGCGTAGCAACCTTTGGAACCAAGGCAATAATTGTATGATTCAACTCCTTCAGAAGTTTCCCCTCTTCAAAGAAATCTTGGACCGCTTTAATCACATCATCCCCAACAACACTCCAAGCTTTCTTGAAAAACGCTGAAGTATAGCCATCAGGCCCCGGAGCCTTGTTATCCCCAATAGAAAACATAGCATTTTTAACTTCCTCTCTACGAACTGGCCGAACCATAAATTCTGCCGACATATCATCAAGAGTATGTGTAAATAAATCAGGAGACGGACGAACATCCATGACTTCGTTTATTCCCAGAAAATTTTCAAAGTGGTTCACAAATGCATTCGGGACTTCACCCCCTTCATACAAGACCCCATTATTATCTTTTATCATATAAATTCTATTTCGATGATTTTTACACTTTAGGGATATATGAAAGAAAGAAGTATTAGTATCTCCTTCCGCCAACCATTGAACCTTTGACTTTTGTTTTAAAAATCTTTCCTCATCAAGACTGGCCTCTTGAAACTCTTGGATACATTTAGCTTCATTGACTCGGATATTCACATCCAACGGATCTAAGTCAATCGCTTTCTGAATATCGTCCAGCTTATTCCGCAAGTACTCAACTCTTTTGTGCAAGTTACCTTGCTGATGAAGTAATGCACGCAAAGGACTCTTCATCAAACGCAACTTTTTGACAATCTGGAACTGCTTTACCCCGCTCACTTGAGTCTCCCAATTGTTTTTAACAATCTGCAAAAACGCTGGTTTATGAACCAGAAAGTTTGCAAACTTAAACGGTTGGGGTCTACATCTATTCAAATTCGGGATTTTCAGTATGCAAGGAGAGTGATCGGACACTCTATACGGACTGAAGACAGCCACCGATGTTGGAAACATATCCGTAAAAGGCACATTCCCCATAATTCTATCGATCTTTTTCAGAATCCCTATCCCCGTCTTCGGCTTCTGGTTCCACGTATAATGAAGACCTGAACTATTCACATCAAAAAGCTCCACTCGCTCAATACATTCCTTAAAGTCTCGCATACCTGCATTAACCGTGGAGGATCCCATACAATTATCTTCAAGGTTCAAAGCACAGTTAAAATCACCCAACAAGGTCCACGGAGCATCCTTCACAAACTGTTTATGGCATACTAAATTACCCCATAACTCCCGTCGGTTTATATAATAATTATCGGCATAAATAATAGAACAAAACAGCAACTTTTTCTCTTTTTTAAACACCACCTGAGTATGGATAACCTGATCAGTTTGCATCAACACCATGACATCAAGAACAGATGAATCCCATCCCAGAATAATCCTAGTTCCTTTGGCACATAAATTACCATTAGATGTCCAATCCCAGCTCTTGAAAACATTTTTACAAACTTTAAACAGCGCTGAAACATCAACATGAGATTCTAAAATCGCACACAAACTTAGAGAATTTTCCTTAACAAAGTGGCGAACCTCCTTTTGTTTTAGGGGACGGTTCAACCCCCTAATATTCCACGATGCTAGACTAACCATTTATACCTTTCATTGCAGGAGTGCTTGCCCCTGATGTCGTATTTGCTGTCATGAAAACCGATGTTTCATTATAAATTTCCTCAACGTCATCATCATCAGATCCCTCATCATGCTTTCTCGTTCCACTTGTAGATTCCGTACCACCAGAGATTTTAGGACCCATTTCCTGATCATTCTGCAGCAAATCAAAAGGATTTACGGACAGAAACTTTGATTGACTATTGGACTCCTTTTTTTTGGTGTCACTCGTACCCATATTAACCACTTTGGCTTTTGGCCTATATTCCAGCTTCTTTTTAGTAACTTGATACCCAGTTTTCTTATTAGTTTTTCGCTTTTGCACTTCAGTATATCCTTCCTCATCCACTAACTTAGTATTCTTAGATGCCGCCCTTATTTGCCTTGGGCATGTTTCATCCGAATGGCCAAATACACAGCAATGCCCACATCTGTGAGGAGCCCATTCATATTCAACATACATTGTTTCCTTATGGAATCCCTCTCCTTGAAGATCCGGTACAGCCATCGTAAGTTCTTCTTTAAAGTCATTTTCCGCAGAAATTTCTATCAAAGCCCTCGCATAGCTACTCCGACCCCAAATATCAACACACATCGATGTAGTATACGAGTCTAAAGCTATCGGATTACCAATCGTCGTATGGCTATTTTTTGGGTGATCGTTTGAATCATTAGAGAATTTTCCATATCTTCATATGAGAGATTCATGGTAGGATATCCAAAGGTACTACCTTAAATCCTTAATGGGCTTCTATGTAATAGTTAAGACCCTCGGATTATATAGTACCATTCCATAATTCAAAAGAGACCCCTTGAGTGGTCTAGTCAAAAAGATTGATTCAGAATCCGGTTAAGGATGGCATGTGATGATATAGCTGGAAAAAAAAACTCTTGGTGGTCTATTTAAAGAAATCATTTATTGATTTAATTTAAAAGGACCTATGGTGGTCTAGTCACACTCATCACATGTTTGATCTTTGGGTTTTCCCCTACACATTATAAAATACACTGTGCGGACTATGAAAGGCATTACGTAATTATGGATGCGTACATAATTTTGAAATTCAGTGCACGAAAACCACAGTAAGATTTACCATGTGTAAGAACCGATAGTGGCAATAATAACGAAACGTGAACAATGTAATGGAGGTACGGTGGACGCACCAATGGCGCTTCATATACTTGTATATAAGTGTCCCACTTACATTGCAAGCATGATGTTATTTAAAGTTACTAAAAGTTCAGAACCCTAACCAGTGCTGTTTATCTTTTCGACTTCATGTTTCGAGCTCTCACAAGTTTCCTCTAAATAAATTTCGGGACGAAATTTCCTGAAGTAGGGGAGACTGTGACATCTGTGCCTCCACGGCCATCAAACAAATACCAAATCAATGAAATATTGTGTTTCATACTTGGTATTTGTATAAATATGTGTATCATTTGCACATATCAATTCTCGTTTGATTTCGAGCTCTAAATCGCTTTCTGGAAAGTTTTACGCAAACTGGTGCATAAACGGAGTCAGTTTAACGCGACAAACACTCCGGAATAGTGACATAGGCTTAACATATCTTAAATAACCTTTACATAACTTAGATATAAGTTTTGGATGGTTTGGTGTGTTGAAAGCAAGTTTATTCGCTTACATGGACTAATTTCGACAAACTGTGAAAGTATGTCGATTCGTACTGTAAAGAACATTCCGGAACATGATCATAAGTTAAACATGCCCTAAATATCCTATACATAGCTTAGAAATAGGCTTTGAGGTGTTTGGTGTGCAAAAATAAACTTTTTGTTCAAACAGGGACTAAAAGCGTCAAAAAGTGCATAAGGTTGCATTTTCGCGCATATCTTACGTTCTGAATATATCCGGACATCCAAAAATTTATGTAATCATTAAAATATCTTATTTTAGTGATTGGCATGCTAAATTTCCTTTCGTCGCTTAATTTGGATCGTTTTTGCGTTCGTTACAACTTCCGTCGTAATTAACCGAAAAACGCAACCGTACGACCAAACGAACCGACATACGAGATGTTTTTGAGCATATTTTAAGTTCCCTATATTTTAACTTCATTTTAGAGCCTTGAAATGGGGTTAACGGGGCTTTAACGTGTCAAAAATGCATCAAAACCCAAGTTTTGGGCATTCAGGGACTAAAATTGTAAATCTGTGAAACTTGCTAGGCCTGGGGCGTAAGCCTAAGCTTATTCTTACGCGGCCCGCGTCAGACCTTCAGCACAAAAACATTGAATCTTGTCTTTGAGCCTGTTTTGATGGTTTTTAACCCTTGATTTTAGATGCTATGGGCTGGTTTTGAGTACCCATTGTATTTTAAAACCTTGTGCCCACATGTATGGCCAAGATCGAAGCACGATTTGTGAGAAATGATCCTAACGGTTGTGGGAATTCTATAAATACCCAAGCTTTCTCATTCTTGCAACTCACACTTGATTCATTTCTGCTCTAAGTTGAGGTTTAACACTTCATACCTGAGCAAATTGGATCATGATCTTCCTAGCTTGGACCCTTTGTAAGTTTCTTTCGTGCTTTTATCGTTTTTCAAGCATGAAAGTCAAACAGTGTTTGACTTTCTACTTTGACCATGATTTGGTCAACACGAAGTTCGTTTGAACTTCTCAACGTGAGCGTAATCACGATGGTTATAGTCCCTTGTGATGAGTCATAGTTTCGGTCAAAATGCGTACTTATGCGTATTTTGCAACCAAACTATTCTTAGGTATCAAAACCCTTTGTTTTGATATCAAAATATGTTTTCTAACTTAGTTAAACATGTTTCAACATGTTTAGCTCGTCACTTTTAGTCTAGTGCTTGTATAGAGCCGTAAGTCAAGCGGTCTAAACAACCGCTTAGACTTTCAAACCCGACCCGTTTGGTGGTTCATTAGGATCCGACCAAACATATTTTGTGACCATAGTTGTATAGGGAATAACCTTCCGAGGTTATACCTTATGGTCACTTCGTTTAGTTAGTTGTATGATAGGTAATTTATATGCCACGGACGAGCAGCAGATCCGTTACTTGCTTCGTCATGTGTGTAAACTCGGCTTTTCTCTGGTTCCCAAGGCGATTTTGGTGACTCCTCTAGAAACCCTAGTTCTTGATCTTCAATCCTAATCTTGATCGATCTGGGTTAGGTATTGGGGTTTGTCGATTCCTTCTTAGTAAGGTCTCTAGACTCTACCCTGGTTTCTAATCTTTTGAAGTTGGGATTAGGGTTTTCGTTTCTTATTTTAGGGTTTCTGTAGTTTTTTCGTAGCCGTGGTTTTTGTCTCTTTTCTGTTCTTGTTTCGTTGCATGGTCTGCTATATCTGTTGATATAGAAAGAAATAATGCTCCAATCCTGGATGAACGTATCAAATATGGTAGTATCCCACAGGATGATCGGGGAAAGCCACCATTATCCTTTAAGGGTATTGCTAGCTGAGTTGTTGATATTGATGGTAACACTATGGTGCCTCGCCGGGGTAGTTTTCACACGTCACAGTCTGATCCGAAACAAATCAATGTTATTGATGAACTTACAAAGATCACTGTGCCAATGAGTATTGAGAAGACACAGCCTGATCAGAGCTATGTTGAAGGAGAGAATGCGAACAAAAATAGTTTGCCCCATAACTTTCAGGGTTCGTATGCTGATAGGGTAAAGCTAAATACAAGAGCGAAGCGTGAGGTTAACTTCAGACTTCTAGAATCTACAGAGACTATGGAGGAGGCCGATGTTGTTATACCAAAGGAAGCTGTTCGTCAGGTACAAAAGAAATTCGAGAACGTTCTTTATGGTTATTTTCTAGGTGATAGATTGCCTTTTCCAGTTGTTGAGTATTACGTAAAGAAGAGTGTTGTTAAGATCGTAACCCTAATTCTCTCTCTAGCTATGGCGATTTCCATCCTTCTCGTAACCCCATCTTTTTAATCGTGATTCTTGTTTCGCAGAACTGGTATTAGGGATTAACATCTAATACGTATTCTGTTATCGGGATTCATCGATTCAAGACTAGGGTTAGTTTTTTTCTTTCTAATCGCCGGCCCTAACTTCCTGTTTCAAGCTTACTGTTTAGTTTTGGTCGATCGGATTTACATACCTGATCAACCATCTTCTATATGATTCAGTAAGATACATGGGTTAGGGTATTTGCTAGTTTAGGGTTTTTGATTTCTCCGTGTTTGTTGGTTCTTCTGGTTTTCTTCGTGTTGCATGCTTCGGTTTAACGTAGGGATAAGAGAGTTGTCAAGCTTAGTATGGATGAATGCAAAAAGCCTGGTGGAGATATCTGTGGGATGCCGTCTCTGTCGTTTCAGGATATAGCGAATCGGGTGATTGATGTTGACGGGAACACAATGCAACCTAGGCGGGGTTTTTTGATTAGCAATCAGATGGATCCTAAGCGTCCTAACATCATCAATGAACTTACGAAAGTCACGCTGCCCGTTCGAGTGGAGAAACCGGCTGTTGAGCGATCGGAACACTGTTGGGATTTGTGACAACTGTGATCTGTAATCATCATATAATGTAAAACAATGTCGATTATCAATAAAACTATGTGTTTTGGTGTTATTATATGTGCAATTGAGTTTAATGATTTTACAATTTGATTCGATTCCGATTTCAAGCTTTAGATCACTTTCTGGAAGGTTATACGCAAACTGGTGCTTAAACGCAATCAGTTTAACGCGACGTACACTCCGGAACTGTGACGTAAGCCAAACATACCTTAAATATCCTTTACATAACTTAGAAATAAGTTTCAAAGGATTCGGTATGGCAAAAACATGTTTATTTGGACTAAAGAGCTATTTACGACAAAACTGCGAAACGAACGTTAGTGACCGTCCGGATAGTATTTTAAACCCGAAAATAGTCTTGTGGGTAAAGGGTTACCCCGGTGATTCTATATATTCACAACCAATCAAAACAAGTAGTGTAGAAAAACCTACACTAGTTCATTCATGAGACATGCCCCATGAAAGTAAACAAAAACGTCAAAATCAACACAAATAACCAACCACTAGACTCTAATCTAGAACCAAAAACCATAAGAAAAACTATCAACTACTCAACCACCATCATCATCCCTGTGAAATCTGGGGATCTCCCAATCTCCAAGAAGCCTCTGGACGCCAGCAGTGTTCTTGAGCTTCACTCCCATCAATTTGTAACGAACCATTTGAAAGATAGACGCACTAATAATTTCTGGAGGTCTTAACTGATTCTTAAACAACCTAGCATTCCGCTCCTGCCAAATCACATAAGCACTAGCCGCAACTGCAACTTTAGCAACAAGATTAGCCGCTGTCTTCGACCGAGCACGAGCTAAAAGCCAATCCACAATATCCCCCCATATAGGTTGAACCGTATCCATGACCACCTTTTGTCGAACCATATGCCAAACTTGAGATGAGAATTTACATTCAAAGAATAAATGACTATGAGAGTCATAATTCTCGTAGCATAAAAGGCAACACATCATGTTCATATTTTTTCTACGCGACAAATCCCAACTCAAAATTTTATCCTGTGTGAGTAACTTACCCCTCATGATTAACCACATAAAGAACGCATGCTTCGGGATACACTGAGGAAACCACACAATAGAGCACCAATCAATTTCTGGTTCTGCATACCGAATCGAATCCCAGACATACGAAGCAGAAAAGTTACTAACTCGATCACCATCTCGCCATACAATCCGATCACATTTATTCGGATCAATATTCACCTGGTCCAACTGAATAAGAACTGGAAACAAGTCCCTCCATGCCGCAGGCCAAATCCACGCCCCATTCGACCGTAAATCAGCAACTTTTGCATCCAAACTGAACCCCGCATTTGTGATCGTTCTCGGAGTCAAAAAATCTCCCAACGGCCCCAACGTACACCAGCTATCATACCATACAGAAGTTCTAGCACCATTACCTAACTCGGACCAAAAATGATTTCTCATTAGAGGCCGAATTTGTAACAGCTTGCGCCAAGACCAGCAATAGTTTGTCGGAGCAGTGCATGTCCAAAAACTTTTACCTTTTAGTCTGTAAGAATGAATCCAGTCAACCCACAAAGATTGTCGTTTGGTAATGATGCTCCAAATGTGAAAAGTCATTAGAGCTTTGTTTACATCAGCAATTCGTCTAATGCCTAAACCCCCTTCATACTTCGGAATACAAATAGATTTCCATGATACCTTCGCCGTTCCTTTATGAAAAGAACAGTCTTGAGACCAGAGAAAATTCCGCATCCTAGCTTCCAAATCATTAATCACCCGAGTCGGCAACATAAAGACAGAAGACCAGTAAATATGCATAGAAGACAAAACTGAAATGATAAGTTGAACCCTGCCCGCGAATGAAAGCATCCTATTCCTCCAATGCATAATACGTTTCTCAAGCTTTTCCACAAGAACATTGCAATCTTTATATAAAAGCCGCGTAGATATGAGGGGCACCCCCAAGTACCTCACGGGCAGCAAACCTTCCACAAACGGCATAATTCTCAAAATAGCACTCTTAATGTAACTGGGAACATTGCAAAAGAAAACCGTGCTTTTTTGAACACTAGGCACCAACCCTGACATCTTAGTAAAAGTATCAAGAGAAGACATAATAAACTTTGCCAAAGCAATTTCACCTCGAGCAAAAAGAAACAAATCGTCTGCAAAACATAAGTTTATAATCTGCTGCTTTTCACATCTATTGTGAAATTTAAACGACGAATCAATCCTTAACGAATGCTGCAAAATGGCTGTAAGAATCTCCATAACAAGAGTAAAAAGATACGGGGACAACGGATCCCCTTGCCTTAGACCTCGATTACCCTTGAAATACCCATGAATATTCCCATTAACACAAACAGAATATGAGGTAGTAGAGACACATACCATAATCCAATTGACCATCTTGATATTAAACCCAAAACCAAGAAGAGTACTCTTTAGAAACCTCCAATCAACAGTGTCATAGGCTTTTTGAATATCAACTTTAAACGCGCAACGAGGAGGACCAACATTCCTATGGTAATTGTGCATCAGCTCTTGAGTTAACAAAATATTATCAGAAATTCGCCTACCAGGCACAAAGGCGGATTGGTTAACACTCACAATATCATTCAACGCTCCTTTAATTCTCTCTGCAACAATCTTGGAAATGCATTTGTATAGGACATTGCAACAAGCTATAGGCCGATAATCAGTAACAACTGAAGGCGTAGGGACCTTTGGAACAAGCACAATAAGAGTATGGTTCAATTCGCGTAACAAGTTCCCGGTATCGAAAAAATCAATAATAGCATTAGAGATATCAACCCCGATAATATTCCAAGCACTCTTGAAAAAACGCAGGAGTGTATCCATCAGGGCCATGAGCTTTATCAATACCAATAGAAAACATAGCCGCTTTAACCTCCTCAACAGTTACCCGACGAATCATATGCTCAGCAATATCCGGGTTCAGCGTTTTAGAAAATAAATCTGGAGCCGGTGTAAGAGAAACATCTCCCTGACAACCCAAGAAATTCTCATAATGGTTAACAAAAGCTTTATGGACCAAATCACCTTCAAACACATTTCCACCAGAATCGTGAATAACATCAATGCGGCTGCGATGATTCCTATTTTTCAACGAAGAGTGGAAATACGCAGTATTCATATCACCAGCGCACAACCAGTCCACTTTGGACTTCTGTTTCAGAAAACGTTCTTCATCTAGCAAAGCTTCCTGATAAGCATTCGTGATGCTAGCTTCTTCGGCTCGAAGATCAGCATTCATAGGGTCCCGATCAATAGACTGCTGGAGAGTATCAAGTTTATCACGAAGACCTTGAGTTTTATTATGAAGATTACCTTGCTTAAACAGTAAAGCACGAAGAGGCCTTTTAAACTGTCTAAGTCTTTTAACAACAGAAACTGATGCACTCCATTAATTCTAGTACCCCAAACCCGATTGACAATGTCTAAAAAATCCGGTTTATAAACCAAAAAATTAGCGAATTTAAAAGGTCTCGGTTTCAACTTACCAGCTTCAGGGATTTTAAGGATACAAGGACAATGGTCCGACAGACGATATGGCTGAAATAAAGCAACCGCACACGGAAAAAGAGCAACAAATTGAGTATTCCCTAAAACATGATCAAATTTCTTTAGAAGTCCGACGCCCTTTTTTGGTTTTTGGTTCCACGTAAAATGGAATCCCGAACTGTTAATGTCAAACATCTCAATATCATCGACACACGATTGAAAATCCTTCATGCCAATAGAAATCGACGAAGTTCCCAAGGATTTATCTTCCAAATTCAGCGCCGAATTAAAATCACCCATAACGAACCAAGGGTTATCACCCACTAGAACTTTGTGCATTGAAAGACTTTGCCATAAACTTCTTCGAGAGACATAATAGTTGGCAGCATACACAAAAGAACAAAAAACCATCTGCTTATCCAATTTAAAAATAAGCTGTAGATGCATAACCTGGTCGGATTGAGCTAGCACCATGACATCAAAAATTGCTGGGTTCCAACCAATAATGATTCTAGTACCTTTAACACACTTGGCTCCATTGGACGTCAACTCCCAAGAACGAAAAACCGATTTACAAACTTTATCAAGCTTACCAATGTCAACATGTGATTCCAAAATAGCACATAAACTAAGATTATAATCCTTCACCGCTTGCCGAACCTCTGATTGTTTAAGAGAGCGGTTCAACCCTCTAATATTCCACGATGCAATACTAACCATCTTTAACCGCTGTATAAGGAGTGCTTGCCCCTTTAGTATCTTTCGGCTTGTAAGAACCACCCACCATAAACTCATTCGTTTCGTTATAAACTTCCGTCACCTCCTCATCCTCGTAGTCTTCAACACCATCACCATTCGGGCCTTTACTACTTTGTCCTTTATCCGCATCAAATGAACTTAAAACATTAAAAGGATTCGTTGACTGAAAATTACCAGCCGACTTAATGTTTAAAACCTGTTTATGTTTGTTGGTAATCGGCCTATACTCAAACTTTTTTTTTTTGGTTTAGGAATATAAATACCCGGTTTCCTAGCTACCTTCTTGCTTTGCACTTCCATATAACCATCTTCATCAACTCTAGGGGCCGTCTTTATTTGAGCTTTACCTTGATTACCAGGATGTTTAACACTTTTCTGAGGAGCATGTTTCCTTGGATTTTTTGGGCATGAATCATTAGAATGACCGAAAACACAACAAGTCGAGCACCTTAGAGGATCACATTCATATTCAACATACATTGTTTCCTTGATAAAACCCTCACCATTCGGATTTGGAATAGCCATAGTGATTTTCTCTTGAAGTTCTTTATCCGCTGACACTTCAATAAGAGCACGTGCAAAACTACTTCTACCCCAATTATCCAAACACATAGACGTTGTGTATGAATCAAGCAGTTTTGGATCACCAATGGCAGTAGCAATCATACTAAGTCTATCCTCCGTGTAAGCAGCAATCGGAACTTCATGGACTTTTACCCATAGTTGAACTTTATTAACTTCCTTCTTCTCTAGCTTGGTAGTAGGCGTCCATTCCTGAAGAAAGAATGGTTGTGAATGAATAATCCACGGACCAACAGCTAGAACATCCAACATACCTTTTTTATCTTTGAACTTAAAGAAGAATAAGCCATTTGCATTCATCATCGACTTCTGTAGACCAAACTTTTTCCAGTTATTTTTCACAAAATAATCAACCACAGGATACGCAATACGATCTCCCAAACAGTACCCATACAATGTATTCGCTAACTTATCCTGAACTACCCGAACCGATTCAACCGGAAGAACAATATCACAATCTTCGTGTTGCATTGAACTTTCAAGGGACCTGAAGTTAACTTTCTGGACGTTCTTATTTTTCACTGAGTCCGCATAAGACATGGGTTTAATCAGATTATCCTCACCCTGTTCGCCGCCATCAACAAAAACTCGGTCCACCTTGATTCAGATCAGATTTCAGATTAACATCCATTACCGGCTCCGTTATCTTTATTAACTCATCAATGACATTGATTTTCTTTGGTTCCGGTTGCAAATTATGAACAGTACCCCTACGAGGAAGTCGAGCATTACCTTCAATATTCAAAACCCTATTTGCAAAACCTTTGTTCGAATTAGGAGGCTTCCCACGATCATGCACTTCTCTACCATCTGTTTTAGGACGATCATTCAAACCAGAATCAACAGCTCTCTCCATTAATCAAGAAACCTAACAACCATGCACACTAACAACCGAAAACACCAGGAAGAACGAAGAAGAAGAAAACATAAAACCCTAATCCTTTAAACCCTAATATCAAACCTGAACCCTTAATCGATTAATCCAGTGTATCAATCTAGCTAAGTTACTCTCAGTTAACCGCGATCAATAACAACCAGGTTAATAAATCAGAGTTTCGACTTGAAAATTCAAGCGGCGATTTGAAAAAAACAGAAAAAAAACCCCTATTTTGGATCGATCCCTAATGCTAACGAGTTCGTTATAGAATTTTAAATGAACAAAAATCTAATCATAGACTGTTATACATCAGATCACAAAGAAAAGCAGGAGTTTCATGATGATCGAAAAATCGCCAAAGGAGAGAGAGCTAGGGTTTTTTCCATTTCACTTTAGCCTTACCCAAGAATGACGTCATATACCCGAAAATAGTCCGTTAAGATTAAAATTTATTTTTAATCAGGTCCGTGTTGAAAAATAAATTAAAACACTTAAAAACATTATTTTTCAAGTTTAAGCGCGTACCGCGTGTTTCTGCGCAACACAGTGCTTCTACTGCAAAACGCAGTCAATGCAGCCAGTCTCGGCAACTGAAATTTATTTCAGTAATATTTTGGCGAGATTATTTTTATTGAATAATAAAAATAATTTAGAACGCCATAAACCGAGGTTTAAACGCTAGATAAAATACCCGGTACCCAGTTAAACACCTACTTTTATCTTATTTACCAACAAAATTACATTCAACCCCCCCCCCCCCATATACAAACTTACGGTTTTAGTATGGTGTGCCCCACCAAAAATATTGGAAGATCTCAAAATATCATATATGATCTTTGTTGGTACAAGAAATCTCTAGTAAATCTTATTTATATCTTCCAAAATCTCTTACATATCTTCCCAAGATCCTTATAAATCCCACTAGATCACTCAACATCTTCTCAACACTCAAACTCTTTCACTCTCTCTCTCTCCACCTTCAAATCTTTAAACCTTGTTCATCATCTTCAAGTCCCTTTTCTAGCAACCTTCAAGTAAGTATGAAGATCCAAAGGTGATTCTAAGGTGTTTTCAAGTGATTCAAGCTTCCTATCATCAAAATCTCATCCCACAACCTACTTGAATCTTGAAGGTATAACACTTATATTTAAATCATACCTTTGATTCATAGTTGTTCTTTGATGATTTAAAGTTTCTCTTGAATCTTGTGATTTTCACTAAACTTGAAATCTAAAAATGAAAAGGGTCTTGTTACAAAAAATGGTGGTGTATATATATATGTATGTAACCGTACATATATATGTGTGTATGAGTCTTGAAGTTCGATTTTTTGTTAAATACTTGTTTATGTTGTGACATGTTCTTGAATAATAGTTTAAATGAAAGTGATTGAGGATCTATGAATGATATGTTAAATGCTTACCTACATCAGCAAATAAACCTAAATATATCATGTATTTGATGCATCTAAACTCATATAAAATGTTGATGTTATGATAGTATGCTTTAGATAGTACATGTGAGTATATGTTGATTTAAAGCTCAAAAAGTGATAAAAAAATGGTTGTATGACAAAAATAATTTTAAACAGATTATAAACACTAAAAATAACTCGTCCCTGTCTTACTCGATTTGTGTCAATGGCGATGTTCATGGATACTTTAGGGGTAAACGTGGCTACGGCAGGGTGACCCAATTTCTCCTTATCTCTTCACGCTGGTTATGGAAGTTTTGACTTGTATATTCTGCAACAGGTGACGAGAATCGATTCGTCATTCAGGTTTCATAATAAATGCGAAAAACAACAAATCATCAATATTTGCTTTGCCGATGACCTGTTTTTGTTTGCTAGAGGTGATGTTGGCTCGGCTAGTTGTATTATGACTTCGATCACCATGTTCACGCAAATGTCGGGCTTAAAGCCGAGTATGCATAAGAGTACAGGTTTCTTTTGCAATGTCCCTACTCACGTTAAAAATGATATTCTTAATATTATGCCTTTCGTGGAGGGTTCCCTCCCTGTTCGGTATTTGGGAGTTCCTCTTATATCGTCAAGGCTCTCATATTCAGATTGTCATACCCTAGTGGAGCGGGTGGAAACCGGATTAACAGTTGGAAAATAAGTTTTTATCGTTTGCTGGGCGTCTTCAACTTATTATTTCAGTTCTGTCTTCTATGTACATCTACTGGTCTTCGGTTTTCTTATTACCAGCTAGTGTTTCTAAGAACTTGGAAACTATCATGCGGAACTTCCTTTGGTCTACGGACTCGGCTCAGAAAGGAAAAGCTAAAGTGGGTTGGAAGGTAGTTTGTCTTCCAAAACATGAAGGGGGTTTGGGTATTAGAAGGATCCGTGATGTTAATAGGGCTCTTATGGCTTTTCACGTATGGAGTATTATTACTAATTGGGGTTTTTTTTTTTTGGGTTGCTTGGATCCATTCATACCGGTTAAGGGGCCGCACTCTATGGAACTGTAAATCTGTCGCCAATTGTTGCTGGAGCTGGAGGAAGATTCTCCATTTAAGGTCAGATTTTTGTAATTATTTTTGGACTAAAATTGGAAACGGTAACTCTACGTCAGCCTGGTATGATCTTTGGTGCGATGGTGGTCCGTTATGTCATTTTCTCTCCCCTAAAGTGATTACTCGAGCAGGATTTGGGTTATCGGATACTGTGAGTGACATTTATAGGGATGGAGCCTGTAACTGGCCGGTTGAATGGAGAGGCCTATACCCAGTCATTAATCTTTGGACCAAGTTCATTGTAGTCCGGATACTAGTGATCGTATTCTGTGGAAGGATGGGGACAAAGCTAGCGAATTTTCTTCATCTATAGCCTGGAATTCGATTAGAGCTACTGGGGCCGAGGTGGATTGGGTTTGAATCGTTTGGTTTTCCCAGTGCATTCCACACCATGCATTCCATATGTGGTTGATTATGCGGGGTAAGCTGTTGACTCAAGATAAAATTTTGCAATGGGATATATCGAGAAGGAAGAATATGAACATGATGTGTTGTGTGCTTTGCTATGCGAATGTGGATTCTCATGCACATCTTTTCTTCGAATGTGCGTTCTCCTCGAAAGTGTGGAATTCGGTTAAATCCAAAGAGGCTATGGCGCATCTAGATTCAAAGTGGAGTAGCATTGTTGATTGGTTATGCGCCCGGGCAGGTTCTAAATCGGCTAACAACTATGTCAGTAGGTTAATTGTTGCGGCGACTGCTTATATCATTTGGCATGAGAGGAATTTGAGACTCTTCAATAACCATGCTAGGCCGCCATACAAGGTTCGAGACGTCATCTTAAGTACGATCAGATACAAGTTAATGGGAGTTAAGTTCAGGAACACAGATAGAGTGAGGAAAATGCTGGAAAGCTGGGAGATTCATATGAATAGCGTGATTGACAATGGCGGCTGATTATTATTGATTGTGTTTCCTTTTTCCTAGATGTTTGTCTAGTTGTTGCTACATTTTGTTGGGTTATTGTTTGTTTGGTTTTTACAGTCATGGGGATGTCCTATGTCTGAACTAGCGTTGGATTCTCCACGCTACTTGTTTTATTGGTTGTGAATATATAGAATCACCGGGGTAACCCTTTACCCAAAAAAAACACTAAAAATAACATTTATTGATATATTATAATGGCATGAAACTTTGACATAGGTTTGCTAGCTTTGCATGTTGTACATAGAGCTTAAAAAGTGGTAAACTATGTGAAATTTGCATGATTTATGTGCTTTGTTTAAGACCTGCACTATCATGAGTATAACCATTATTTTATTTAATAAATAACATGGGTTGTGTCAAAATTTCAAGTCGTTTCGATTTGGGATGGTTCAGGCAATGTTTGGTGCAAAACTATGCGGTAAATCGGTTAAAAAATCGCCTTTTCGGAGGATTTTTATTAAACTGTTTTAGATCAGTAACCAAACTGCTATTTTTGATATAAAAACAAGTGTTTTAACTTATATTAAGTTTACTTGGTGTTTGGTTAGTCATACGTGACTTCCGACGCCCAAAAATGTTAACGAATCGCTAAAATAAGTGTTTTTCGACATAACTATAATGGGTTGTTCATGGGTAAAATTTATGTGTCACAATGTGTTATGTAATATGTGTATGATGACGTGATAATACTTGACAAGATTATTTGTTTTACGCTTGAGTACATAAATACGAATACACCAAAATAATCAAAAATAATAACTTCTCGAGAAATCTCAAAGTTATGTGAAAATTCTAAGTATCGGAGAAACTTCGGTATTTTTGTGAAATTTTGATTATTAAAACAATTCTTATTTAATTTAGTACGAATAAACAATTTGAGGGATTATGTTAACATATAAAAACGCACCCAAAGGTGAGTACATAGTTCCCCTATTTTACTGTTTTCAATTGTTTTGGGGTGATTCATATGTATCAAAACGATTTTGATGTTTTAACGATGGTTTATACTAAACTAATAACGATTTCGATAATGTGAACGAGCTTGTTGGTTGTAATTACATAACAAACGACATTCATTAATTTTGGCCGAACCGACCAGTATTAGGTTATGGTACCATAGGATCTGACAAATCCCGTTATCAGACCGCACCCATGGTTATGTGTGGGTTAGGTGGGTAACGACTGAATCTGATGATTGTTAACTTACCCTTTGGAGGTTTGTTAATGCGAGAACGAGTTGAACAATGGACGAGTCACAAAGGTTTGAATGTTATTAGCGAGACGACCAAAAATAGTTTTCACAATTAAAACGAGAACGATTTGTACGAGAACGATTTTGAACGATTGAACGATTATGAATGATTTAAACAAATGAACGATGATCTATAACGAGAACGAGTTAAACGATGTCACACAACGATGTTTACGAGACTATATAAACCATACGAGTTTTATTACGAGAACGATTTACGATTTGGTTTACGAAAACAAATGTTTTGGGTTAAGATTCATGGCATCGAGGTTTATAAATTATAACCAATCTGTTTTGACTTGGTTATTCATTTTACAATACAAACATTTTACAAAACAAGGTTTCTAATATCGATTAACGAAGTTGTACGAGATATTTCAATATGTAAACGAGCCATGAATCTGACACTCTCACAAAACCTATGTATTCGCCAGCATTTCTTTGCTGACATTGTTTTTACATATGTTTCAGGTGATGTTGCTTAATGTTGATTGCGAATAGGATGCATGCTCACTTAGGACCGGACGAGGACTTAGTGATTTAATAACGACAATAGACTATGTTTGACTTGCTTGTTTAACCTTTAGACAATGTTTAATATTTAATAAAACGGAACTCTTTGTATCCATGGTTTGAAACAATACTTCTGTTACAACACTCCCCGACGTTTCCGCCACGATTTGTTGTTTTACGTGGTCGGGGTGTGACAGAAGAGTTGGTATCAGAGCCAATGGTTATAGGGAATTAGGTTATTAGTAGAATTTTGACCTAGACTATAACTTTCTAGGACCCCAACGCGAGTTGATTTGCGTTTAGTTTTTTTTAAAACAAAATACGAATCTGCTTCGAAAATTAATCATCCGTTCTAGGATGATTGATTACTAGGTTTTGAACCCTCTGTTGTAAGGTTTTGAATCCTCCCAGTTTGACTCATTTTGGCATAGTGCCTTCTGAGTTTTCAAATCTCGTCAAAGTTTGAGTCTAAATAATGTGAACACGTGCAAACTGGAAGAGTGAATGCATGTACCCTGAGTTTTCTGTCTAAGGCTAGAGTGTTCGTACAAATCCACATAAATCGGACCAGCCACTCTTACCTGAGAACTCTTGGGGTGAGTGTTCACTTATAGGTGAGCATGTCTTCGCGATACATTATTTTGATTCATTACTTTGATTAGTCACTGCGTGTCGTTTGTTTGTTCGAGGTAACAAACAAGTGATCGCCTTCCTTATGTTTCGTCGATATTTTCAATACCTCTTGTTTTTCCTAATTGTCGACCTCCCTCGTTTCTCAGACTTACATGGTGGAACGGAGTGATGCGCGATAGGGGTGCCGAAGTGGCATTAGCACAAACATGGGAAGAGCTTCGGGCTCTCATGATGAAGGAGTTTTATCCCCGTCACGAAATTCGAGCTTTGGAACGAGAGTTTGACGACTTAAAACAAGATGGGGGTGAACACCGTGCGTATACGGATCGTTTTGAGGAACTCAGACTATTGTGTCCCACTATGGTTACCCCCCTGGAGAAAGCAATCGAGAGATATATCGATGGTTTACCCGATTCCATTCAGGATATTGTGACCGGTGTTAATCCTACTACTGTTCGTCACGCGATCGAGTTATCTACTACCCTGACTGAGTCACAAGTCAGGAAGGGTAAACTTACTTGCAAGGGTGATAAGAAGAAGTCGACCGAATCTGTCAAGGAAAAGGGTAAGGGTAAGAAAGGTGAGTCATCGAAGAAGTCGAGAAAGCGAAAGGGTGCTCAGAATTTTGCAGTAACTGCACAAAATGCTCATAACCCACCAGCTCAACCGCCTGCGAAGAAAGCATATGCTGGTACCGCACCTCATTGTGCTCGCTGCAACGGTCATCATGTTGCACAACAAGCTTGTAGGCAATGCACAACGTGTGGTAAGCTTGGGCATCTGGCCAACGTCTGTCGTTTGGGTCAAAATCAAATTGTTCAGAATCAAGCTCCAGTGCAGGGGAATGCTGCTAGATTCCCACCGGGTTCATGTTTCAATTGTGGAGAGCTTGGTCACTACCGCAACAACTGTCCGAGGTTGGCAAATGCAAAGGCAAATCCGAACGTGAATGTCAATGTCAACGCTAATGTGAATCCCGCTCGGTGGCGAGCGTACAATCTGAATGCTAACGAAGCGAGGGCTGACAACGAGGTGATTAATCGTACGTTTCTTGTTAACAATCGACCTGCATCCATTTTTTATTCTGGTGCCGATAGAAGTTTTGTTTCGTTATCTTTTGAACCTTTGCTTGCGATACCTAGAACTAAACTGAGGAAACCCTTATCTGTCAAAGTTGCTACTGGTAAACCCCTTGTTCTAGATTCTGTTATTCATGATTGTCAGTTAAACCTCGATAACCATCTTTTTCCCATTGACCTCACGCCGATGCAACTTGGGAGTTTTGATATTATCGTGGGGATGGATTGGTTAACCAAACATCATGCTGAGGTGGTTTGTTTCGATAAGATTGTTCGTATTCCTCTTCCGGCTAGCGATGTTCTGGAAGTTCATGGTGAGAAACCATCTGGAGGTTTGAAGCTTATGTCGTGTACAAAGGCCCAAAATTATTTGCGAAAAGGATATGTTGCTTTCCTGGCACATGTCACCGAGGAGAAAGGCAAGAGCAAGAGTATTCAGGATATTCCGATTGTTCGGGATTATCCAGAGGTGTTTCCAGATGAACTGCCTGGTTTGCCTTCAGTTCGTCAAGTCGAGTTTCATATTGACCTTGTGCCCAATGCCAACCCGATTGCGAAAGCACCTTATCGTCTTGCACCGTCGAAAATGCAAGAGTTATCGAAATAGCTTCAAGAGTTGTCTGATAAAGGATTCATCCGTCCGAGCTTTTCGCCATGGGGCGTTCCTGTCCTCTTTGTGAAAAAGAAAGATGGATCTTTTCGAATGCGTATCGATTATCGTGAGCTTAATAAGCTTACCATCACGAACCGATATCCCCTACCTCGAATTGATGACCTCTTCGACCAGCTGCAAGGTGCTTCATGCTTTTCCAAGATCGATCTGCGATCTGGGTATCATATCGTGTTTTCGAAGAAGATATTCCCAAAACTGCTTTCCGTACAAGATATGGGCATTACGAGTTCACTGTCATGCCTTTTGGTTTGACAAATGCCCCAGCTATCTTCATGGACTTAATGAATATGGTTTGTAAACCTTATTTAGATAAGTTCATCATTGTGTTCATCGACGATATTCCCATTTACTCAAAGTCTCGAGCCGACCACGAACAACACCTTCGTTTGACCTTGGAACTTCTGAAGAAGGAACAACTTTTTGCTAAATTATCCAAGTGTGAATTCTGGCTTAAAGAAGTTCAGTTTCTAGGTCATATAGTCAATGAGCAGGGCATCCATGTGGATCCTTGCAAAATAGCAGCTATTAAGGATTGGAATACACCGACGACACCTACAGAGATCCGATCATTTCTTGGTCTTGCTGGTTATTATCGACGGTTTATTTCTAATTTCTCAAAGATCGCGGTTCCACTCATTGCTTTGACTCGGAAAAATAAGTCTTTTGAGTGGGGACCCAAGCAAGAAGAAGCGTTCCAAACGCTGAAACGGAAGCTCTATGATGCTCCTATTTTATCTCTACCCGAGGGAAACGATGATTTTGTTGTCTATTGTGATGCGTCAAATCTAGGACTTGGTTGCGTTCTTATGCAACGAGGTAAGGTCATAGCTTATGCATCTAGACAGCTAAAAATTCATGAGAAGAACTATACGACTCATGATCTTGAGTTAGGAGCTGTGGTTTTCGCACTTAAAATCTGGAGACGCTACCTCTATGGAACGAAGTGTGTGGTTTTCACAGACCACAAAAGTCTCCAGCATATTCTTAATCAGAAGGAGCTGAACATGAGGCAACGACGTTGGGTTGAACTCTTAAACGATTATGATTGCGAGATCCGCTACCATCCTGGTAAGGCTAATGTCGTAGCTGATGCGCTTAGTCGAAAGGAACGAGTCAAGCTTCATTCTGTTCGAACTCTATCTGATATTCAATCTCGTGTCCTTCAAGCTCAACGATCTTGTGTGACCAAAGGCTTATTGAAAAACGATCTACCGCTTCAACTTGAGCTTAAACTCGAAAGGAAAGAAGATGGGTTGCTATATTTCCAGGATCGTTTGTGGATTCCGAATCAGGACAATCTTCGCACCTTGGTAATGGACGAATCTCACAAGTCTTGATATTCTATCCACCCTGGTGCTGATAAAATGTACAAGGATCTTCGTACTCAGTATTGGTGGCCTGGTATGAAGAAGGATGTTGCCTTGTATGTATCGAAATGCCTAACTTGTCTCAAAGTCAAGGCAGAACATCAACGACCTTCTGGTCCCAGAGATACTGGTGTGGAAGTGGGAGAACATTGCAATGGACCTCATCACTAAGTTACCGCGTACGTTTAAAGGTCACGATGCTATTTGGGTTGTTATCGATCGATTAACGAAGTCAGCTCATTTTATACCGATTCGCGAGGATATGTCTGCTGATAAACTTGCAAATATTTATGTTGATGAGATTGTATCACGACATGGTGTTCCTTTGGATATCATTTCTGATCTTGATGCTCAATTTTCATCTCATTTCTGGAAGACCATGCAATCTGCGTTGGGAACCCAACTAAATCTAAGCACTGCTTATCATCCCCAAACAGATGGTCAATCTGAGAGAACGATTCAAACTTTGGAGGATATGCTTAGAGCATGCGTGATAGACTTTGGTGGTAATTGGGATTCTCATCTTCCACTGATCGAGTTCTCTTACAACAACAGTTATCATGCTAGTATTAATATGGCACCATTCGAAGCTCTCTATGGTCGAAAATGTCGTTCACCTGTGTGTTGGAATGAGATCGGTGAAGCTCAGCTTACAGGACCTGAGCTCATTCTAGAAACAACAGACAAAATCAAGAAAATTCGCGATAATCTTGTGACAGCTAGAAGCCGTCAAAAGAGTTATGCGGATATGCGACGCAAGCCTTTGGAATTTCAAATCGGAGACCGTGTCCTACTTCAAGGTGTCTCCCTGGAAGGGAGTGGTGAGATTTGGAAAGAAAGGAAAACTTGCACCACGATATGTTGGACCATTTAAGATTGTTGAAAGAATTGGAAAGGTTGCCTATCGACTAGAGCTACCTCCAGAGCTTGGAAATATTCATCCGACTTTTCACGTGTCCAATTTGCGAAAGTGTCTAGCTGATGCTGATCTTCACATTCCTCTCGACGAGATTCAAATCGATGAAACAATGCACTTTGTCGAGAAACCTGTGGAGATAGTGGAACGTACATACAAACAGTTGAAGAACAAACGGATTCATTTGGTCAAAGTTCGCTGGGAATCCAAACGTGGCCCCGAGTTTACTTGGGAACGTGAGGACCAGATGAAGACGAAATATCCACAATTGTTTTCACAAGTTTCTTCTAAATAAAATTTCGGGACGAAATTTCCTAAAGTATGGGAGACTGTGACAACTGTGATCTGTAATCATCATATAATGTAAAACAATGTCGATTATCAATAAAACTATGTGTTTTGGTGTTATTATATGTGCAATTGAGTTTAATGATTTTACAATTTGATTTCAAGCTTTAGAACACTTTATAGGAAGGTTATACGCAAACTGGTGCTTAAACGCAATCAGTTTAACGCGACGTACACTCCGGAACTGTGACGTAAGCCAAACATACCTTAAATATCCTTTACATAACTTAGAAATAAGTTTCAAAGGATTCAGTATGGCAAAAACATGTTTATTTGGACTAAAGAGCTATTTACGACAAAACTGCGAAACAAACGTTAGTGACCGTTCGGATAATATTTTAAACCCGAAAATAGTCCGTTATGATTAAAATTTATTTTTAATCAGGTCCGTGTTGAAAAATAAATTAAAACACTTAAAAACGTTATTTTTCAAGTTTAAGCGCGTACCGCGTGTTTCTGCGCAACACAGTGCTTCTATTGCAAAACGCAGACAACGCAGCCAGTCTCGACAACCGAAATTTATTTCAGTAATATTTTGGTGAGATTATTTTTATTGAATAATAAAAATAATTTAGAACGCCATAAACCGAGGTTTAAACGCTCTAAAATACCCGGTACCCCGTTAAACACCTACTTTTATCTTTTTTACCAACAAAATTACATTCAACCCCACCCCCCATATACAAACTTACGGTTTTAGTATGGTGTGCCCCACCAAAAATATTGGAAGATCTCAAAATATCATATATGATCTTTGTTGGTACAAGAAATCTCTAGTAAATCTTATTTATATCTTCCAAAATCTCTTACATATCTTCCCAAGATCCTTATAAATCCCACTAGATCACTCAACATCTTCTCAACACTCAAACTCTTTCACTCTCTCTCTCTCCATAACCGTTCCCATCTCTCTCTCTCTCCACCTTCAAATCTTCAAACCTTGTTCATCATCTTCAAGTCCCTTTTCTAGCAACCTTCAAGTAAGTATGAAGATCCAAAGGTGATTCTAAGGTGTTTTCAAGTGATTCAAGCTTCCTATCATCAAAATCTCATCCCACAACCTACTTGAATCTTGAAGGTATAACACTTATATTTAAATCATACCTTTGATTCATAGTTGTTCTTTGATGATTTAAAGTTTCTCTTGAATCTTGGGATTTTCACTAAACTTGAAATCTAAAAATGAAAAGGGTCTTGTTACAAAAAATGGTGGTGTATATATATATGTATGTAACCGTACATATATGTGTGTGTATGAGTCTTGAAGTTCGATTTTTTGTTAAATACTTGTTTATGTTGTGACATGTTCTTGAATAATAGTTTAAATGCAAGTGATTGAGGATTTATGAATGATATGTTAAATGCTTACATACATCAGCAAATAAACCTAAATATATCATGTATTTGATGCATCTAAACTCATATAAAATGTTGATGTTATGATAGTATGCTTTAGATACTTGTACATGTGAGTATATGTTGATTTAAAGCTCAAAAAGTGATAAAAAATGGTTGTATGACAAAAATAATTTTAAACACTAAAAATAACATTTATTGATATATTATAATGGCATGAAACTTTGACATAGGTTTGCTAGCTTTGCATGTTGTACATAGAGCTTAAAAAGTGGTAAATTATGTGAAATTTGCATGATTTGTGTGCTTTGTTTAAGACCTGCACTATCATGAGTATAACCATTATTTTATTCAGTAAATAACATAGGTTGTGTCAAAATTTCAATTCGTTTCGATTTGGGATGGTTCGGGTAATGTTTGGTGCAAAACTATGCGGTAAATCGGTTAAAAATCGCCTTTTCGGAGGATTTTTATTAAACTGTTTTAGATCAGTAACCAAACTGATATTTTTGATATAAAAACAAGTATTTTAACTTATATTAAGTTTACTTGGTGTTTGGTTAGTCATACGTGACTTCCGACGCCCAAAAATGTTAACGAATCGCTAAAATAAGTGTTTTTCGACATAACTATAATGGGTTGTTCATGGGTAAAATTTATGTGTCACAATGTGTTATGTAATGTGTGTATGATGACGTGATAATACTTGACAAAATTATTTGTTTTACGCTTGAGTACATAAATACGAATACACCAAAATAATCAAAAATAATAACTTCTCGAGAAATCTCAAAGTTATGTGAAAATTCTAAGTATCGAAGAAACTTCGGTATTTTTGTGAAATTTTGATTATTAAAACAATTCTTATTTAATTTAGGACGAATAAACAATTTGAGGGATTGTGTTAACATATAAAAACGCACCCAAAGGTGAGTACATAGTTCCCCTATTTTACTGTTTTCAATTGTTTTGGGGTGATTCATATGTATCAAAACGATTTCGATGTTTTAACGATGGTTTATACTAAACTAATAAATATTTCGATAATGTGAACGAGCTTGTTGGTTGTAATTACATAACGAACGACATTCATTAATTTTGGCCGAACCGACCAGTATTAGGTTATGGTACCATAGGATCTGACAAATCCCATTATCAGACCGCACCCATGGTTATGTGTGGGTTAGGTGGGTAACGACTGAATCTGATGATTGTTAACTTACCCTTTGGAGGTTTGTTAATGCGAGAACGAGTTGAACGATGGACGAGTCACAAAGGTTTGAATGTTATTAGCGAGACCACCAAAAGTAGTTTTCACAATTAGAACGAGAACGATTTGTACGAGAACGATTTTGAACGATTGAACGATTATGAACGATTTAAACAAATGAACGATGATCTACAACGAGAACGAGTTAAACGATGTCACACAACGATGTTTACGAAACTATATAAACCATACGAGTTTTATTACGAGAACGATTTACGATTTGGTTTACGAAAACAAATGTTTTGGGTTAAGATTCATGGCATCGAGGTTTATAAATTATAACCAATCTGTTTCGACTTGGTTATTCATTTTACAATACAAACATTTTACAAAACAAGGTTTCTAATATCGATTAACGAAGTTGTACGAGATATTTCAATATGTAAACGAGCCATGAATCTGACACTCTCACAAAACCTATGTACTCGCCAGCATTTCTTTGCTGACTTTGTTTTTACATATGTTTCAGGTGATGTTGCTTAATGTTGATTGCGAATAGGATGCATGCTCACTTAGGACCGGACGAGGCCTTAGTGATTTAATAACGACGATAGACTATGTTTGACTTGCTTGTTTAACCTTAAGACAATGTTTAATATTTAATAAAACGAAACTCTTTGTATCCATGGTTTGAAACAATACTTCTGTTACAACACTCCCCGATGTTTCCGCCACGATTTGTTGTTTTACGTGGTCGGGGTGTGACAGGATTATCCCAATATGAGTTATTCGCCATTAACAGGTCTGGATGGAATGAATGTGTCGGCTGCACAAGGAGAATCACGAAATTCGGGGGCTGCAGATCCTATATCATTCGCTAACATTGTTAAGAACACTAAGGAGAAAGTTAAGGTGAATTTCAGGGCGATGGAATCTACCAAAACAGTTGACGGTGCTGATGTTGTAATTCCATTGTCATCGGTTCAACAAGTCAATGATAGGTATGCTAACACTTTGTATGGATATTTTCTGGGTAAACGTTTGGCATTTCCTGTGGTCGATTATTTTGCAAAAAATAACTGGGTGAAATATGGTCTGTCACGGCTAATGATGAATGCAAACGGGTTCTTTTTCTTTAAGTTTAAAACTAAGGAAGGAATGAATCAAATGTTAGAGGATGGGCCTTGGTTGATCAGAAGTGTACCGATAATTTTGAAGGAATGGTCAGCCTCTATCAAGATGGAAAAAGAGGATATTAAAGTTGTTCCAGTTTGGGTCAAGATGCATGATGTGCCGTTAGCGGCATTTACCGAGGATGGTCTTAGCTTGGTTGCTTCTAAGATTGGGATTCCTAAGATGTTGGATTCGTATACTGCCACGATGTGTGCTGAGTCTTGGGGAAGAAGCAGCTATGCTAGAGCGCTTATTGAAGTTCAGGCAGGGGCTGAGTTAAAGAAGAGTGTTACTGTTGCAATCCCATCTTTGGATGGTAATGGTCATTCAAAGGTAGAGGTCAAAATTGAGTATGATTGGGAGCCTCTAAGGTGTTCCTCTTGCTGTGTGTTTGGACATGACGATAGCTCGTGCCCAAAGAACCCTCAGGTTTCTTCAAGTGGGGATTCTGAAAAGAATAATGATGATTTTCAGGGTGTGGGTGCTAAGAAAAAGAAAGTTAATAACTAAGGCCTCCATATGAAAAATCAGAAGCCTAAGTTAGTTTACAGACCAGTTGTCAAGCCTAAACCAAAATCGTCCGTGAGGAGTCCAATGAATAACCAGGTTTCAACGTCAAACCCGTTTGACATTCTTAAAGACGATGATGGTAATCAGGGAGGTAGCACTGTGGGTCGAGTGGAGAAGAAAGCTGCGCAGACTAGTAGTGACAAGCTGGATTCGGATGAGGAGGAGGTCGTTGAAGTCTATAATGAAACTAGTAAATTTATGGCCTCGGATACACATTCGTCATCTTCGAGAGCAAAGGCTAGCACCTCTTCCACAAAATTCTCCAATGGATAGATCTTTTTCGGTTCGTGTGAAGGGGTTACCGGTTTCAGGCAATTTCATTTTTGATGATGGCGGATGAGGATTTTTATTTTTTGTTTTGTTTTGTCTTGTCTTGTCTACTGATGTATAGTAGGCTAGGTTATGGGGTGTCATACTTTTTCTTGGTTTATTGTGATTTACATATATGGGACATGTCCTGTATATGAACTAGTGTGGAACACATCCTCACTACTTGTTCTTATTTGCGGTTGTTTTTAATAGAATCACCGGGGTAACCCTTTACCCAAAAAAAGAGTATTACGTAAAGAATCTTTGGGCAAAATATGGTTTCGTAAAGCTGATGATGAATTCAGACGGGTTTTTCTTCTTCAAATTTGAAACCAAGGAGGGTATGAATAAAGTTCTTGAAGGTGGACCACGGTTGATCAGAAAGATGCCACTGTTCCTGAACATCTGGGGCCCGACGGTGAGTTTAAAGAAGGATGGTATCAAATTGGTTCCAGTTTGGATTAAGTTTCATAATGTTCCTCTTGCTGTTTATACAGATGATGGTTTAAGTCTTCTTGCATCGAAAGTTGGCATCCCGAAAAGGTTGGATAGTTACACAGCTGATATATATGTGTATTGAAAATTGGGGTAGAACCAGTTATGCTCGTGTCAAGGTTGAAATTAATGCAGATAATGAATTAAAAAATCATGTAGTGGTTGCTATACCAAAAATGGATGAAGAAGGTTTTGTGACGAAAAGAATCAAAATAGAATATGAATGGAAACCGCATCGGTGTGAAAGTTGCTGTTTATTTGGCCACAACAACATGACATGCCCAAAGACTCCCAAGGAGAAAGGAAAGCAGGTTACTATTGATGAGGAGGGGTTCATTACGGATAAAAGGAAAACAACCAAACATGGTTTTCCACAGAAGAAACAAAAGCCGAAATTCATATATAAGCCTAAAACTAATTTGGGAGGAGCAAGTTCTTCGGGTACAAAGAGCCAAATGGATTCTAAGGGAGATACAGATAACGTGAACATGCATAGCAAATTTGAGTGTTAGCGGATGATTCAATGAAATCAGGCACCGTAAATGAGCTACGTTCACTGGATCCTATTTATGAAAAGGTGGATAAGAACGGGAACAACTTAGTAGACAAAGGTTCTAAAAAACCAGGTCAGAATAATGCTGAGGAGGAGGGTTTTGTAGACCCATTTCAAACAGAAATATCGTCTTTCATGAGTGCGAATAACAAGAATGGAATTTCTGAGGGGGCAAGCACTCCCGTAGACATGGGTTTCTATGGATAGCATAGCCTCTTGGAATATAAGGGGCTTGAACCGGCCCCTGAAACAAAGAGAGGTTCACCAAATAGTTAAAGAAAATCATCTGAGTGTTTGTGCTATTTTAGAATCTCATGTGGAGGTTTCAAAGCTTTCGAGGATTTGTAGCAGTGTCTTTAAAAAATGGGAGTGGACATCTAATGGTGGGGTGTGTAACAGAGGAACCAGAATCATTGTGGGGTGGAACGATGAGAACATAGACCTTATGGTCTTAGCTCAAACGGACCAGGTTATGCATGTCCAACTAAAGTCTAAAAATGATTCTAAAGTTTTGCTTGTCTCTTTTGTCTATGCAAAGAACACTTATCTGGACCGAAGAGTTTTATGGCAATACTTATGCAAACATAAATTGGTCGCGAGGAATCAACCGTGGATTGTTATGGGGGATTTTAACTCGGCTCTTTATATGGATGATTGTTTGCATGGCACATCAACCCCTACGATAGGTATGAGGGATTTTTTTGAATGTGTTCAACACAATGAGCTGCTAGATATTCCTAGTCACGGCCTTCACTTTACTTGGAATCAAAAACCAAGAGATGGGGTAGGCATTCTAAAGAAGATTGACCGGGTAATGGGAAATGTTAGTTTCTTGGATGATTATCCAAATGCTCATGTTCTTTCTCACCCCTACCGTTTGTCAGATCATACTCCATGTATACTTAAAATGGCTAGGGACTCTCGGGTAAAGCCAAAACCGTTTAAGTTTGCAAACTTCATAGCTGCTAAAGATGAATTTAAGGAATGTGTGGCGGCTGAATGGAGTAAAACGATAGAGGGCATTCCTATGCTATCCGTGGTTAAAAAGCTTCGGAATCTAAAACCTCCGTTAAGAAAACTTCTCCATAAACAGGGTAACTTGCACGTCAAGGTGAATGATCTTAGACTCAAACTGGATGAAGTTCAAAAACAGATAGATTTGAACCCATTTGATGTCGCTCTTCGGGTCAAGGAGTCTAATCTCATCAAAGAGTTCCACAGTGCCGCATATGATGAGGAATCCTTTTTAAAATAAAGGCCAAGCTGGAATGGCTTTGTGCAGGAGATGGCAACACGTCGTATTTTCATAATTTTGTTAAGAATAGGAATGCTAGGAGTAAAATTCATACCATTAAGGATGCAAATGGTAATCAATTCGAGGGGTCGGGTGTCAAACTAGCTTTAGTTGATCATTATGTTAATTTCTTGGGGATCGAAGATAAGGTGGATGAGTTGGTTATGGAGGATTTGTTTACCAACACTGTTAGCCCAGTTGCGGCTGCCATATGATACGTCCGGTGACTCGTGATGAAGTTTAACTCACAAAAAAGATTTTATAGATGTGGTTACCAGTGGGTGAGCTGTGGAGGTGATGGGGATCCCCATGTTTCGTGTGGTTAAGAAACTTCGAGGGTTAAAACACCCGTAAACAGCGTAACCTTCATAAGAAAGTGCTTGATTTAAAAGAGGAGCTGGATAACTTGCAGACTAGTCTGGATGCCGACCCTTTCAATGTGGTACTTAAGGACGCGGAAGCTTTATGTCAAAAGAAATATCTGGAGGCTACTATTGATGAGGAGAGATTCTTGAAACAAAAAGCAAAACAAAAGTGGCTGGAAGCAGGTGATTCGAATATTGCTTTCTTTCATAATGTGGTCAAATGTCAAAACCATACTAATAAAATTCATGCTTTAAAAGATACATCGGGTAATCTACATGAAGGTGGTGAGGTTTCGTCGGCTTTGGTTAATCATTTTCGAGGTTTTTTGGGTTCGGATGGGGGTTCGGTTAGCAGTGTCAACCGTGATATATTTACAACTAGACTTAATGCTCATGTGGCTGAATATATGTGTCGTCCAGTTACTCCGGATGAAGTTAAAGCCGCTATTTTCTCTATTAATGAGAATAAGGCACCTGGCCCGGATGGATATATGTCAGAATTCTTTAAAAAGGCATGGTCTGTTGTTGGTAGTGATGTAACGGATGCTGTGACCGATTTCTTTGAAACAGGAAGAATGCTACAAGAAGTCAACCATATGTTTATAGCACTCATCCCTAAGGTTGCTACTCATGGAGTAGTTACTGATTACAGGCCTATTTCGTGTTGTAATGTGGTGTATAAGGGGATAAGCAAGATTATCACCAACAGGATTCTCGAAGGGTTAAAGGAATTCATAAGTGAAAATAAATCTGCATTTGTGCCAGGAAGGAGGATTTCGGATAATATAATGTTAACTCAAGAACTCATGCACAACTATCATCGTCAGATTGGCCCGCCTAGATGTGCAATGAAAGTTACGACACTGTTAATTGGAAATTCTTGTGTGATGTTTTGCATGGCTTTGGGTTTCAGCCGCGGTTTATCTCTTGGATTATGGAATGCTTTACTTCCACTTCTTTTTCTTTAAGTATTAATGGTGATATACATGGATACTTTAAAGGAAAGCGAGGTTTACGTCAAGGCGATCCAATGTCCCCATACTTATTTACGATGGTGATGGAAGTGTTGTCTCTAATTCTTTCTAAAGCAGTTGGGTTGGACTCTTCGTTTAGGTTCCACAACAAATGTGAGAAGCAAATGCTAATTAATTTATGTTTTGCTGATGATCTTTTCTTGTTCGCTAGGGGTGATGTTGGCTCGGTCAAGGTTATCATGCGTTCTTTGAAGAAGTTTGAAGCTGTTTCTGGTGTGGTTCCTAGTAATGCAAAAAGTTCTATATTTTTTGTAATGTTTCGAGCTATACTAAGGCCAGGATTACCGATTTGGTTCCTTTTGAGGAAGGGAAGCTCCCAATCAAGTATCTTGGAGTTCCCTTGCTAGCTTCAAGACTGTTAATTAAAGATTGTAGGGTCTTAGTGGAGCGTATGAATAAACGGATTGTTGATTGGAAAAACAGGTTTCTTTCGTTTGCCGGTAGGCTTCAGCTTGTGATTTCGGTGCTCTCGGCTATTCATGTTTATTGGGCGTCGGTCTTCATTTTACCGGTTAGTATAATAAAGGAGCTGGAAAGTAAAATGAAATGGTTTCTATGGGGATCTGGTATGATTTCTAAAGGTAGAGCTAAAGTGGCTTGGAAAGATGTTTGTCTTCCAAAATTGGAAGGTGGGTTGGGCATAAGAAGGATATCGGACGTGAATAAGTCCTTGATGGCTTATCACATATATAGTCTTCTATCTGGAAGGAAGTTGTTGTGGACTACTTGCATTGAAATGTATAGGCTCCGTGGCCGTAGTGTGTGGGATGTTCCGATTCAAGTCAACTCTCCATGGGGTTGGAAAAAGCTAATGAAATGCATACAGGTCTTTCGTGATTACTTTTGGAGTAAAGTGGGAGATGGTCAATCCGCTTTTCTATGGTTTGATAAGTGGAGCACAGAGTGTCTGCTTGCTAATGTTGTTACTCCGCGTCAAATGGCTCGATTTGGTTTTAGCTTGAAGTCTAAAGTGGCGGAGGCTATTCAGAATGGAGTGTGGGTGTGGCCGGACGAGTGGAGAAGTAGGTATCCAGTTTTGTTTCAACTTCGTCCTCTTACTTTATCTAATGAGCATGATAGAGTCATGTGGAGGAACTCGGAAGGAAAATTGGTTCCGTTTGCGTCGAAGGAGGTCTGGGAGTCTATTCATGTTCGGAAGGAACCTGTTGCTTGGTCGAGGATTGTTTGGTCCTCTTTCAATATTCCTAAACATGCGTTCATGTGTTGGCTCATATTCAAGAGGAAGCTTTGGACGCAGGACCGTATCATGAAATGGAACCACATGGTTACGGGATCTATGAACCCAATGTGCTGCTTGTTGTGTTATGCAGGTCTAGAGACACATGAGCATCTGTTTTTTCAGTGTTCATACTCAAGATCCATGTGGTGGAGTGTTCGGCATAAAGCGGGTATGGCTTCGGTTCAAGAGACATGGGAGGATATTTCTAGTTGGCTGGTCCCGAGAGCAAAATCGAGGGCTATATATTCGGTTGCTGGTAAACTGGTAGTGGCGGCCGCGACGTATGCAATTTGGAGTGAAAGAAATGCCCGTTTTTTTAGTAACCGATTGAGACCTCTTGAGCAGATTGTTGATGTCACTATTAGCACAGTTCGAGCCAAACTAATCTCCTTCAAATATAAACAAACATCAAATGTGAAGCGTTTTCTGGAGGAATGGAAGCTGGATGGCAAAGATTTTTTTGACGAAGATTAAAGACCATAGATGCTAGTTACTTTTATGTTCTAGTTTAGTTGTTTTTTGGTTGTTTACTTGTTGTTACTCTTTAGTGGTATGCCACTAAGAGAACTAGGGGGTATTTTAGCCTTCTACTTGTTTTGATTGATATGATATAAAATCACCGGGGTAACCCTTTACCCAAAAAAGTTAAGGCTGCGATGTTCAGCAATGGAGATAACAAGGCCCCTGGCCCCGATGGTTATACTTCGGTGTTTTTTAAGAAAGCTTGGGACATAGTGGGTGAGGAGGTTTCAGATGCCATCCTCCAATTTTTTGAAAATGGGAAATTGCTTCAGCAGGTAAACCACAAAATAATTGCTCTTGTTCCCAAAGTCCCTATGCCTAGTTCGGTCCTAGAGTATAGACCTATCTCTTGTTGCAATGTCATTTTTAAATGCATAAGCAAAATATTATCGGATAGAATAAAAGGCAGTCTAGGTAGCTTGGTTGATATAAATCAATCTGCGTTTGTGCCTGGTCTGAAAATTTCTGATAACATCCTTCTCACGCAGGAGCTTATGCATAACTTTTTTTGGGTAAAGGGTTACCTCGGTTAAAATTCATTCATCAACCAAAATAAAACAAGTGAGGAACTAAAAATCCCCCAGTTCTCTAGAAAGACATTCCAATCTAGAGTTACACGCGAATACAAAAAAGAAACGCAAACAAACAAACAAAGTCTAGCGACAAACAAGTAACCAGAAGCTACATAGAACATCTTTTATCATGCTAGCCGCATTCATCTTGATCCATAAGCAAAGCTCGCGGCAATTTCCACTCGAGAAGAATTTGATTCACATAACTCGACCCTCTAAACTTCATTGTATGTAGCTTCATACGAATTGTTGTTAAGATCACCTCAATCAGTTGAGCTGCACTCCGTTTAAGGGTTCCAGTGTCAAAGAAAATGTTGATCGTTACCAGCTCGGGATATGAATAGATCAAGATGTCATTAAAAACAATGACGAACTGATCCAAATAAGGCTTGCAGACTCTATTTATTAAGTCCTTGAAGATGGCTGGAGTATTTGTCAACCTAAAAGGCATGACTGTAAACTCGTAATGGCCATACTTCGTGCAGAAAACCGTTTTGGGAATATCTTCTTCGAGAATACAAAGTTGATGATACCCAAAACGCAAATCGATCTTGGAAAAACATGAGGTACCCTGCAGATGATCGGAGAGATCATCGATTTAAGGTAGGGGATATCGATTCTTGATGTTAAGCTTATCAAGCTTACGTTAATCGATAAAAATTTGAAAAGATCCATTTTTCTTTTCACAAGGAGAACAGGAGTTTCTCCAAGGTGAAAAGTTCGGACGGATGAATCCTTTATCAGACAACTCTTGAAGCTGATTTGATAATTCTTGCATCTCGAACGGTGCAAGATGATAAGATATTACAGATTTAAAAGAAGCAAGTGATCATAAAAAAAATGACAGAACCACATGAGTAGTTTTGTCTTTGTGTTGACATCATAAGGTTGAATCAAACATTCATACAATTGCATTAGTTAAAAATAAAACCACAAATTTTATTTATATAACAACCGCATTGTCTTTAAATGTTACAAGATACCAACCAGAGGAAAAACAAAATACTAATTGTTCACTCCTTCATCATTGAGTGCCTCATTGATGTTAAACACTCGACCGCGTGCTGGATTTACATTGACGTTGACGTTCGCATTCGGGTTTGCGTTAGCATTTGCATTTACCAGTCTTGGGCAGTTGTGGCGGAAGTGACCAAACTCTCCGCAGTTGAAACATGAACCCAGTGGAAATCTCGCAGCATTCCCTTGAACCGGAGCTTGAACCTGAGCAGCCTGATTTTGTCCAAAACGACAAATCTTGGCCAAATGCCCAAGTTTACCACACGTAGTGCATTGCCAGCAAGCTTGTTGTACCGCGTGATGACCGTTGCAGCGTGCACAATAAGGTGCGGTACCGGCATATGCTTTCTTTGCAGGTGGCTGAGCTGGTTGGTTCCGCGGGTTCTGAGCAGTCTGTGCTGTAACAGCAAAATTCTGACCACCCTTTCGCTTCTTCGATTTCTTTGACGTCTCACCTTCCTTTCCTTTCTCGTTTTGACCTTTCTTGCTATCCTCCTTGTCAGCTGACTGTTTCTTGCCCTTGTCACCCTTCCTGTGTAATTTGTTCTTCCGAATCTGCGACTCAGTCAATGTCGCTGATAACTCGATCGCCTGACGGAGTGTGGCAGGGCTACTACCAGTAAGGATGTCTTGTACCGAATCAGGTAGGCCGTCGATGTACCTTTCGATAGCTATGTCAAGTGGGGTAACCATTGCCGGGCAAAGCAGACTCAATTCTTCAAACCTATCAGTATACGCCCTGTGCTCACCACTATCTTGCTTCAACTCATCAAATTCCTTCTCCAAAGCTCGCTGCTCATGACGAGGACAGAATTCCCTCATCATCAGAGCCCTAAGTTCAGCCCATGTCTGTGCGAGAGCAACTTCCGCACCTCGGTCTCTCATTACCCCATTCCACCATGTAAGAGCCCTCTTCTGAAACACGCTCGAGGAGAACTCGACCTTGCGATTGTCAGGACACTGCACGTGGCGGAAAGTATTCTCAATGCTTTCGAACCACTGAAGAAGCCCAGTTGCTCCTTCAGAACCACTAAACTTGAGTGGTTTAGCCTGGTTGAAATCCTTGTATTTGCATAGCACATTGTTGTTGTTGTTGGCTTGGTTCCATTGAGCAAAGAGGTTTGGGAATTGAGCAGCCATTTGCTGCGCAATGATTTCTGCCAGCTCGGCAGTCTTTATCTGGTTTTCGCGTCGAGGAGGCATTGTCTAAAAGAGGAAACATGAAAGGAAATGAGTGAGAGAATTTAGACGAAAAGAATGAGATGAAACAAATCTGATGAAAGCAAGGATAGTGGTCATTTGTTTGTTACTACAAAGCAACAAACGACACACAGTGACTGATCAAAGTAAATAGGTCAAAAATAATGTATCGCGAAGACATGCTCGCCTATAAGTGAACACTCATCCCAAGAATTCCCAGGTAAGCACAACTGGTCTCGCGTCTGATGAGATGTATACGAAGTGCTTGCCTAGACAGAAAACCCAGAATACAGGCATTCACCCTTCCAGTTTGCACGTGTTCACATTATTTAAAACCCAAAACCTTGACGAAATTTTGAAAACTCAAAGGGGTTCAAAACCATATAATAGAGGGTTCAAAACCTTGTAATAAATCATCCTAGAACAGATGATTAGTTTTCAAAGCGGTTTTGAAATTTATGTTCTTGTTGTGGTTGTCGCCTAAGGATAGGTGACGGTATTGTTTTATGACTAAACGCAAGTAAACTCGCGTTAGGGTCCTAAGAAGATTATAGACTAGGTCAAAGCATTACTAATAACCTAATTCCCTATAACCATTGGCTCTGATACCATCTTTTCTGTCACACCCCGACCGCGTAAAACAACAAATCGCGGCGGAAACATCGGGGCGTGTTGCAACAGAATTAATGTTTCATAACCATGGATATCAAAAGTGTTTCGTTTTATTAAACATTGAGTAATTACATCGTCTGGAAATCTAAATACACTATTTAAACATAGTCTATCATTGTTATTGAGTCACTAAGGCCTTGTCCAGTCCTATGTGAGCATGCATCTTATCAATCGATATCATCCAACAATACCTGAAACATATGTGAAAACGAGGTCAGCAAAGAAATGCTGGCGAGTACATAGGTTTTGTGAAAATAAGATTCATGACTTCTGTTTAAGAAAATGTTTAGTCATGAACCTTGTAATTTGCTTTGTCTTTGTAAATTATTTGAAAAATAATAAGTTCGGATGATATGTATAAATAAGAGAATAATGCATGATTAAATGAATAACCATGTAAAATGAGTTTGTATAAGATAAGTTGCTTGTAAATAAATGTCTTGTGAAAAGTATGTTACTTGTATAAAATGTTCTATGTCTCAAACTGAAATGATTCAAATAACGCTACGATATGTAATACCATACAAACACTTATATATAGGAAGTACCAGCGGCGTATCCACCATGTTTGTATCATATTTCACACGTATCGTTACTTAATCACTTAATCAAACCAAACCAACAATGTATAATGTCCATGCCCAAATGTAAATCATGTAATATGTATAACCAAAATGATATGTATGGCTAGTGAAATGCATCAACTAAACCATAGGTGAAACGCACAAAACAAAGTATTGAAGTAAAACTTGGTTTAAACCAATACTATGTTTCGTGTAAATGCATGATCAAATGTAAATCATGTCCAGATGTTTACCCAATCGTTACCCATTCGTTCAAATCGTTCTTGTTTTACTCGTTCTAATCGTTCTTGTTCTAATCGTTCTAATCGTTCTTGTTCTCGTTCTTAACAAACCCTTACCAAAGGGTAAGTTAATATTTTAATTGTGAAACTACTTTATGGTTGATCTCTAATAACATTCAAACCTTCTTGACTCGTTCCTCGTTCCAACTCGCTCTCGTTCTCGTTCTTAACAAACCCTTACCAAAGGATAAGTTAATAATTACAGATTCAGTCGTTACCCACAACCCCCACACATAACAATGGGTGCAGTAAATAACGGGATTTGTCAGATCCTATGGTACCATAACCTAATACTGGTCGGCTTGATCATTGCTAATGAATGTCATCGGTCATGTAACTACAACCAACAAGTTCGTTCACTTTATTGAAATTGTTATTAGTTTTTGAAATCATTGTATTCGTTCTTGAAATCATTGTATTCGTTCTTGAAATTATTGATAAAGCATTTAGCACATATGAGTCACCCCAAAACAGTTGAAAACAGTAAAAGAGGGGAATAATGTACTCGCCTGAGAGTGCTTGGAGGTCTTGAACAACAACCAAACAAAGCTAGAGGGAGCACGGAATCAATCGGCAGTCTAAAACCATATAAATAAACTGGACTTAAATCGGAAGACTGGGTAGCAGGAGGGTTTGTAAACCAAATGAGTGTAGGAACTCATATGATATGGTTTAACAAAGCCTACATACTAAATGAAACTTAACCTAAGTGCTTTCGACCCATCGCGACCCATTAAGGTAACATACGTTACTTTAACGCGTCGTGCGCGTGAAACGCGTTCGGACCGTCTAACTAGTCCTATGACAAGTGTTATATGCCTAAACATGTTACATAATCAGTTATGTGACAAAAGTTTAGGTTACATATGCTTAATAACCAATTATACATGAAAAGGGTATTCTGGTAATTTACCTAAGGCATATAAACTACCTATCATACAACTACTTAAACGATGTGACCATAGGGTATAACCTCGGAAGGTTATTCCCTACCTACTATGGTCACCTAATGTATTTGGTCCGATCCTAATGATCGACCAAATGGGTCGAGTTCGAAGGTATAGGCGATTTATTAGATCGCCTACCCTACGACTCTAGACAACGTGGTAATCAGTGGGCATAGTCCCAAGGGACTATGACCAACGTGATTACACTCACGTTGCGAAGTTCCTACGAACTTCGCATTGACCATTACTGGTCAACGCTGAAAGTCAAACAAAGTTTGACTTTCTGACTCGAAAAGCAGTAAAAATAAGGAAAAGAACGAAAGAATACTAACCCAGGGTCCCCGAATGCTAATCCCGACTCAAGAACTCAGGTATGAAACAATGGTTTCAACTTAGAGCTCTCAAATTCAGAATTCTAGTGAGAAATGCAATGGGGGTGGATGGGTATATATAGTTTTCGGTGAACCGTTAAGATCGTTTGTCGAATATCGTGCCACGATCCAAGCCGAACACTTGTCACAATGTTGTGGTGGCTAAAATCTTGATCTTATCTGCTGATTAGGCAAGTTTAAACATGTGGTGTAGGATTAATCAGCTGCAACTTGTGTTAGAAACATTTAATCTGGTCAGATCAGTCACTCGCGTAGCGCTAGTGCAAAGGCCTTTGCAGTCGCGCTACGCTAGCACTCCACCTGATCAGAAAAGTTACAGAAATGGCAGAAATGGTCCCTGCACATGTTTAAGCCCTTTTTCGATGCGTTTGAACCCCGTTAACCTCATTTTAAGGCTCTAAAATGAAGTTAAAGTATAGGGAACTCAAAACATGCTCAAAAATATGCCGGATGATGGTTCGTTTGGTCGTACGAACGCGATGTTCGCTTAATTACGACGGAATGCGCACAAGTGCGAAAAACGATCCAAATGACGCAACGAATGGATTTTTCTTAAGGCGAACACTTAAATATAATGTAGTCATGCTTACATAAATTTTTGGATGTCCGGATGTATTCAGAACGTAAGTTATGCGCGAAAATGCAAACTTGTGCACTTTTTGACACTTTTAGTCCCTGAATGACCCAAAAGTTTATTTTAGCACACCGAACCCCTCAAAGCCTATTTCTAAGCTATGTGAAGGATATTTAAGGTGTGTTTAACTTATGGTCATGTTCCGGAATGTCTGTTACAGTACGAATCGTCATACTTTCGCAGTTTGTCAAGTTTAGTCCCTGTAAGCGATTTAACTTGATTTTTGCCATACCAAAGCCTTCAAAACTTATTTCTAAGTTAAGTAAAGGTCATTTAAGGTATGTTAAGCCTATTTCACTATTCCGGAGTGTTTGTTTCATTAAACTGGTTATATTTACGCATCGGTGCGCGTATAACCTTCCAGAAAGCGATTTAGAGTTTGAAATCGAACAAGAATTGATATGTGCAAATGATACACATATTTTTACAAATCCCAAGTATGAAATATAATATTTCATTGGTTCGGTATTTGTTTGATGGCCGTGAAGGCACAGGTGTTACAGTCTCCCCTACTTTAGGAAATTTCGTCCCGAAATTTATTTAGAGGAAACTGGTGAGAGCTTGAAAACATGAAGTTGAAAAGATCGAACAACATTGGTTATGGTTCTGAACTTCTAGTAACCTTAATAACATTATGTTTGCAATGTAAGAGGGACACTTATATACAAGTATATGAAGCGTCATTGGTGCGTCCACCATACCTCCATTACATCGTTCTCATTTCGTTATTGTTGTCACTATCGGTTCTTACACATAATAAATCTTTACTGGATTTCTGTGCACTAAATTTCATAATTATGTGTGCATTCATAATTAGAGAATTCCTTGCACAGTTCACACAGTCTATTTTATAATGTGTAGGGTAAAACCAAATGAACAATCCTGTGATGAGCGTGACTTAGACCGCCATAGAGTCCTTTAGACTAAATCAATAAATGATTTAAGTAGACTATCAAGGAGTCTGTCCAGCTACATCACTAGATGTCATTCTTTAACCAGATTGCAAATCAATCTTTTGACTAGACCACTAAAAAGGGTCTCTTATCGAACCATGGAGTGGTACCATATAACCCAAGGGTCTTAACTACAACGTAGAAGCCCATAAAGATTAAGGTAGTACCTTTTGAATATCCTACTATGAATCCCTCATATGAAGATATGAAAGATTCTATGAGGATTTGAAAATCGTATCACACAAAAACATAGAGGAGAACACACAAACACATAACATATAATCGCATAATCGTTCAATTTGTTTAATTGTTTAATCGTTCAATTGTATAATCGTTCAATTTGTTATCTTTGGACACGGGTATCTAAAGCATACTAGGAATCCAATCCTTAATTGCGGTAATTTGGATTGATCCATATGAATACCCTGCTTGTTGATTACTTGACCCAAGAACTGAACTTCTTTAAGCCAAAATTTCCCCTTAGAGGATTTAGCGAAAAGTTTGTTCCTTCTTTAAGGGTTCCAGTGTCAAAGAAAATGTTGATCGTTACCAGCTCGGGATATGAATAGATCAAGATGTCATTAAAAACAATGACGAACTGATCCAAATAAGGCTTGCAGACTCTATTTATTAAGTCCTTGAAGATGGCTGGAGTATTTGTCAACCTAAAAGGCATGACTGTAAACTCGTAATGGCCATACTTCGTGCAGAAAACCGTTTTGGGAATATCTTCTTCGAGAATACAAAGTTGATGATACCCAAAACGCAAATCGATCTTGGAAAAACATGAGGTACCCTGCAGATGATCGGAGAGATCATCGATTTAAGGTAGGGGATATCGATTCTTGATGTTAAGCTTATCAAGCTTACGTTAATCGATAAAAATTTGAAAAGATCCATTTTTCTTTTCACAAGGAGAACAGGAGTTTCTCCAAGGTGAAAAGTTCGGACGGATGAATCCTTTATCAGACAACTCTTGAAGCTGATTTGATAATTCTTGCATCTCGAACGGTGCAAGATGATAAGATATTACAGATTTAAAAGAAGCAAGTGATCATAAAAAAAATGACAGAACCACATGAGTAGTTTTGTCTTTGTGTTGACATCATAAGGTTGAATCAAACATTCATACAATTGCATTAGTTAAAAATAAAACCACAAATTTTATTTATATAACAACCGCATTGTCTTTAAATGTTACAAGATACCAACCAGAGGAAAAACAAAATACTAATTGTTCACTCCTTCATCATTGAGTGCCTCATTGATGTTAAACACTCGACCGCGTGCTGGATTTACATTGACGTTGACGTTCGCATTCGGGTTTGCGTTAGCATTTGCATTTACCAGTCTTGGGCAGTTGTGGCGGAAGTGACCAAACTCTCCGCAGTTGAAACATGAACCCAGTGGAAATCTCGCAGCATTCCCTTGAACCGGAGCTTGAACCTGAGCAGCCTGATTTTGTCCAAAACGACAAATCTTGGCCAAATGCCCAAGTTTACCACACGTAGTGCATTGCCAGCAAGCTTGTTGTACCGCGTGATGACCGTTGCAGCGTGCACAATAAGGTGCGGTACCGGCATATGCTTTCTTTGCAGGTGGCTGAGCTGGTTGGTTCCGCGGGTTCTGAGCAGTCTGTGCTGTAACAGCAAAATTCTGACCACCCTTTCGCTTCTTCGATTTCTTTGACGTCTCACCTTCCTTTCCTTTCTCGTTTTGACCTTTCTTGCTATCCTCCTTGTCAGCTGACTGTTTCTTGCCCTTGTCACCCTTCCTGTGTAATTTGTTCTTCCGAATCTGCGACTCAGTCAATGTCGCTGATAACTCGATCGCCTGACGGAGTGTGGCAGGGCTACTACCAGTAAGGATGTCTTGTACCGAATCAGGTAGGCCGTCGATGTACCTTTCGATAGCTATGTCAAGTGGGGTAACCATTGCCGGGCAAAGCAGACTCAATTCTTCAAACCTATCAGTATACGCCCTGTGCTCACCACTATCTTGCTTCAACTCATCAAATTCCTTCTCCAAAGCTCGCTGCTCATGACGAGGACAGAATTCCCTCATCATCAGAGCCCTAAGTTCAGCCCATGTCTGTGCGAGAGCAACTTCCGCACCTCGGTCTCTCATTACCCCATTCCACCATGTAAGAGCCCTCTTCTGAAACACGCTCGAGGAGAACTCGACCTTGCGATTGTCAGGACACTGCACGTGGCGGAAAGTATTCTCAATGCTTTCGAACCACTGAAGAAGCCCAGTTGCTCCTTCAGAACCACTAAACTTGAGTGGTTTAGCCTGGTTGAAATCCTTGTATTTGCATAGCACATTGTTGTTGTTGTTGGCTTGGTTCCATTGAGCAAAGAGGTTTGGGAATTGAGCAGCCATTTGCTGCGCAATGATTTCTGCCAGCTCGGCAGTCTTTATCTGGTTTTCGCGTCGAGGAGGCATTGTCTAAAAGAGGAAACATGAAAGGAAATGAGTGAGAGAATTTAGACGAAAAGAATGAGATGAAACAAATCTGATGAAAGCAAGGATAGTGGTCATTTGTTTGTTACTACAAAGCAACAAACGACACACAGTGACTGATCAAAGTAAATAGGTCAAAAATAATGTATCGCGAAGACATGCTCGCCTATAAGTGAACACTCATCCCAAGAATTCCCAGGTAAGCACAACTGGTCTCGCGTCTGATGAGATGTATACGAAGTGCTTGCCTAGACAGAAAACCCAGAATACAGGCATTCACCCTTCCAGTTTGCACGTGTTCACATTATTTAAAACCCAAAACCTTGACGAAATTTTGAAAACTCAAAGGGGTTCAAAACCATATAATAGAGGGTTCAAAACCTTGTAATAAATCATCCTAGAACAGATGATTAGTTTTCAAAGCGGTTTTGAAATTTATGTTCTTGTTGTGGTTGTCGCCTAAGGATAGGTGACGGTATTGTTTTATGACTAAACGCAAGTAAACTCGCGTTAGGGTCCTAAGAAGATTATAGACTAGGTCAAAGCATTACTAATAACCTAATTCCCTATAACCATTGGCTCTGATACCATCTTTTCTGTCACACCCCGACCGCGTAAAACAACAAATCGCGGCGGAAACATCGGGGCGTGTTGCAACAGAATTAATGTTTCATAACCATGGATATCAAAAGTGTTTCGTTTTATTAAACATTGAGTAATTACATCGTCTGGAAATCTAAATACACTATTTAAACATAGTCTATCATTGTTATTGAGTCACTAAGGCCTTGTCCAGTCCTATGTGAGCATGCATCTTATCAATCGATATCATCCAACAATACCTGAAACATATGTGAAAACGAGGTCAGCAAAGAAATGCTGGCGAGTACATAGGTTTTGTGAAAATAAGATTCATGACTTCTGTTTAAGAAAATGTTTAGTCATGAACCTTGTAATTTGCTTTGTCTTTGTAAATTATTTGAAAAATAATAAGTTCGGATGATATGTATAAATAAGAGAATAATGCATGATTAAATGAATAACCATGTAAAATGAGTTTGTATAAGATAAGTTGCTTGTAAATAAATGTCTTGTGAAAAGTATGTTACTTGTATAAAATGTTCTATGTCTCAAACTGAAATGATTCAAATAACGCTACGATATGTAATACCATACAAACACTTATATATAGGAAGTACCAGCGGCGTATCCACCATGTTTGTATCATATTTCACACGTATCGTTACTTAATCACTTAATCAAACCAAACCAACAATGTATAATGTCCATGCCCAAATGTAAATCATGTAATATGTATAACCAAAATGATATGTATGGCTAGTGAAATGCATCAACTAAACCATAGGTGAAACGCACAAAACAAAGTATTGAAGTAAAACTTGGTTTAAACCAATACTATGTTTCGTGTAAATGCATGATCAAATGTAAATCATGTCCAGATGTTTACCCAATCGTTACCCATTCGTTCAAATCGTTCTTGTTTTACTCGTTCTAATCGTTCTTGTTCTAATCGTTCTAATCGTTCTTGTTCTCGTTCTTAACAAACCCTTACCAAAGGGTAAGTTAATATTTTAATTGTGAAACTACTTTATGGTTGATCTCTAATAACATTCAAACCTTCTTGACTCGTTCCTCGTTCCAACTCGCTCTCGTTCTCGTTCTTAACAAACCCTTACCAAAGGATAAGTTAATAATTACAGATTCAGTCGTTACCCACAACCCCCACACATAACAATGGGTGCAGTAAATAACGGGATTTGTCAGATCCTATGGTACCATAACCTAATACTGGTCGGCTTGATCATTGCTAATGAATGTCATCGGTCATGTAACTACAACCAACAAGTTCGTTCACTTTATTGAAATTGTTATTAGTTTTTGAAATCATTGTATTCGTTCTTGAAATCATTGTATTCGTTCTTGAAATTATTGATAAAGCATTTAGCACATATGAGTCACCCCAAAACAGTTGAAAACAGTAAAAGAGGGGAATAATGTACTCGCCTGAGAGTGCTTGGAGGTCTTGAACAACAACCAAACAAAGCTAGAGGGAGCACGGAATCAATCGGCAGTCTAAAACCATATAAATAAACTGGACTTAAATCGGAAGACTGGGTAGCAGGAGGGTTTGTAAACCAAATGAGTGTAGGAACTCATATGATATGGTTTAACAAAGCCTACATACTAAATGAAACTTAACCTAAGTGCTTTCGACCCATCGCGACCCATTAAGGTAACATACGTTACTTTAACGCGTCGTGCGCGTGAAACGCGTTCGGACCGTCTAACTAGTCCTATGACAAGTGTTATATGCCTAAACATGTTACATAATCAGTTATGTGACAAAAGTTTAGGTTACATATGCTTAATAACCAATTATACATGAAAAGGGTATTCTGGTAATTTACCTAAGGCATATAAACTACCTATCATACAACTACTTAAACGATGTGACCATAGGGTATAACCTCGGAAGGTTATTCCCTACCTACTATGGTCACCTAATGTATTTGGTCCGATCCTAATGATCGACCAAATGGGTCGAGTTCGAAGGTATAGGCGATTTATTAGATCGCCTACCCTACGACTCTAGACAACGTGGTAATCAGTGGGCATAGTCCCAAGGGACTATGACCAACGTGATTACACTCACGTTGCGAAGTTCCTACGAACTTCGCATTGACCATTACTGGTCAACGCTGAAAGTCAAACAAAGTTTGACTTTCTGACTCGAAAAGCAGTAAAAATAAGGAAAAGAACGAAAGAATACTAACCCAGGGTCCCCGAATGCTAATCCCGACTCAAGAACTCAGGTATGAAACAATGGTTTCAACTTAGAGCTCTCAAATTCAGAATTCTAGTGAGAAATGCAATGGGGGTGGATGGGTATATATAGTTTTCGGTGAACCGTTAAGATCGTTTGTCGAATATCGTGCCACGATCCAAGCCGAACACTTGTCACAATGTTGTGGTGGCTAAAATCTTGATCTTATCTGCTGATTAGGCAAGTTTAAACATGTGGTGTAGGATTAATCAGCTGCAACTTGTGTTAGAAACATTTAATCTGGTCAGATCAGTCACTCGCGTAGCGCTAGTGCAAAGGCCTTTGCAGTCGCGCTACGCTAGCACTCCACCTGATCAGAAAAGTTACAGAAATGGCAGAAATGGTCCCTGCACATGTTTAAGCCCTTTTTCGATGCGTTTGAACCCCGTTAACCTCATTTTAAGGCTCTAAAATGAAGTTAAAGTATAGGGAACTCAAAACATGCTCAAAAATATGCCGGATGATGGTTCGTTTGGTCGTACGAACGCGATGTTCGCTTAATTACGACGGAATGCGCACAAGTGCGAAAAACGATCCAAATGACGCAACGAATGGATTTTTCTTAAGGCGAACACTTAAATATAATGTAGTCATGCTTACATAAATTTTTGGATGTCCGGATGTATTCAGAACGTAAGTTATGCGCGAAAATGCAAACTTGTGCACTTTTTGACACTTTTAGTCCCTGAATGACCCAAAAGTTTATTTTAGCACACCGAACCCCTCAAAGCCTATTTCTAAGCTATGTGAAGGATATTTAAGGTGTGTTTAACTTATGGTCATGTTCCGGAATGTCTGTTACAGTACGAATCGTCATACTTTCGCAGTTTGTCAAGTTTAGTCCCTGTAAGCGATTTAACTTGATTTTTGCCATACCAAAGCCTTCAAAACTTATTTCTAAGTTAAGTAAAGGTCATTTAAGGTATGTTAAGCCTATTTCACTATTCCGGAGTGTTTGTTGCATTAAACTGGTTATATTTACGCATCGGTGCGCGTATAACCTTCCAGAAAGCGATTTAGAGTTTGAAATCGAACAAGAATTGATATGTGCAAATGATACACATATTTTTACAAATCCCAAGTATGAAATATAATATTTCATTGGTTCGGTATTTGTTTGATGGCCGTGAAGGCACAGGTGTTACAGATGATGCTGGGAGTATGCAGGATAATGTGGAAGATCATTTAAAGACTGACAATTCGGAGGGGAAGAGACCTGAGGAGATTCAAGTAAAGGATGATAAGGTTCACCTGGAAGCTGGAAATACAACTAAACCCTTATCATATGCGGAATCAGTCCTGGCAGTAAGCTCGAAGAAGGTAAATTTTTGGAAACTGGCAACTGACGAGAAGCATGATGGGTGTGATGTGGTGTTACCTAGGGAATCCATAAGGGTAGTGAAAGAAAAAATGGCAAACACGTTGTATGGGTATTTTTTGGGGGATAGAGTAGCATATCCGGTTGTGGAATACTTTGTTAGGAACAATTGGAAAAGGTTTGGGTTGCAAAAATCAATGATGAACGCAAATGGTTTCTTCTTTTTCAAGTTTGGTGATCACGTGGGTATGATGAATGCACTTAATGAGGGGCCGTGGATTATTCGCTCACAACCGCTGTTCTTGGAGGTTTGGTCTCCTTCGGTTAAACTTGAAAAGAAAGAAGTTAAAAAGGTTCAGGTTTGGGTCAAGATTCATGAGGTTCCCATTATGGCTTACACATAGGATGGTTTAAGCTTGATTGCGTCAGCTATAGGGGAGCCGAAGGCTTTAGATTCCTTTACAACAGCAATGTGTGTTGACATGTGGGGTCGTAGCAGCTATGCTCGTGCACTAATTGAAATATCAGCTGACATTGATTTCAAGGATGAGTTGGTCATTGCGGTTCCCTCTATTGATGGAGATGGTTTTGTTAAAGAGAAGGTTTATGTGGAATATGAATGGTGCCCCCATAGGTGTAGCCGGTGTTGTGTTTTTGGTCACAATGAAGACGTTTGTCCGAAGCAGGTGGTTCGAGTGGCTAATGGTGGTAATAAGGGTTCTAAGCATAAGGAAATTAAGCAAGCTTTGGGTCCGAAAAAAGTTAGATACACTGATGCGGATGGGTTTATGGATGTGGACCCTCGGAAAACGGCAAAACGGGCTGGTTTCCAGTTAATAAGCAAAAACAAAAGTTTGAGTACAGGCCAGTGGCATCTAAACCCGAAGCTGATAAAGCGGGTGGTGGAGTGAAGATTCAACCGAAAACAGCTGGTAATGTTGCTTTGCACAACCCGTTTGATGTTCTATCGAATAATGAAGGTGAATCTAGTAAAACGGGTGGAGGAGCCGATATGGATCAAGAGGATTCGGATGATGAGGAGATAATGGAAGTTTACAATGAAACAAACGAATTTATTAGAGAGGATAAGCATGGGACCAATATGAAAAAAGGGGCAAGCACTCCTGACTCAGTGGTTTTAAATGGTTAGCTTTGCATCTTGGAATATAAGGGGTTTGAACCGACCCCTCAAACAGAAGGAGGTTCGTCAGGTTGTCAATGATAATAATGTTACTTTATGTGCCATTCTTGAATCTCATGTGGATGTAAATAATTTGAATAAAGTGTGTGGCCTTGTGTTTCGAAATTGGGATTGGACGTCCAATGGTGGTTGTTTTTTTTGGGTAAAGGGTTACCCCGGTGAATTTTATAAAAACACAATAAGCACAATAGTGCAACTGAAATGTTACACCCCCTCTAGACTTGACATGCCAAGACTAGAGAAAAAAACAAACAACCAAATACAAAACCCAAAACAACCAAACACACGACTAAACAGACAAAGCCCGGCCCAGCCTAAACAACCCACAACAGACACGCCAAACTAACTAGCCAGGATCAAGATCCAAGTTACTGCTAGGAATGTTCCACTTCTGAAGGAGACTTGTATTCGCAAATCCCTTTTTGAATTTGAAGGTCAAAAGCCGCAAACGAATAGTTTTAATGATCTCCTGAGATAAGACAGTCGGCGTACGTTAATTCCGAGTGAAAAGCCTCGAGTTCCTTTCTTGCCAAACGAAGTAAGACGCCGCTGCAACCACCAATCTGCTCACAACATTAACTGACTGTCGAGTGGAGTGTTGATCCATCCAAATCATAATATCATCCCATCGGCAATTAACATCACCCATATTCGCCAATTCCCTAATGCCAAACCAAACCTCCGTAGCATACGAACATTCAAAAAATAGGTGGTCCCTCGAGTCCCGGTCATGATGACATAAAGGGCAGCACATGAGATTCAGGTTTGTAGTACTACCCGCCTCCCAAACGGACATTCTATCTTGAGTTTTCAGCTTATTTCTAATGACCATCCACAAATGAAACGAGTACCTTGGGATCCGGCAGTTGTGGATGTTATGGTTCTTGCTCAATCGTCTCAAGTGATGTACGTTCAGGTTATTTTTAAACTTGACAGGAGAATGCTCTTTTGTTCAATTGTCTATGCAGCAAATTATTATATTTCGCGTAGGGAATTATGGCAACAGCTTAGAATGCATAAAGTGCTTGTTAATAATGCCCATTGGGTTTTAATGGGAGATTTTAACTCGGCTCTGAATCTAGAAGACAAGTCTTTTGGCGTTTCTAATATTTCTCCAGGTATGCGTGATTTTAAGGAGTGTGTGGAGGATATTGAAATGTTTGATATTAATCGAGTGGGTATGCATTTCACTTGGAACCAAAAGCCAAAGAATGGTATTGGTTTGTTGAAGAAAATCGATCGAGTATTGGGTAACACTCAGTTTGTGTCCGATTACCTGGATTCGGTTGCTTTATTTCAACCATACGGAGTGTCAGATCACTGCCCATGTATTTTGAAATTCCCGAAAGATGCCAAACCGAAACCAAGACCGTTTAAGTTCGCTAATTTTTTAGTGTTTAAACCGAAGTTTTTGGAGATTGTTAAAAAGGAATGGGAAACTTCTGTCAGAGGTGTTTACCAGTTTCAGGTTATAAAAAAGCTTCGCTTGCTGAAATCTCCTCTTCGATCTCTCCTGTTTGCCCAAGGCAATCTGCATAAAAAAGTTGTGGACCTTCGTGGAAGGCTTGAAACTTTACAAAAGGCCATAGATCAAGACCCAACTAGTGAGGAGATTCGGATTCAAGAAACAAAAGTGTTATGTGACTTCCAGGAAGCTTGTCTTGATGAAGAAAGGTTTTTGAAGCAGAAATCTAAAGTGGAATGGCTTCGTGTGGGAGATTCGAACTCAGCTTTTTTCCACATGTCGCTGAAGAGCAGAACCACCGAAGTCGAATAGATGTTATATCTGATGCAAATGGTACTTCTCATGAGGGTGATAACGTCCCTGGTGCCCTTGTTAGTCATTATGTGAACTTTTTGGGTTGTCAAGGTCAAACCTCTCTTGACCCTTCTCCTGAACTGTTTGCTAGAAAGCTGGATACGGTAGTGTCTAATAACATGGTCAGACCTGTTACTCTTGAAGAAATAAAATCGGCTATGTTTGGTATTGGCAATGATAAAGCCTCAGGTCCAGATGGATTCACGGCTGCTTTCTTTAAGCATGCTTGGGATATAGTGGGTAGTGATATATCGAAGGCGGTCCTTGATTTTTTTAACACGGGGAAGCTTTTAAAACAATTAAACCACACCCTTCTAGCGCTGATTCCGAAGGTTACGACGCCTACAACAGTGACTGACTACCGTCCGATTTCTTGTTGCAGCGTCATTTACAAATGCATTAGCAAGGTGTTGGTGGATCGTATAAAGGATGCTTTAAATGGAATAGTTAGTATTAATCAGTCTGCTTTTGTTCCGGGAAGGAAAATATCGGATAACATTTTGCTCACTCAGGAGCTGATGCATAATTATCATAGGCAAGTTGGTCCTCCCAGATGCGCGTTTAAAGTGGACATTCAGAAAGCATATGACACGGTTGACTGGGGCTTTCTTAAACAAGTTCTCATGGGTTTTGGTTTTCATCGAGTTATGGTGGACTGGATTATGGTATGTGTGTCTACTACTTCATATTCGTTATGTATTAATGGCAATGTTCATGGGTTCTTTGATGGTAAGCGGGGTTTAAGGCAGGGTGATCCTCTCTCCCCGTATCTTTTTACGCTTGTTAGGGAGGTGCTGACATGTATTTTGCAGCACATGGTTAGGATTGATTCTTCATTCAGATTCCATAATAGATGTGAAAAGCAACAAATTGTTAATTTATGTTTCGCGGATGATTTATTCCTTTTTGCTAGAGGAGATGTTGATTCTGCTCGATGTATTATGAATTCGCTTAGTGATTTCTCTAAAATGTCGGGATTGGTTCCTAGCTCTCAGAAAAGTACGGGTTTCTTTTGTAATGTCCCAGATCATGTAAAATTGGCGATTAAGAGCACTATTCCTTTTGAGGAGGGTACGCTCCCGGTTCGGTATTTGGGTGTCCCTCTTTTATCTTCTAGACTCCTTTATAAGGATTGCAGCACTCTGGTTGAACGTCTGGATCAGCGTATTCATAACTGGAAGAATAAGCTTCTTTCGTTTGCAGGTAGATTACAGCTTATTATCTCAGTTTTATCAGCCATGAATGTCTACTGGCCTTCGGTTTTTATTCTGCCGGCTAGAATTATTCATGAATTAGAAGTCAAAATGCGAAATTTCTTATGGTCTCAAGGTCCCTTTCAACGTGGGAAGGCTAAAGTTTCTTGAAAATCTGTTTGTGTTCCTAAGAATGAAGGTGGCTTGGGTATTCGAAGGATTGGGGATGTTAACACGACCCTTATGGTTTCGCATGCTTGGAGTATTCTTACAAATCGGGATTCTTTATGGGTGGCTTGGATTCATTCTCACAGGTTAAAAGGTCGAAATTTTTTGGAATGTAAACCAGTTCCGAATTGCTGTTGGAGTTGGAGGAAATTGTTACACTTGCGACCGTTAATTAGAGGTTTTTGTTGGTCCAAACTTGGTAATGGTAGAGACACTTCAGCTTGGTATGATAATTGGAGTGGTTTCGGTCCGTTAAGTGCTTTTCTTTCGCCTAGGACTATTACAAGGGAGGGGTTTTCTTTGAAAGCCACAGTTGCTGATCTGTCCTGTAATGGTTCTTGTTTATGGCCGACTGCTTGGAGAAACACCTACCCCGTCCTTATACAACTTGATCAGGTGCAATGGGATGCTAATAAACAAGATTGTTTGCTCTGGATAGATGGGGACGAGATTAATGATTATTCGTCATCGGGGGTATGGAATTCTATCAGAAATAGCGAACCGGAGGTGGATTGGCATAGTGTAGTTTGGTTTTCGCAATGTATTCCTCGTCATGCCTTCTTTTTGTGGCTTATTATGCGGCGTAAGTTGGTGACTCAAGACAAAATCATGCTTTGGAACTCCACAAGACGAACTAATATGAATATGATGTGTTGTCTCTTATGCTATGAGAATGTGGATTCGCATGATCATTTGTTTTTTGAGTGCAAGTTTTCGGCTAAGGTTTGGAATTTGGCTCGTGCGAAAGCAGGTATGGGGAATGTGGAAGCTAAATGGAGTGCTATCATCGAGTGGCTCTGGCAACGTTCTAGATCCAAGTCCGCTGATAACCTTGTTTGTCGGTTGATTGTGGCTGCTACTGCTTATGCTATTTGGCGGGAAAGAAATACTCGTTTATTCAAGAACCATGCAAGGCCCCCAGAAACTATATGTGAGTCGGTTTTTGTTACAGTCCGATACAGGTTAATGGGTTTAAAGTTCAAGAATACGCCTAGAGTGAGGACTCTTCTTCGGAAGTGGGAGATCCATAGCGATTCGGTTGTCGATGATGGAGGTTGATTAAAGTGTTTATTTTGTTTATTTTTAATTCTAGATGTTTTGTCTAGTGGTTGTTGCTTAGGCTTGGTATTTGTTTTGTTTTTTTGTTCCCACTCTCATGAGGCATGTCTCATGTTTGAACTAGTAAGGGTTCTCCTTACTACTTGTTTTTATGGTTTGTGAATATATAAAATCACCGGGTAACCCTTTACCCAAAAAAAGAGTATCCGAGTTTAACACAACATTAGGAAAGTCCTGTAAGACTGGGAAGCGGTTTATCCAAGAGTTCGGCCAAACCCATCCCCCATTCTGAACCATATCCGCAACTGTAGAAAACATATTGAGTCCCGCATTTGATATCATTTGAGGAGTGATAAATTCATTTAAAGGACACAAATTATCCCATATATCGAACCACACTAGTGTATTGGTTCCACTACCCAATTTTTTCCATATGTGTTTCCGAATGATTGGCCGAAGTTGTAACATCTTCCTCCAACTCCAACTCCAAGTCACATTGTTCCGAACCGGCACATCCCAGAAACTTCTCTCTCGAAGACGATAAGAATGAATCCATTTTACCCATAAAGATTCCCTGTTCGACAGAAGACTCCAAATATGCGCTACCATAAGTGCATTGTTCATATCAAAAACTCTCCGAATACCCAAACCACCTTCGCTCTTCGGCAAACACACACGGCTCCATTTAACTTTCACTTTACCCTTAATACTATTACCTTGAGCCCAAAGAAACCTTCGCATTCTATCTTCAAGGTCATAGATTATTTGTTTTGGCAAAATAAACACCCCCAATAGACATGCGTAGAAGATAACACTGATCTAATTAATTGAAGTCTACCAGCAAATGATAGACTTTTTGCTTTCCAATCAGAGATACGCGAATCCATATTTTCAACTAGCTTCTTGCAATCGTTGTAGTTTAATCTAGTAGAGATTAGTGGAACCCCAAGATACCGAACCGGGAGAACGCCTTCTTTGAACTGCATAAGACTACGAATCTGATCTTTAACATAATTAGGAACCCCACCAAAGAAAGCCGTGCTCTTATTCATGCTAGGAACCAAACCCGACATATTATTAATAAGTTCAAGGAGTCGAGAATAACAGAAGCTGAGCTTGGGTCACCACAAGCAAACAAGAATAAATCATCTGCAAAACATAAGTTAATAATCCTTTGATTCTCACATTTGTGATGAAATCTAAAATCAGCCGATACGTCAACTTGGTGTTGTAGAATCAAAGTAAGAACCTCCATCACCAAAGTAAAAAAGATATGGAGACATGGGGTCCCCCTGAAGTAATCCCCGCTTCCCTTTGAAATATCCATAAAGGTTTCCATTTATCGCCAAAGAGAACGTAGTAGTCGTAACACACACCATAACCCATTTAATCATCTTGTTGTGAAACCCAAACCCCCGAAGAGTATTTTCCAAGAAACTCCAATCAACCGTGTCATAGGCCTTCTGAATGTCAACTTTAAAAGCACACCTCGGAGGCCCATGACTACGATGGTAATTGTGCATTAATTCCTGGGTAAGAAGGATGTTATCAGAGATCTTTCTACCCGGAATGAATGCCGACTGATTATTGCTGACAATATCACCTAGGCCCTCCTTAATGCGACTCGTGATAATCTTACTTATGCACTTATACAGTGTATTACAGCAAGATATTGGCCTATAATCCATAATAGTGGTAGCAGTCTTGACTTTTGGAATTAAGGAAATCACCGTGTGGTTCAGCTGACTAAGAAGTTTACCATTCTCGAAGAAATCCTGAATCGCCATGCAAACATCCTTGCCAACTGTATCCCAAGCTTTCTTGAAAAAAACTGAGGTATATCCATCCGGGCCGGGCACTTTATTCCCAGCAATAGAAAACATCGCCTCGTTAATTTCAGCATCAGTCACAATTCGAACCATATTACTTACTAGCTTTAATAGATGACAACGTCTGACGGAAGAGATCCGGAGAAGGGACTGCTACGACATTACCTACACTCACAAAAAAATTAGCAAAGTGATCGACCATCACTTGAGGTACCGCACCCCCCTCATGTAAAGTACCATTAGCATCACGAATAGAAAAGATTTTGCTCCGGTGATTATTTGCTTTCACAACATTATGAAAGTATTTTGAGTTTGAATCCCCCAAAGTGAGCCATTAAACCTTCGATTTTTGTTGCAAGAAGGAACTTTCATCATGAACAGAATCTTTGTATTTCTGTAAGAGAAGGCTATGCTTGGCTAGCAAGTCTTCATTAGCCGAATCCTGATCCATTGCAACCTGACAATCATCCAACTCCTTCCTAGCTATCTTCACATTCTCATGCAGATTTCCTTGTTTAAAAAATAACTTTCTGAGAGGCGTTTTCAACAACTTGAGCTTCGTGACTACTTGATACATGTGGAAACCCGGAATTTCTTTACTCCAAATCTGATTTATTTCCTCCATAAAACCATGTTTCTCAGCAAGTAAATTCACAAATTTGAAGGGTTTAGGCCTATCTCTTGTGACACTCGGCAGCTTCAAGATAACGGAGTATGATCCGAAACTCGACAAGGATGAAAATACGCTCCAGCATTAGGGAAACTTGTAAGGCAATGGACATTGCACATAATTCGATCAAGTTAACATTCTCCCACTTTTTTGCTGATTTTTCGTCCACGTGTAGTGTAGACCCGTGCTATTTACATCGAACACTTCTATGTCATTAACACATTCCTTAAATTCACGAGTACCAATGTTATGAGTAGATGACCCCGTACTAACATCATCATGAAATAAAGAGGCGTTAAAGTCCCCCATAAGCGCCCACGGTTTATCTCGCATGAAGGTGCTATGCCTACCGAGATTATGCCACAAGTCTCTTCTTCTTTTGTATTGATTATCCGCATAGACAAAAGAGCAAAATAGAGATTTGTTATCCAATTTAAAAATAACTTGTGTGTGTATCACCTGGTCAGATTGCGATAAGACCATAACATCAACCACATTAGGATCCCAACCTAGCATGATTCGGGTTCCTTTATCACAACAGTCTGCATTCGTTGCCCAATACCATGCTCGGCAAACTTTCTTACAAACATTAAACACCTTGGTTGAATCAACGTGAGTTTCCATAATTGCACAAACCTGTACATGATTATCCCACACCACCTGACGAACCTCATTCTGTTTGAGGGAGCGTTCAACCCCCTTATGTTCCATGAGGCTAGACTACCCATGGGTACCCATTATACCAGGTGTGCTTGCACCCTCAGACGTGTTATCATCCTTTTTATCCAAAACTTTGGAATGTCGTTTAGTAGATCATCAACATCAGTATCATCCGTAACCAGATCATCCAGTTGGTTATATTTCCCTTTTGATTTCAACATATCACCCGAGTTATCTCTCCCACTATCCTGTTTGTCTCGGTTGTTCCTTGGTTCCTTTGTATTACCATTCAAGATTGCCACATCTCTATCCTCTCCCTCATCACGCAGAACATCAAATGGGTTAGACGTTTGGATCTTATCAACATGTTGTTTCGTAACAGATTTCGGTTTGGTATTCACCACCGGCCGGTACACCATCTTTTGCTTCTGCTTGTTAAGCTGAATTCCTTTGTTGGTACCCTTATTTGTTTTTTTTTTCACAGCTTCCTGGAAACCCTCATCATTCTTTTCATTCCCCTCCACTTGATCCGGTTTAAGTATCTTCGGACAAGAATGCACATCATGACCAAAGACACAACAATTTGAACACCTCAGCGGAACCCAATCATAGTCAATTTTAACCTCAGCTTTAGTAAAACCTTTTCCATCAAGCATAGGAATAGCCGCTATTCTTCAGCTCCGACTCCGCATGAATCTCTATTAAAGCCCTTGCAAAACTACTACGGCCCCATGATTCAACACACATAGTTGCCGTAAATGAGTCTAACATCTTTGGAGTTCCAATTTTCGAAGCTAAAAGACTAAGCCCATCCTCAGTAAAAGCTGCCAATGGCACGTCATGCATCTTTACCCACACCGGGATCGAAGTGATGTCTTCTTTCTCCACAGTCACAGAAGGCGACCATTTTTTAAGATTATAGGCACGTTTCTGATCATCCATGGCCCTTCTTCCAACAACTTATCCATCCCTTCCTTCGATTTAAACTTGAATAAAAAGAAACCTTTAGAGTTCATCATTAATCTTATCAACCCATATTTCACCCAATTATTCTTTGCAAAATAATCCACAACTGGAAACGCAAGTCTCTTGCCCAAAAAATACCCATATAGAGTATTAGCATACCGATCACTCACCTGCTTAACTGAAGACAACGGAATGACGACATCCGCTCCTTCCATAGTTTCAGTATTTTCCATAGTTCTAAAGTTAACTTTCACACTAGCCTTCTTGTTTTGAACCACCTTTGCAAAAGACGGTATCTTAGCATTATCATCAGCCACAAAGGTCGAAGAACTAGGATCTGAACCTGCCGAGTACAGCTTTTCTCCATCCGAATTCAGAACAGTATTGAGTTTAGACATGTTTCCAGTATTAGGGTTTGCATGAAATAATCTAGAATTCCCACTCATACTATCCAAAGTTACAGGAGTAGATATAGCCGCTAATCCATCAAAAACTGATGGATTATTCGTGGAATACATACCTCGTCTTGGCATTAGTGGATTCCCTTCAATGTTTGTAACTCGTAATCCAATACCACGTACAGGCGCGGTACCGGGAGTTGATTCCGTGTCCTCAAACGCATCAGATTTGTTATTGACTTCAGCCGTATTACTCGTTATCGGATACCCATCCCCATCATATTGTTCCACTCTCTCCATCGTCACGTACTGCTAACCACCATGCAAACACAATTTCGACCCAGGATACCAAGATCAGACTAGAAAAAGCAAAAACCCTAATCTAGCAAAAAAAACAGCTTATGCATAACTACCATCTTAATAGAGGAAAATCAAGGTGTGCTTTCAAAATTGATATCCCGAAAGCTTATGATACAGTTAGCTGGTCTTTTCTTAATTCTATTCTAATCAGTTTTGGATTTCCTCAAAAAATGGTTAATTGGATTATGACGTGTGTATCCACTGCTTCTTTTTCGCTGAGTATTAATGGGAATCTTTGTGGCTTTTTCAAAGGTAAGAGGGGTCTTAGACAGGAAGATCCAATATCCCCTTACCTGTTCACCTTAGGAATGGAGGTGCTCTCGTTGTTGTTACATAAAGCTGCCGATCCGCATCCTGCTTTCCGATACCATGAAAAGTGCAAACAACAGAAGATTATTAATGTGTCTTTTGCTGAAGACCTGTTCCTGTTTGTCAATCCGGATCCGGTCTCTGTAAAAGTCATGAGGGATACATTGGATTTGTTCACTAGAATTTCAGGTTTAACCCCGAACTTGGCCAAAAGCACGGTGTTTTTTAGCAACGTTTCTCTTATGGTTAAACAGGAAATTCTCTCTCTATTGCCATTTCAAGAGGGAGATCTCCCTGTTCAGTATTTGGGCGTCCCGCTAATCTCTACCAAGCTTATGTATAAGGATTGCAAAATTCTTGTGGACCGTGTGGATAAAAAGATCGATCATTGGATGAATAAGACTCTTTCTTTTGCGGGAAGGCTTCAATTAATTAATTCAGTTATCTCGGCTATGCACATTTATTGGGCCTCTGTGTTTATGCTTCCGGCTCGTATTAATCCTAAAGTGGCTTGGAAAAATGTTTGTCTTCCTAGGTATGAAAGTGGATTGGGTATTAGAAGAATTTATGATGTGAACAAAGCTCTTCTTGCAAACCATATTTGGAGTATTCTTCTTAAAAGAGAGTCTCTTTGGGTTAAATGGGTCCATTCTTACAGGATTAAGGGAAAGAATTTTTGGGACATCCCATGTCGAGGTACTATGAGTTGGGGGTGGAGGAAAATCTTAACTATTCGAGCATCCATTCGTCCGTTCATATGGTACTCCATTTGTGATGGTCGTAAAACTAGTGCATGGAATGACAACTGGTGTGAATATAGTCCTCTTAGATATTTTATTACCCCTAGACGGATACATGGGGCGGGCTTTAACATGCAAACTACTGTTTCAGAGCTTATTGATCATCAAAATGCTTGGAAGTGGCCGGTTGCTTGGTATGATCTTTTCCCGGCGCTGATAAATTTAAATCCCCCTATTCTTGACCAAAACTCACCAGATAAGTTAATTTGGAAGGATAGGCAAGGCAAACAAAGATATTTCAGCGCAAGTGAGGTTTGGGATAATATCCGCTCGCGTGGTGAAGAGGTTGATTGGGTAAATTTGGTGTGGTTTAGTCAATGCATTCCTAGACACTCTTTCCAAATGTGGTTAGTCATCAAGAACAAGCTGAAAACTCAGGATCGTATGGGTGTATGGGATGCGGGAAGTGCAACCAATCTAAATCTCATGTGTTGTCCACTTTGCCGACATGGTAAAGACTCTCGTGATCATTTATTTTTCCAGTGCTCTTATGCGTTATAAGTTTGGAACCTGGTAAAGGAAATGGCATACATGGACACAGTTGATGCTAACTGGGACTCTATTATGGCATGGTTTTCCCAGCGGCCTAGAGGTAAGTCGGCAGAAAGTATTGTTAGTAAACTGGTAGTGGCAGCTTCTACTTATTTCATTTGGCAAGAGAGAAACAATAGACTTTTCTCACCGAACCATCGTAATGCCCCTATGATTGCCAATATTGTGCTCCATATGGTGCGCCTGAAGTTGATGACGTTCAAGGCAGAGAGAGGCTCCAAGAACCCATTATTGTTAGAGAGGTGGAAGTTCCAAGTGAAGACTTTAAGCATCGACCCGGGCTAGTGTTTTTGTAGTCTGAGGTTGTCTTATTTGTTGCCACTATTTCGGCTTCTGGTTGTTTCTTTTGGTTGCTTTGTTTGGTTGTTTGTGGATATTTGGTTTTTTTTGGTCTTGCTAGTCTTGGTATGCCAAGGCTAGCTCTAGTGTGCTTTTCTGGCACACTCATGTGATTCTTTATTCTTTACATATAAAATTCACCGGGGTAACCCTTTACCCCCCAAAAAAAGTTAATTTATATGCCTTAGGAAAATGACCAAAATGCCCTTTTTACGCATAAATTCATTTTAAGCATATGTAACCTAAATTTTTATATATAAACTGATTATGTAACATTATTAAACATGTTAAGGCATTTAATACTTATCATAGGACTAATTAGGCGGTCCAAACGCGTTTCACGCGAACGACGCGTTAATGGGTCGTAAGCACTTAGGTTAGGTTTCGATTTAGTATGTAGGCTTTGTTAAACCATGTCATATGAGTTCCAATACTCAGTTGGTTTACAAAACCTCATCCTATCCGATCTTTCGATTTAGGTCCAGTCTGTTAACGTAGATTCCACTGAATCTGTGATTATTAATTTACCCTTTGGTGGTTTATTAATGCGAGATTGGCGATAGGCGAGTTGCGAAGGTTTGGATGTTATTAGCGAGGCGACCAAAAGTAGTTTTCACAATTTAAAACGAGAATGATTTTAACGAGTTAAACGAATTGGATAAACGATTGGTTTTTGGGTTGTGATTAGATAATGGGACGGGTGTGATATGATAAAAGCATGGTAGATACGCCGCTGGTACTTCTTATATATAAGTGTTTTTATCATATTACATTCTGTGGCATTATTTAGTTTACTTGGGCAAACGATTTAAAACGATGTCACATAACGATGTTTTTCTAAATATAAACCATACGAGTTTTATTAATGAGATGATTTACAATTTGGTTTTCTAAAATAAATGTTTTTGGGTTAAGAATCATGGCTACGAGATTTTACAAATTATAACCAACTTGATTTGAGTTGGTTAATTATGTTGCAATACTATACACTTTTCAAAATAAGGTATTAACTTTTGACTCTTGTAGTCTAATGAGGTATTGCAACATGTAAACTAGCCATGAATCCGACACTCTCATAAAACCTATGTGCTCGCCAGCATTTCTTTGCTGACTTTGTTTTTACATATGTTTCAGGTGTTGTTGAATGATGTTGATTGCTAGGATGCATGCTCACTTAGGACTGGACGAGGCCTTAGTGACTTAATAACAAAGATAGACTATGTTTAACTTGTTTGTTTAAATTTCAAGACAATGTAAATGATTAATCTTTAAATAAAACAAAACTTCAAATTTCCGTGTGTTATGAAACAATGATTCTGTTACAACACTCCCCGATGATTCCGCCGCGATTTGTTGTTTTACGCGGTCGGGGTGTGACAAGCGGGCGCTAATGCAAGGAAAGGAGGTGTTGTTCGTCCACTTCTGCTCCAGCTGAGAAATTACCTTGCAGTCAGAGGAAACTCAAACGTAATCTAGAACCGGAAAAGAGAAGATACTTTAGGTTTAGTCCTATTTCCTGGAAGTAGAGGGGAGTTCACTCACAGCCGGGGCTGCTTCATTCTCCTAAGCCTCATAATAGACACCTTGCTGAAGCCCTAGGAGGGGAAGGAGTTAGTCTTCTAGTTTATCCCAGACTTATTGGAAATGGAAAGCCAGGGGAACGCTACCAACTCCCTTTACTCCCACATTGGAAAGCATATGAACTTGACTGAACTGAATGACCAGCGGGGTAAAAGAAGGGATAAGATAAGACAGTAGCACCCACCACTCTATCAGTAGAAGGTTATCCAGTCGATCTTCATAAGTAAGTAACACTTTCATCGATGATTCCTCTAATCCTCTAAAGGCTTAGAAGGGAGCTGAACCGTTTATCTCTATGAAATTCTAGACGCCTCACTTCGCTCGCCTCCCTTCCGGTCGCCTTAGCTTCTGAATCCAATCTTGAACGTTCAATTAGGCATTCACAAATTCACTTCTCTTTCAAGTTCCAATAAGATTGTTATGCTCATGGTGACTTCTCAGTTAGGAATTATCATTGCCCGGTTACAGGACTAGGGCCCTACTAGCCTCATCGGCCTATGCCTGTTGTCTCGCGATTCTTGCGTTTATGGACCGAAGGAAAATAACTCCAATCCTTCTTCAGGGCAACATGCTATATTTTATGATATATCTTGGGAGTTGAAGGTCGCAGTCCCTTTCCCTCAGGCGAGTTCCTCACTTAACTTAAAAGAGGAAGGAGTATTTGCGAATTCAGTTGCTATGCTATTTAATACACACCTGACTTCTGCCTTCGTGTGTCAATGGATCTTTCACAGACTCCCTATTTATTATGTTTCCTTATTGGTCTCACTACCATACCAAACCCTTCCTCCGGTCACCTCGTTCCCTTGCTTTGATCCTCTGTCTCTAAAACCTTCCTTAATGAAGTGGAGAATTCCTTCGTACTTGAATGTCGCAATGAGCCCCTAGGCAAGGTCCTTACTATTTTCACGCATGACATGAGGTTGTCTACCTCACTAATATTTGAACTGGAATGAGAGGCGGAGGAGTGTAACTGCCTTATCGTGCTATCCGACTTGTATGTGAAAAACATTTCGTACTCGTAACTGATCGCTTCCTAGCGAAAGGTGTGCTCCAATGAAAAGTACACAACACTAGTAGTGCCCCTTTTGATGACCAAGTCACAATGGAAACAATGTATCTCTCTAGGGATGCGAAGAATCTTTGAAAGCACTTTCGAACCATCACACGGATTCCAGCCCAACTGCCCATGATATGGTAAGAACGGAATGGAAAGGAAAAAATGATATGCGCAGACGTGAAAGCTCTATCAAGAGAACTAGCTTCTTTTTATTTAGAGAGGAACGATTCCCTCGTCTGAGAATCGTCATTCACTCACTCTTCCTCCCCACTAAAAAAAGCGATTGAGAATCTCGTGAACCTAAACAAAAATACAGAAGTGAGCGTACCCCAAGGCTCTCCTCTCTCCCTCTTTTTAGCCAACATCATCATCCCCATTTTTCACCTTGAATGGGTCAAAACCAAAAATCTGATGAATAGAAGGAAAGGAGATCAAAAAAATAGGCGGACGACTTATAGTATAGGTGGTCTAAGTTCCTATGACCGAGTCTTTCTGGCCCTTGTGAACATCTTTTCTTAATGTATTAAAGAGGGCCTCTCTAACCGGTGAAGGTGGGTGTCCACTAACGGCCATTCCTGGCTCGGCTCCGATAACGCAATTTCGGGAGGAGTCGGTAGTTGGGCACAGGATCCCTTCGGACCTGGAGAACGTGTGACGCTGAGTCAGGGTTTGGTAAACCAACAGGCCGCTCCTCTAGTTGAAGTATCGGGCCCCTTTTTGTTGCCTAGGTTACACCTTCAGAATACCCCAGAAGGAAAATTTTCTCTACTTCCCCCAATCTTCACTTTACGCCTCGCCGACTCCCCTTTCGTCATAAGGTGTGGAATTAGACCAAGGGGAATATCCATAGGAACAAGTCCCTTAGATTTTCGCACATAGGAGATCGAGACACAGCCCCAGGGCTATGGGGAAAGATGTAGATCGATCACCCTAGATAGACAACTACATAGAGGGTCTCTACAAGTCAGTCTATATATTCTTTGATTTCGTTCCCCCCATAAGATCAATATCAGAACCAATGAGGTCCGCAAGTTTCACATCCAAGTAATACTCGATCCGATAGTTTTTTTTTGGGTAAAGGGTTACCCCGGTGATTTTATATACTCACAAACAAACAAAACAAGTAGTAAGGTAACATCCTTACTAGTTCAAACATGGGACATACCCCCATGAAAGTAAAACAAAAAAATAAACAACTAATAGTAAACCAAATCGACCACTAGACAAACTATCTAGACTAAAAGCATGCCAGAACTATACGAACTCATCCATTATCCATCACTAAATCAGCTCCATGAATATCCCACTTCTCCAGTAACTCCCGAACTCTAGCAGTGTTCTTGAATCTGAGCCCCATCAATTTATATCTGACACTTTCTAAAACAGCCTGACATAAGGTATCCGGTGGTCTTGCGTGGTTCCTGAACAGCCGATTATTCCTTTCCTGCCAAATAGTGTAAGCCAGCGCCGCAACCAACAATCTACAAACCATATTTTTTGCTGATTTTGAACGTGAATGAAGACCAAGCCATTCGAAAATATCACTCCGCTTTGAATCCACATTCTCCATACCAGCTTTAGAACGAACCATTCCCCAAACTTGAGTGGAAAGCTTGCACTTAAAAAATAAATGGTCATGCGAGTCAACATTCTCATAACACAACAGGCAACACATCATGTTCATGTTACACCGTGTATGATTCCATTGCAAGATTTTGTCTTGAGTTAGTAACTTACGTCGCACAATAAGCCACATCAGAAAAGCATGTCGAGGGATACATTGAGAAAACCAAATGATTGTAGCCCAATCCACCTCCTTCTCCCTTGTACGAACGGAATCCCAAACTCCAATAGAAGAGTGCTCGGCCACATTATCCCCATCTTTCCAAAGAAGATGATCTTGAGCATTTAAATTCGTTTTATTGAAGTTGGATGTTAAAAAACCCTAATGCTCTCTCCTAGCTAGGCGATTCTGGTTCTTCCATGCAATCCTGGATTTTGGTTCATAATCTGGTGTATAACAGTCTGAGATTAGAAATCTGATTATTCAGATTTCTATATCGAACTCGTTAGCATTGGACTTCGGATTAATTCTAGGGTTTTTCGTCTCCAGATCTTCAATCGCCGCCTTATTCTATACTTCGATCAGGTTGTATAGAGAGATTGTTTTATCGGCTATACTTGATTTAACAAGATTTCTATACGATTGTGGTAGTAGTATGGACTAGGGTTTTCGCTAGATTAGGGTTTTTGTTTTTCTTGCTGTTTGGTCTTCTGGTTTTTTGTTTTCTTTGTGCTTGTCCGACGTGCATGGTTGTCTTATTTGCTGAGTAAAGGGGAGAGGTAATCCACCGTTACCATATAAGGGTCTGGCTAGTAGAATGATGAAGATCGATGGTAATCCAATGATGGCTAGGAGAGGTACAGTGCAGAATTCTCAATCTGATCCGAAGTTGTTTAATGTTATTGACGAATTAACTAAGGTAACCATTCCTGTTAATCCGTCGGTGACTCAAGCTTCAGAGGGTTTGGTACAAGGTGTTCAGATTGGCAGATTGGATGTAGGTAAATCTCCATTATCTTATGCTGAATCCGTGGGGATATCTAATAATAAGAAGGTTAATTTTCGAGCTCTTACAAGTCCAGTTGGACCTGAAGGTTGTGATGTGGTCTTGCCGAAAGAATCTGTTAGAACTGTTAAGGATAAACTAGCCAATACTCTATATGGATACTTTCTAGGCGATCGTGTTGCTTACCCGGTAGTTGAGTACTATGTAAGGAATAACTGGAAGAGATTTGGTCTTCAAAAATCGATGATGAATGCTAATGGTTTTTCCTTTTTTAAGTTTGCTGATGAGAATGGTATGAAGAACGTTATGAAGGAGGGTCCGTGGATAATTCGTTCACAACCTTTGTTTCTTAATGTATGGTCCCCGTCTTCAAAACTGGAAAAAAAGGAAGTTAAAAATGTGCAACTTTGGGTTAAACTACATGAAGTTCCAATTGCAGCCTACACGGAGGATGGTTTAAGCATGATTGCTACGGCTGTTGGAACTCCATTAGATTTGGATACGTATACTTCCTCAATGTGCCTTGATTCTTGGGGAAGGAGTAGCTTTGCTAGAGCGTTAGTGGAGGTTTCGGCTGAACATGAGTTAAAAGAGGAAATTGTAATAGCAGTTCCAGAATTGGAGGGAGAAGGGTTTGTCAAGGAAAAAGTATATGTTGAATACGAATGGAGTCCTCATAGATGTGCGTCCTGCAAAGTTTTTGGTCATGATAATCAGACATGTCCGAGACAAATCAGGCAGGTTACTAAAGCTTCGGTTAAAGTCCAACAAACTCAACGTGGGTCTAAGAATAAAGGGTCTTTAAAACAACCGGTGATAGACAAGGATGGGTTTATGGATGTTGATACTCGAAAAGCGGCCAAGAGAACAGGATTTCCAGTTAATAAACCGAAGCAAAAATTTGAATATCGTCCTGTTATCTCTAAAGCTAGCGGAAGTGGTAGTAAATCAGCTCCTTCTACTAGTTTTCTGTCGTCTAATCCTTTTGATGTGTTTAATGAAACCAAGTTAGATAACTTAGCTGATGGGGAGGGAGCTGGAGAGGATTCTTATGATTCGAATGATGATGAAGTCCAAGAAGTTTATAACGAAACAGATGAGTTTCTTGTTAGTGGGACAAAAAAACCTGATAATAGGCAAGCACTCCTTTTGTGAATGTTAACAATGGTTAGTATTGCTTCTTGGAATATTAGGGGGTTGAACCGCCCTCTGAAACAAACGGAGGTTCGTCAGGCAGTTAAAGATTATAGTTTGAGCTTATGTGCTATCTTGGAATCGCATGTTGATGTTAGTAGACTTGGTCAAATTTGCAAATCTATTTTTCGTTCGTGGGATTGGACGTCTAATGGGGCTACGTGTAACAAAGGAACGAGGATTATTATTGGTTGGAATCCAGCTGTTTTTGATGTTATGGTGTTGTCTCAGACTGATCAGGTTATTCATTTACAACTTTTTTTTCAAGCTGGATAAGAAAATGGTTTTTTGCTCGATTGTCTATGCCGCTAATTATTATGTCACTCGAAGGGATTTATGGCATCATCTGTCTGTACATAAAGGTTTTGTTGGGAATAATCCTTGGGTTGTTATGGGGGATTTCAACTCTGCTCTAAATCTAGAAGACAAGTCGATGGGATCCTCGTCGGTGTCTATTAGTGTGAAAGAGTTTCAAGAGTGTGTGGATAAGATTGAGATGTTTGATATCAATCGTTCAGGTCTTCATTTTACATGGAATCAAAAGCCCAAGAAAGGGATTGGATTACTGAAGAAGATTGATAGAGTGCTTGGGAACACCCAATTTGTGAGCCAATGTCCGAGTGCAGTCGCTCTCTTTCAGCCGTACCGGATTTCAGACCATTTGCCTTGTGTCTTAAAATTCCTGATGCTGGTATTCTGAAGCCTCGGTCCTTTAAATTTGCAAATTTTTTGGTTTACAAACCAGAATTTCTAGATATTGTGAAGAGGGGATGGGAGACTAGAGTTCATGGAGTGCATCAGTTTTGTGTTGCTAAACGGCTTCGTCTTCTCAAGAATCCTCTACGAGCGCTGTTATTTAAGCAGGGTAATTTGCATAAGAAAGTGGAAAGGCTTCGTGACAAGCTGGATAACTTGCAGAAAGTCCTTGATCAGGACCCGAATAATGAAGACCTTCGGATTCAAGAGGCTACCGTTACTGGTGAATATCAAGAAGCTATGTTGGATGAGGAGCGATTTCTGAAACAAAAATCTAAAGTGGATTGGTTGAGGGCTGGGGATATGAATACGGCTTTCTTTCACTCTTCGGTTAAAAGCAAGAATCATCACAGCCATATTGATGTTATTAGTGATTCAGGAGGTTTCGTTTTTGAAGGTGATAAAGTTCAGCAAGCCTTTGTTGATCATTATGAGAAGTTTTTGGGGTGCCGGGGTGATACGTCGATTAGTCCGGCTCCGGACTTATTTACGCAAGTTCTGGATCCTCAGATTGCTACACATATGATCAGACAAGTGACTGAAGATGAAGTTAAGAAGGCTATGTTTTCTATTGGCATAGATAAAGCGCCAGGCCCGGATGGTTTTACGGCTGCGTTTTTCAAGAGTGCTTGGCCTATTATCGGGAATGATGTTTCAAAGGCTGTCATTGATTTTTTTTGAAACAGGTCTTTTGCTTCGAGAGTTAAATCACACCCTTATTGTGCTTGTGCCTAAGGTCCCTTCTCCGTCGGTGGTTACGGATTACAGACCGATAGCTTGTTGTAATGTTATATACAAGTGCATTAGCAAGATCATTGCGGAACAACTTAAGGTGGTGTTAAATAATATTGTTAGTATAAACCAATCAGCTTTTGTCCCAGGCAGGAAGATTTCTGACAACATTTTGTTAACTCAAGAGTTGATGCACAATTACCATAGGAATGTTGGTCCCCCAAGATGTGCTTTTAAAGTTGATATCCAAAAGGCATATGATACGGTTGATTGGAACTTTCTGAAAAATATTCTGCTTGGATTCGGTTTCAATGCATCGATGGTGAACTGGATTATGGTGTGAGTTTCTACTACATCGTATTCTGTTTGTGTCAATGGAAATGTGCATGGGTATTTCAAAGGTAATCGTGGGCTTAGTCAGGGAGATCCTCTGTCCCCGTATTTGTTTACTCTTGTTATGGAAGTTCTGACGGCCATTCTGCATCATTCGTTAAGGATTGATTCATCTTTCAAGTTTCATAATAAATGTGAGAAGCAGCAAATTATCAACCTTTGTTTTGCAGACGATCTTTTTCTATTTGCTAGAGAGGAAATTGCTTCGGCTAGGTATATTATGAGCTCTCTTTCTAAATTTGCTTTGATGTCGGGTCTGGTGCCTAACAATCAGAAAAGCACAGTTTTCTTTTGCAATGTTCCAAGTTATATTAAAAGTGCTATTCTGAATATCATGTCGTTTAAGGAGGGTTCTTTTCCTGTTCGCTATCTTGGTGTCCCTTTAATATCGTCGGGACTGTTATATAAAGATTGTAGTGTTTTTCTGGAAAAATTAGACAAACGAATCATGCATTGGAGGAATAAGTTACTCTCATTCGCTGGTAGATTGCAACTTATTATTTCTGTCTTATCTTCTATGCATATATTCTGGTCCTCTGTGTTTATGCTTCCGACTAGAGTTGTTCATGAGTTGGAGGCTAAGATGAGAAATTTTTTGTGGTCTCAAGATACTGTTTTCCAGAAAGGCAAAGCTAAGGTTTCTTAGAAAGCAGTTTGTCTCCCTAAATATGAAGGAGGTTTGGGTATTCGGCGAATTGGTGATGTAAACAAAGCTCTTATGACTAATCACATTTGGAGTATTCTTATGAGGAGGAAGTCATTGTGGGTGGATTGGGTTCATGTTTACAGGTTAAAAGGTAAAAATTTCTGGATTGCTAAAATTCCCTCAACATGTAGTTACTCGTGGAGAAAGCTACTTCAGCTTCGTCCACATTTGAGGGAGTTTTTTTGGTTTGACATTGGTAATGGGACATCGGCGTCGGCTTGGTATGATATTTGGAGTGATATTGGGCCGCTTGGGGAGTTTATTTCACCTAGAGCTATTTCAAATGCAGGCTTCCGTTTAGAGGCTTCGGTTTCTGACATTCAGGCCAATGGTGAATGGAAGTGGCCGGTTGCTTGGAGAGATTTATTTCCAGTTCTGATTCAGCTAGATCAAATCCAAATTATACCGAATAAACCTGATAGAATTATGTGGCGTGATGGTCATAATACGAGTGTCTTCTCGTCTTCAGGGGTATGGAATTCGGTTCGTTATAAAGAAACCGAGATAGCATGGAGCACTATTGTCTGGTTTACTCAATGCATCCCGAGGCATGCGTTTTTAATGTGGCTGATCATGAGAGGTAAGCTGCTCACCCAAGATAAAATTCTTAAGTGGGACTTTTCTCGAAGAAAGAATATGAATATGATGTGTTGTTTGTTATGCTATGCTAATCATGACTCTCATAGTCACTTGTTCTTTGAGTGTGATTTCTCTTCGAAAGTTTGGCATATCGTGAGACAGAAAGTGGGTATGGATACGGTTCAAGCTAAGTGGGAGGATATTGTTAATTGGCTTCTTGCTCGATCCAATTCTAAGTTAGCTACTGATTATGTTGCGAGACTATTGGTGGCGGCTAGTGCTTATGTTGTTTGGCAGGAGCGTAACATCAGGCTGTTCAAGAATCGGATGAGACCTCCTGAGATTGTTAGTGACAAAATCATTAGTTTGGTTCGGTACATGCTGATGGGAGCGAGACTGAAGAATACTGAAAATGTTCGAAGACTTTGTAGGAAGTGGGAGATTCATGGCAATGACATTATTGATGATGGTGGCTGAATAGTTTTTGTTTATTTTGTGTTTTGTTGGTCTAGAGAGTAGTCTAGTGGGACATTTGGTATCTTGGTTTTTGTTTTTGGTTCTTTGGTTTAATTTCATGGGGCATGTCCCATGAAAGAACTAGTGTAGGCTCTCTACACTACTTGGTTTTTATTGGTTGTGAATATATAGAATCACCGGGGTAACCCTTTACCCAAAAAAAAAGAGCATTTAAATTCCGTTGCATGTGATCAAGCTGAATAAGAACTGGAAACATATCTCTCCAAACAACCGGCCAAAGCCAAGAACCATTTGAAGACATATCCGCAACTGTAGCATTGAGGGAGAATCCCTCTCGAGTTATGACACTCGGAGACAAGAAAGTACATAACGGACCAATATTACTCCATGTGTCAAACCAAGCTGATGTATTTTTGCCATCTCCAAGCATAGACCAAACATGTTGACGAATCAAGGGCCGAAGTTGAACCATCTTTTTTTTTGGGTAAAGGGTTACCCCGGTGATTTTATATATTCACAAACCAGAAAAAACAAGTAGTAAGGAAAACCCTTACTAGTTCTAACATGAGACATGCCTCATGAAAGTGGAACAATCAAAAACAAGAAACAAGCCTAAGCAACATCGACTAGACTAAACATCTAGGAAACAAAATATAACAAACTAACACATCAATCAGCCTCCATCATCAATAGCCGAAACTCCATGAATCTCCCACTTCTGAAGAAGTAGGCTCACTTTAGACGTATTCTTGAACTTTAAACCCATCAATCTATATCGGACTGTATCAAAAATCGAAACATATATAGTTTCTGGGGGCCTAGCATGGTTCTTGAATAAACGAGTATTTCTTTCCCGCCAAATAGCATAAGCAGTGGCAGCAACAATCAGCCGACACACTAAATTATTTGCGGATTTGGACCTAGCACGTTGTCGAAGCCACTCTATGATAGCACTCCATTTAGCTTCCACATTACCCATACCTGCTTTTGCACGAACCAACTCCCAAACCTTAGCCGAATACTTGCACTCAAAAACAAATGGTCATGCGAGTCCATATTCTCATAGCATAAGAGGCAGCACATCATGTTCATATTAGTTCTTCTTGTGGAGTTCCAATGCATGATTTTATCTTGAGTCACCAGCTTACGCCGCATAATAAGCCACATAAAGAAAGCATGCCGAGGAATACATTGCGAAAACCAAACTATACTATGCCAGTTCACCTTGAACCATCTTCCTCCAGCTCCAACAACAACTAGTCGGAACCTTGTGATCCCAAAAGTTCCGACCCTTTAATCTATAAGAGTGGATCCAAGCAACCCATAAAGATTGACGATTACTTAGAATACTCCAAATATGCGAAACCATAAGAGCTTTATTAAAATCAGCTATCCGATGAATACCCAAACCCCCTTCACACTTTGGCACACAAACAGATTTCCAAGACACTTTCGCCCTATCACTCTTAGAAGAAGATTGAGCCCAAAGAAAATTCCGCATTTTAGCTTCCAATTCCTTGACCACCCTAGCTGGTAAAATAAAAACCGAAGACCAGTACACATGAAGAGCTGAGAGAACCGAGATAATTAGTTGAAGTCTACCAGCGAACGACAACATTTTATTCTTCCAATTATCGATCCGACGATCAAGCCGTTCCACAAGAATGATACAATCTTTGTACAACAGCCTAGAAGAAATAAGAGGGACCCCCAAGTATCTGACAGGCAACGTACCCTCGACAAACGGCATAATAGTCAAAATTTCTCTTTTAACATGATTCGGTACATTACAGAAAAACCATGTACTCTTCTGAATACTAGGGACCAACCCCGAAATTCGAGTGAAGTTTGTGAGGGAAAGCATAACACACCTAGCCGAAGCCACATCACCCCTAGCAAAAAGGAATAAATCGTCCGCAAAACACAGGTTAACAATTTTCTGCTTCTCACATTTATTATGGAACCGAAAAGAAGAATCAATTCTTGTCGCATGGTTCAGAATGCAACTCAAGACTTCCATCACTAGAGTAAAAAGATAAGGGGACAGTGGATCACCCTGCCTTAGACCCCTTTTTCCTTTAAAAAACCATGAATATTCCCATTAACGCAAACCGAATAAGAGGCGGTAGACACACATAACATGATCCAGTCTACCATGATACCATTAAAACCAAAACCAAGCAACACAGTTTTAAGAAAACTCCACTCAACCGTATCGTAAGCTTTTTGGATATCTACCTTAAAAGCACACCTCGGGGGACCAAAATCACGATGGTAGTTATGCATTAATTCCTATGTAAGAAGATTGTTATCTGAAATTTTCCGACCAGGAACAAAAGCTGATTGGTTAATTGCTAACAATCTCATTCAAAAAACCCTTCAACCGATCCTCCAACACCTTACTGATACATTTAAAAATAACATTACAGCACGATATAGGACGATAATCAGTAATATAGGTAGGAGTCGACACCTTGGGAACCAGAGCGACTAATGTGTGATTAAGTTGCTGAAGAAGGTTTCACGTGTTAAAGAAATCAAGAATAGCCATGTTCAGTTGGACCCATTGAAAGTTGACAGATTATTATGGAAAGATGGTGGTGATCTTAATGAGTTCTCTTCTTCAGGTGTTTGGCACTCGGTTCGGCATAGAGAGCCGGAAGTCGATTGGTGTAGCATTGTATGGTTTGCCCAGTGTATTCCTAGACACGCCTTCATGATGTGGTTGATTATGAAAGGTAAGCTCCTTACGCAAGATAAAATTCTGCCATGGGAGTTTTCACAAAAAAAAACCCTAATTTTCTCTCTCTAGCCATGGCGATTTTGGTTCCTCTTCCTACCGTGGATTTTTCTTCATGAATTTCGTATAACAGTCTGATCATCGGAGTTCTGAGCTATCAGTAATTCTGATTCGAACTAGTTAGCGAATGGATTGAGGTTGAATCTAGGGTTTTTTTCTGTTTTTTCGTCAAGCTATAAGGTTTTCTTTGTGTTTTTCGTTTCCATTGGTTGTCTTGGTTCTTCGTTATTTCTGTGTGCATGGTTGCCTATTTTGCTGGTTAAAGGAGAGAGTCGCTGATTGTTTCAATGGATGATCGTTAAAAAGCTGATAATGTTGCTAAGGGTGATCGAGGTAAGCCGCCTTTACCGTATAAGGGTTTAGCGAGTAGAGTGCTGAATATAGATGGTAATCCTTTGCTTGCTAGAATAGGTACGGTGCAGAATGTTCAGGCAGATCCGAAGTTGTTTAATGTCATTGACGAACTATCCAAGATCATCGTTCCTGTTCTTTCTTCGGTCAATCAAGGATCAGAGGATAACGTGGATGCATGTGGTCTTCTGGGTTTAAATACGGTTCAGAGTAGTAGCTCTAAACCAAAGTCTTATGCTGATTCGGTTGGTGCCAGCAATGTGCAGAAAATCAATTTTCGGTCTTTGTCTAGTTCGGTGGTGCAAGAAGGCTGTGATGTTGTTCTTCCTAAGGAGTCTGTCCGAAATGTGCAGGATAAACTGGCCAACACCATTTATGGTTATTTTTTAGGTGACCGTGTTGCTTTCCCGGTTGTTGACTATTACGTGAGAGTTAATTGGAAGAAATATGGAGTGCAAAAAACAATGATGAATGCAAACGGTTTCTTCTTCTTCAAGTTTAATGATGAAGTTGGGATGTTAAATGTTCTCAAGAATGGTCCATGGATTATTAGGTCTCAACCATTGTTTCTTAATGCCTGGACTCCTACTACAAAACTTGAAAAGAAAGAGGTTAAAAAGATTCAAGTATGGGTTAAAATACATGAGGTTCCTATTGTGGCTTATACGGAAGATGGGCTTAGCCTTATTGCAACGACGATTGGGGAACCAAAGATGCTGGATTCTTTCACTACATCTATGTGCACGGATTCATGGGGTCGTAGTAGCTATGCTAGAGCGTTGATAGAGGTATCTGCTGATAAAGAGTTGCGAGAAGAGGTCACAATGGCTATTCCAGAACCGGAGGGGGAGGGTTTTATTAAAGAGACTATGTACGTGGAGTATGAATGGAGCCCGTATCGATGTGCCACATGTTGTGTCTTCGGTCACTCTAATGAGATGTGTCCGAAGCAACCGAGGAAACCAGCTAAAACTAAGCATGAGGAGCATAAGCGAAATGTTCAACAAAATAACCCAGTTAAGAAGATGCCTACGGTTGATCAGGATGGATATACAGAAGTGTATGGTACGAAAGCTGCTAGAAAGGTTGGAATTCCTGTTAACAAACAAAAGTCTAAATTTGAGTATCGTCCAGTGGGGCCTAAACCTAAGGGTGGCGGCAACAATGTTTCAACATCAAACACAATCAGGTCGAATAATCCGTTTGATATTTTTAATGAAGTGGGTGCGGAGCCAGGTCCAAGTAAGAGTGCTTCGGCTTCAGGTAAAGGCCGTGAGGATTCAGATGAAGATGAGGTAGTGGAGGTTTATAATGAAATGGATGAGTTTATGAGGAATGGGACTTTAAAAATACATAGTAAACAAGGGGCAAGCACTCCTTCTTCAGATGTTACTGATGGTTAGTATCGCTACGTGGAACATTAGGGGGTTGAACCGCCCTCTTAAACAATCAGAGGTTCGTCAAGCGGTGAAGGAGTATAATCTTAGTTTATGTGCTATTTTGGAATCTCACATTGATATTGGAAAGCTGGATAAAGTTTGTAAATATGTATTTCGGGCTTGGGAATGGACGTCCAATGGAGCCAAGTGTGATAAAGGTACTAGAATTATTATTGGATGGAATCCAGCAATCTTTGATGTCATGGTTCTGGCTCAATCTGATCAGGTTATGCATATCCAGCTTGTTTTTAAGTTGGACAAAAGGATGGTATTTTGTTCTATTGTGTATGCGGCTAATTTTTATGTTGCTCGTAGAGATTTATGGAAAAGTCTTTCCATGCATAAAGTTCTGGGGGACAAGGATCCTTGGTTCATTATGGGAGATTTCAACTCTGCTTTGCATCTGGAAGACAAATCTATGGGGGTTTCATCTATACCGAATGGCATGAAGGAATTTCAATCTTGTGTGGATGATATCAAGATGTTTGATATTAATCAATCGGGATTCCATTTTACGTGGAACCAAAAGCCAAAGAAGGGCGTTGGTTTATTGAAGAAAATTGATCGTGTTTTAGGGAATACCCAGTTTGTTACTTTATTCCCATGTGCGGTTGCTCTATTCCATCCGTATAGGCTTTCAGACCACTGTCTGTGTATTTTAAAAATCCCAGAAGCTGGTAAGATGAAACCGAGATCGTTTAAATTTGCTAACTTTTTGGTTCATAAACCTGAGTTTCAAGAGATTGTCAAGCGTGGTTGGGATACTAGAATTAATGGAGTGCACCAATTTTGTGTCGTTAAAAGACTTCGGCTTCTTAAGAGGCCTCTTCGAGCATTACTTTTTAAACAAGGTAACCTTCATAATAAAACTCAAGGTCTTCGTGATAAACTTGATACTCTCCAGCAGTCTATTGATCGGGACCCTGTGAATGCTGATCTTCGAGCCGAAGAAGCTAGCATCACGAATGCTTATCAGGAAGCTTTGCTAGATGAGGAACGTTTTTTGAAACAGAAGTCCAAAGAGGACTGGTTGTGCGCTGGTGATATGAATACTGCGTTTTTCCACTCTTCGTTGAAAAATAGGAACCATCGCAGCCGCATTGATGTTATTCAGGATTCTGGTGGTAATGTGTTTGAAGGTGATTTGGTCCATAAAGCTTTTGTTAACCATTATGAGAATTTCTTAGGTTGTCAGGGAGATGTTTCTCTTACCCCAGCTCCAGATTTATTTTCTAAAAAGCTGAACCCGGATATTGCTGAGCATATGATTCATCGGGTAACTGTTGAGGAGGTTAAAGGGGCTATGTTTTCTATTGGTATTGATAAAACTCCTGGCCCTGATGGGTACACTGCTGCTTTTTTCAAGAGTGCTTGGAATATTATCGGGGTTGATATCTCTAATGCTATCATTGATTTTTTTCGATACCGGGAAGTTGTTACGCGAATTGAACCATACCCTTATTGTGCTTGTTCCAAAGGTCCCTACACCTTCGGTTGTTACTGATTATCGGCCTATAGCTTGTTGCAATGTCCTATACAAATGCATTTCCAAGATTGTAGAAGAGAGAATTAAAGGAGCGTTGAATGATATTGTGAGTGTTAACCAATCCGCCTTTGTGCCTGCTAGGCGTATTTCTGATAATATTTTGTTAACTCAAGAGCTTATGCACAATTACCATAGGAATATTGGTCCTCCTCGTTGCGCATTTAAACTTGATATTCAAAAAGCCTATGACACTGTTGATTGGAGGTTTCTAAAGAGTATTCTTCTTGGTTTTGGGTTTAATATCAAGATGGTCAATTGGATTATGGTATGTGTTTCTACTACCTCCTATTCTGTTTGTGTTAATGGGAATATTCATGGGTATTTCAAGGGTAATCGAGGTCTAAGGCAAGGGGATCCGCTGTCCCCGTATCTTTTTACTCTTGTTATGGAGATTCTGACAGCCATTTTGCAGCATTCGTTAAGGATTGATTCGTCGTTTAAATTTCACAATAGATGTGAAAAGCAGCAGATAATAAACTTATGTTTTGCAGACGATTTGTTTCTTTTTGCTCGAGGTGAAATTGCTTCGGCAAAGTTTATTATGTCTTCTCTTGATACTTTTACTAAGATGTCAGGGTTGGTGCCTAGTGTTCAAAAAAGCATGGTTTTCTTTTGCAACGTTCCTAGTTACATTAAGAGTGATATTTTGAGAATTATGCCGTTTGTGGAAGGTTTGCTGCCCGTGAGGTACTTGGGGGTGCCCCTCATATCTACGCGGCTTTTATATAAAGATTGCAATGTTCTTGTGGAAAAGCTTGAGAAACGTATCATGCATTGGAGGAATAGGATGCTTTCATTCGCGGCCAGGGTTCAACTTATCATTTCAGTTTTGTATTCTATGCATATTTACTGGTCTTCTGTCTTTATTTTGCCGACTCGGGTGGTTAATGACTTGGAAGCTAGGATGCGGAATTTTCTATGGTCTCAAGACTGTTCTTTTCATAAAGGAAAGGCGAAGGTATCATGGAAATCTATTTGTATTCCGAAGTATGAAGGGGGTTTAGGCATTAGACGCATTGGTGATGTAAATAAAGCTCTAATGACTTTTCACATTTGGAGCATCATTACCAAACGACAATCTTTGTGGGTTGACTGGATTCATTCTTACAGACTAAAAGGTAAAAGTTTTTGGAGATGCACTGTTCCGACAAACTGTTGCTGGTCTTGGCGCAAGCTGTTACAAATTCGGCCTCTAATGAGAAATCATTTTTGGTCCGAGTTAGGTAATGGCGCTAGAACTTCTGTATGGTATGATAGCTGGTGTATGTTGGGGCCGTTGGGAGATTTTTTGACTCCGAGAACGATCACAAATGCGGGGTTCAGTTTGGATGCAAAAGTTGCTGATTTATGGTCGAATGGGGCGTGGATTTGGCCTGCGGCATGGAGGGACTTTTTTCCAGTTCTTATTCAGTTGGACCAGGTTAACATTGATCCGAATAAATGTGATCGGATTGTATGGCGAGATGGTGATCGAGTTAGTAACTTTTCTGCTTCGTATGTCTGGGATTCGATTCGGTATGCAGAACCAGAAATTGATTGGTGCCCTATTGTGTGGTTTCCTCATGTTGGGTTTCAGTGGTGTCAATTTTACTTTTATCAAAATAAGTTTGACATATTTTATTAACTAAAATATATAATTAATAAATACGCAGCGGAATAAATTTAATAATCAACACCAAAAGTGAACCGAACAGGATCATGGTTACAGACATGCAAATACGGTATAAAAATAATTAAACTACTGATGAGATAGATATACCTTAGCGGTTAAAGACTAACCGTTTGAGACACCGAGGTACAACGAACGAGTGCTAGACACGAACACGAACAAAGAGCTAGGCGTCTCGTGGCGGCACCTAAGATGATGGTGGCGGCACTTGTTTTTCCGGAACCACAAAACAAATAATAAACTGTTTTCCCTTTTGGAGTTCAATCACAAAAGCAAAAGGAAACTTTTTGACAGCTATTATTTTTCTTTGTAAGTATCTCACTCAAGAACAAAAGATTATTATCCTTTAGTTGTTGACGGCCCGTTTATAGAAGTGTACACTCCCTCTATATTTAATACATTCACACATAATAAATTGCCACAAGCATTCAACTCGTTCAAATTGAAATAGGCATAAATATGTTCACACATACAATCTAAATCATATGTCAAATGTGAACAAATATCTATTATAGACAGAATTATTAAATACGATAATTTAATAATTACCCGGGTACCAAATGTAGTACAGGTTCGAGACGCGATAAAGCCCGAGAATAACAGAATAAACGTTATACATATTATTTATAATTAGTATAAATAATAAGTCCGTTTATTTCGTTAATTGTTCGTGATTACCAGTTAACCAAGTTAAGTGGATTTAATGTTCATTGCCCAAGGTGTAACTCTTACGGGTCATAGCTCGGTCAGCAGCGTTGACTTATCGAACCCGTACATATAAATCCAACAATCTCCCACTTGGATGGGTTTCGATAAAATCCTCAACGCAGACAGTCAGCGGCGCTCTAGCTGCACATGGCTGCCCCCAACAAGGTATGACACTTTAAAGTCATTAACCAAAACACCTTGCTATTAGTAACAACTTACTAATGCAAGACAATAGACTAATGGTAATTGTTGTCATTCATCCTTTCTGTAAAAGACATAAATTGAATCAATGAGACATGGATTAAGTTCATTCTCATATGGTGTTCAATTATTATTGTTCTCGATCAAGAGTCAAAGTGGTCCGAACAAACACACAGTAAGTTTGGGTAAGGCCTTACACTTCACCAGTTTGAATCAACGAGGGCGCCACAATGTCTAACTGTTACATATCATGTAAGAGTACATAATCCCTTATCGACTACATACAACTCCCACTGAACTTCAGAACTAATCCCAATTAAAGCCTTTATGACTGGCAGTTACGCGACAGCGGTTGACAGTAATCAAAGAATAATCCTTGGTAAATGGAAGTTCTAATATGTATCTCAGGTCAGAGGATACTAAATGAGTATACCAATATCAAATCATCTTATGACTAAGATCCATGAAGATAATTTGATGCGAGTTACATCCAACGTCATTCATAATGAGGTCTGTGAATTTGGAAGTCAACTCCTTGAGTCCAAAGTCAGAATAGTCTTAATTCAGAATCGTTCCCACGAGTCTGACCGACTACGGATAATTTAGAATACAAGATTCAAGGATTAAACGTATTAAAATCGAACGCAGTTGTAAGATTCAAACTTTGCATTTAACCAGTACATCAAAGGTGAATTCAAAAGGTACAACTGTTTGAATGTTCGTACATCCAAATACTAAATCAAAACATACGGCTAGCTAATCTAAGACCGATAGCTTGTCCTGAGTCATTGGTTTAGAGAACGGGTCTGCTAGGTTTTGATCTGTGTGTATTTTGCTTATTAAGATGTCTCCTAGTTCCAGTATCTCCCGTATATAGTGGAACTTTCTTAGAATGTGCTTAACCCTGTGATCTAGGCTCCTTGGTTTGAGCAATGGTTCATGTGTTATCACAGAACACCTAGATTGGTTTATGAATTCTTGAAACCACATCGAGGTCGCTGATGAACTACTTCATCCAAGCAGATTCTTCCACAGCATTTGATGCAACTATACATACGGATTCGGTGGCCAAATCTGCCACTATACTCTGTTTGGAGCTTTTCCAATAGACAACTCCTCTGTTGAGAGTGAATACGAATCCTAATTGTGAGCGAGAATCATCTCGGTCACTTTGGAAGCCAGCAACAGTGTAACACCTTACAGTGAGCTCCTCTTCCACTCCTCCAAACACCAAGAACATATATTTGGTTCTTCTCAAGTACCTCAGAATGTTCTTTACTGCAGTCCATTGGGCAATGCCAGGACTGTGCTGAAAACGACTGGTCATGCTTAAAGCATACGAGACGTTAAGTCCAGTACATAGCAGACATGATTGAACCAATCGCTAAAGCATATGAAACTACTTCCATTTGCTTAATTTCAATGTCCGTTGAAGGAGATTGCGATTTGTTCAACACGGTTCCTTTAGTCATAGGAACACCTCCTTTCTTGGAGTTTTCCATCTTAAAGCGTGTCATCATTTTGTCTATGTATGTACTTTGACTTAGCCCAAGAAGTCGCTTAGATCTATCCCTATAGATCTTGATTCCTAGAATATAAGCTGCTTCTCCAAGATCTTTCATTGCAAAACAAGTTCCCAAATAGTGTTTAACTTCGTTAAGCATAGGGACGCTGTTTCCAATAATCAGTATATCATCCACATACAGGATGAGGAATGATATAGTGCTCCCACTATCCTTTCTGTAAACACAAGGCTCATCTTCATTCTTGACAAAACCAAACTCTTTGATCTTCTGGTCAAAACGAAGATTCCAGCTACGAGATGCCTGTTTGAGTCCATAAATGGACTTATTCAGCTTACACACCCTACTTGGATATTTAGGATCGAGAAAACCTTTAGGCTGAACCATATAAACATCTTCAGAGAGATGCCCATTAAGAAAAGCAATTTTGACATCCATTTGCCATATCTCGTAGTCATAGTACGCGGCTATGGCAAGCAATATCCTGATCGATTTGATCATAGCAATGGGCGAGAAAGTTTCATCATAGTCAATACCCTGAGTTTGAGTGAAACCTTTCGCAACTAGCCATGCTTTAAAGGTGTGTACATTTCCATGCATATCGGTTTTTCTTTTGAAAAACCATTTGCTCCCCACTGCCCGAGATTCGGGGGGTAGCTCAACCAAGTCCCAGACTTGATTATCACGCATAGATTGCATCTCAGCGTTCATGGCTTCCAGCCATTTCGCAGATTCAGGATCTGAGATAGCAGATTTGTAGTTAGTAGGTTCGTCATTATACTCAGCTACTAATAAGACTTCAGGACCTTTTAGATGCCATAGACATCTATCAGATTCTTGCGAATCTACTACTTCTGCAAACGCTTGTGTTTTACGTCTGATTCATTGGCAACAACTACTTGTTGATCAGACAGTCCGACTACATCAGCGGTTGTTTGTGGTTCTTGAATTTCTTCAAGATTAACCATATTATTTCCAGTTTCTCGATTAAGAAGTTCTTCCTCGAGAAAGTGCCCCTTCCTTTTGATGGAAATAACATTTGCATCAGGATGGTAGAAATAATATCCGCTTCTTTTATAGTATCCGACGAAAACAACCTTTTCGCCTCGAGGATTGAGCTTATCATCAGCATCACTGGTGATGTATGCTTCATATCCCCATACTATAAGGTATTCCAAATCGGGTTTACGCCCATGCCATATCTCATATGGGGTTTTGTTTACCTTTTTAGTCGGAGCCAGATTGATAATGCGGGTAGCGGTCATAAGAGCATGATCCGAAAGGAGTGAGGCAAGTTAGTTCTATATATCATCGATCGAACCGTATCAAGTAGAGTTCGATTTCACCTTTCACTCACGCCATTAAGTTGGGGTGTGCTAGGTGGAGAGAGTTGTGAAACTATTCCACACTCTTTTAGATGATTGAGAAATTCAAAGCTGAGATATTCACCACATCGATCTGATCGAAGTACTTTTATCTTTCTACCAAGCTGGTTTTAGTCATCGTTTCTAGACATGGTTCTGAAAGGGCCATATACATCATGTGAATGAGTTCTAGAAAATCATTGTTCCGTTCACCAACATCGGTGAAGGGGTGCTTTGTGAGTTTGCCAGCTAAGCAAGGTTCGCAATCATCAAAGGAGTCCTGCCTAGTGGATCCAAGAATCCCCTTGGACTGGAGCCATTTTATGCGTGCCTTACTTATGTGGCCAAGTCTACAATGCCATAAATATATTTCATTTATGCCAGCTTTGTTACACTTAGAAAGATGATATATGTTACTACTTGTTTGAACATCAATCTCATAAATACCATTTCGAGGTTTAGCCTCAAAATAAAAGACATCATTCAAGTAGGCTATAATAGAAGAACTATTTAAAATGTACTTGAATTGAATCCTTGTTCAAACAGTGAAGAGACTGAAATAATGTTTCTGGTCAAACCAGATGCATATAAATAGTTATTTAAAGTAACTATAAGGCCACGGGTATATGAAAAACAAAATGTTCCAGTTGCAAGAACTGGAACCCTCTTTCATTACCAACTACGAGTTCCAGGTAGCCTTGTTTCAGTTTCTTCCACTTTTCAGGTTCTTGTAAGACATTAACGATGTGGTAACCACATCCGGTATCAAATACCCATGTGTTTCTAGAAACAGTGAAAAGTTCGATAACATAAATAAGAATATCGGAAGAAGTTCCAATGTTGTTGGCCTTGTTCATATTCAGCTTGGCTAGATACTGTGGGCAGTTTCCTTTCTAGTGCCCATTTGGTTGTATTCAAAGCACTGACGCTCCTAGGAGGGTGTGGTTTTGCAACATGCTTGTTGTTAGTGGCATTTCTGGCTGCAACAACAACTTTTCTCTTGCCTTTGCTCTTATGTTTCCTTTTCTTGTTATTGGGCTTCTTAACACCACCAGACTTGACCATTAGAACTTGGTTGGTTTTATGGTATAACCAAGGTTCTTCATTTGGTCAATGTATCCTTTCATCTTTAGCACATGAGTACTGATACATGATCCTTCCAGCATTTTACAGCTTATGAGCTGTTTCATGGTGTCATATCGCTCCTGTCGGGCTTGTTTCTGGAACATGCCTTTCAGTTGCTTGGATCATATCATAAGCATCCTTATCTTCCATGTTCTTCTGAAGATCAGGAGACATGGTGGCTTTCATAAGGTAGGGTACCTCAACGGCATCCTCGTTATGTTTCTCCAGTGCCTTGCGAGCAGTAATAGAATTACTTTCATGCTCGGTAGGGACAGGGCCATCTAAGATATACAACTTTTCCTCCATCTTGAGAACTATTCTCAGATTGCGGTGCCATTCGAGAAGGTTGGTGTTATTAAAAAAATTATTTCTTTTCAAGTATAGACTTGAGAATGAAGGAGTTGTTTTCAGATGACATCAGTTAAGCAAAAATTATTTAATTAGTATTTTCGATGTATATTTCCTAATTTAATTAATGACCCATTACAGTAATTAAAACAAGGAATGAGAATCTGGCTAAGTCAGTATTAAAGGCAGCTGTGGCATACACTTTAATAAGTGACTAGGCAGACTGACAACGAGTGTCAATTGTGAGAATTGCACAACTCTCGGATATGAGGCCGCTAAGACAACTCTTGTCTTATGCATTGATACGTTTAGCCTCATCTATGCCGACTTTTTACTTTCAAGACAGCTGGAGCATGTGATGAGAAAAGAAAAAGTAATAGTCGTCCTAAAAGAAGGTACTTGTGGAAGGGCCGGATGTGTCAACGAAACCCTTGCACCATGGAAGGATAAGCTAGACACCAAGTGAGGTGCTGTGGCTCCAAACACTGATGTTTCGCATTATGTTCCAAGTGTAGCTTGTGATAGGATGGCATAGACTATTGATTTTAATTATGGGTTAATTTTAATATTTACCAAATAGGGTCGCAAGAGCCAATTTTAGTATATATTTTAGTCGTGATATCTTGATGAACCCTTTCATCTCTCAGGACACTTAGTTTTAAATAACCTATTAAAACTAAGTTTGTCGCGACTTGAAATAACCAATTTTAAGTTAATAGAAAACTACTAAGTTAATAGTTTTGAAAATAAAAACTAGTTTGATTTGCAAAACATAATTGGTTATTATTTGTTTCAAAAACAACCTTTGTTTTATAACAAAAACTTTAACAAGTTGTAAAAAAAATTAGAACTTGTTTTAATGTGATTGTTTCAATATTTTAAAACTCCTTTTAAAATCATGTTGGTATTTGGGTTGGTTATGTTATAACAAATTATAAGATAAAAAGCAACCACAATAGCAAAATAAATATGTAAATCTATATGGCCAAAAATTGTTCGATCTTGCTAGAGCCTTATAGCAAGATCAAACGGGTCACGGGGTCACAACACACAAACAACCATAAGGATGGACTTGAGTGCATCTAGTTGTCTTGAGCAACTCCCACTAACTCCAAGACTCCTCTTGGCATTCGGTTTTCTTCAGGTCTTCGTATCAACAATATTTAACAAGTAAATATAACAAAGAAAAAAACTATCTATTACAATTTTGAACCACACGACGGGCCAAAAACAATAAACTAATTATTACAACTTTGAACCATCTCAGTGGCAAAAAATAATAATTACAAAACCGAATAAAATATACAACCATAAAAATAAGGTCGGGCCAGATTACATATTCCACAACAATCACAAAATATACCGGGCAATCTTTTGGTCAAGCAAAACAAATAAAATATTGACCAAAATTAAAGTTGCCCTTAAAATATTTAGAATAGAAACTTTAATAAAATTAAAGTTTGTGTTCTAATTCCGGTTGAAAGGACCGGTACCGATTTGCATGTTGTAAGCGTGGCTCTGATACCACTGTTGGGTTTCAGTGGTGTCAATTTTACTTTTATCAAAATAAGTTTGACATATTTTATTAACTAAAATATATAATTAATAAATACGCAGCGGAATAAATTTAATAATCAACACCAAAAGTGAACCGAACAGGATCATGGTTACAGACATGCAAATACGGTATAAAAATAATTAAACTACTGATGAGATAGATATACCTTAGCGGTTAAAGACTAACCGTTTGAGACACCGAGGTACAACGAACGAGTGCTAGACACGAACACGAACAAAGAGCTAGGCGTCTCGTGGCGGCACCTAAGATGATGGTGGCGGCACTTGTTTTTCCGGAACCACAAAACAAATAATAAACTGTTTTCCCTTTTGGAGTTCAATCACAAAAGCAAAAGGAAACTTTTTGACAGCTATTATTTTTCTTTGTAAGTATCTCACTCAAGAACAAAAGATTATTATCCTTTAGTTGTTGACGGCCCGTTTATAGAAGTGTACACTCCCTCTATATTTAATACATTCACACATAATAAATTGCCACAAGCATTCAACTCGTTCAAATTGAAATAGGCATAAATATGTTCACACATACAATCTAAATCATATGTCAAATGTGAACAAATATCTATTATAGACAGAATTATTAAATACGATAATTTAATAATTACCCGGGTACCAAAAGTAGTACAGGTTCGAGACGCGATAAAGCCCGAGAATAACAGAATAAACGTTATACATATTATTTATAATTAGTATAAATAATAAGTCCGTTTATTTCGTTAATTGTTCGTGATTACCAGTTAACCAAGTTAAGTGGATTTAATGTTCATTGCCCAAGGTGTAACTCTTACGGGTCATAGCTCGGTCAGCAGCGTTGACTTATCGAACCCGTACATATAAATCCAACACCTCAGTGTATCCCGAAGCATGCGTTCTTTATGTGGTTAATCATGAGGGGTAAGTTACTCACACAGGATAAAATTTTGAGTTGGGATTTGTCGCGCAGAAAAAATATGAACATGATGTGTTGCCTTTTATGCTACGAGAATTATAAATCTCATAGTCATCTATTCTTTGAATGTAAATTCTCCTCTCAAGTTTGGCATATGGTTCGACAAAAGGTGGGCATGGATACGGTTCAACCTATATGGGGGGATATTGTGGATTGGCTTTTAGCTCGTGCTCGGTCGAAGACAGCAGCAAATCTTGTTACTAGAGTTGTAGTTGCGACTAGTGCTTATGTCACACCCCCAAAATCCACACGCGGAGTATCACCGCCTGGAGGCGTGACTGACCAGGATCCAGCCACCAATCATATCGAACAAGCATGTAAGTAATTAGAAAATCCAACCAATACAATTGGTGTCCAAACAAAACATAGTTTAAGTTGCAAGCGGAAGCATAATGATTAAATCCAAAACCAAATATAAGTTCAAATGTTTAAATGTTTAACATGGCACACAGTTGTCCACGTCCCACAACGACTCCTCTTGCTCGTGCAAGCTCCATAAGTACCTAACGACCTGCAAGGCATGTAACAACGAGTCAACAACAATGTTGAGCGAGTTTAAAGTTGGTGTTCATTGTTAAGTTGTTTCAAAAACCAGGAATTCATTTGTAAGTTGTAAGTTAATCAGTTTACCCTGTTTCCCAGACATATCCATAGTTGGTGGGGGCTTCCCCATGTTAACCACTAGACCTGTTTACCATATCGACCACTGACTAAAGTAAGTTGGTGCCCTGACGTCAATGTCTATCGTCATTGACTAGTGCCCAGATCCATTAGTTCACGCCCGTCCTCTGCGGCACGGTGTGAGGCTTGTCAAACCTAAATAGCGCTATCTAACTAATGACCCGCTCGCCATTGGCCCGGCGATTAAGTCGATATAAAAAGGAGGGACTTCATGATAGAGAGTTTTGGTCTAGTATCTGTGTTGTCACCCTTCAATAAAGAGGGTGTGTACGTAATCCCCAAACCAGGAGACTACGCAGGTTCCGATTAAGTTCTTAGTACGTGTTGTCACCCTTCAATAAAGAGGGTGTGTACGTGTTCCAAACCAGGAGATCACGCAGTTTCAGTTCAAAATCTTTTACCATTCCCAACCCCTGGGAATCCCATGCCTTGTAGAAAGTGTGAACTCACCTCGGTTAGCTCGGCAGATAATTTACTTGCTAAAATAACTTTTGATCAATCGCGTCCTATTATAATTATTACGCCTAATCATATTCGCATACAAGTAATTCACGTAACTGTTCGCACATTGCACAAATTGCACTTAGGAAAAATACATATAACTACACATGTTCTAACAGTCAACTTCATCGTATATTATTCAAGTAAATGTCGTTTATTTAGCCAGCAGATATTCATGCCCAAAACATGTTTATTTTACTTTCTGTATAACAAGCGGCCCAACTTCTAATCAGTTTATATGACCCGGTCCTGCCCAATGCTCCTTCGGTCCACATCCTGTGCATAAGTACGACAGGCCACCATCAGCCCATCATACTAATTAGTGGTGGTTTAATTATTAAATCCCAACATTAAATTTCCTAAACACGGTTGGGCTTGGGTCCAAACAAAAGATCAGAATCTTTCTACTTGATGTTATTTGGGCAGACATGATTGGACCTCACATATAACTAATTAGATCACTTTAACATGATATTAAATGTTTCATATGCAGACTCATGATTCCCTAAATTTGATTTAATCCAAATAGATGCAACAATCCATTTAACCTATGATGACCCATTAACATGCATACGATCAGTTAAGGTATTCAACCCAGCCACTAGGCATTTGCAATTAATGTGACATACAAAATCATGCCAATTTATAAAGCACAGTTCCATTGATTCATTTAATATAATAATTGCTTTCTACAAATATCACAAAACTAATATATTAAACCATGTCTCCTATTGCATGCATGTCCACATGTAATAATCGATTACATTGTAGTTTATGAAAAACTCCCTAATTACTATTTAACAATATCAAAAACAAGAACATCAACCAACAGATACTATAGATTAATACCCTTTCATCAAGTCAACAATTAAACAACAAGAACATCGAACAAACATATATATATATATATATTTTCATGTAATCACCCAATCATAGGCATCAAACAAAGCTAAGGTTGGAGCGAAACCGAATCAACACGTTCGAAAACGAAGTAACGAAACTTGTGGGACTTACCGGCGATCGGTGATGGAGGAGTGTGGCGGAGGAGTGGTGATGTTCTCCGGTTGCCGAGGGAGGAAGAAAGGCGAGAGGTGATGTGCGAGACGGTGGAGGAGCTACTGCCGATTGCCGTAGGGTTCGGGTGACTTGCGTAAGGGTTTTCATTACGTACGAACATGTATATACATATATATATTTTTAGGCTGAAGATTGGCGGTGGAATTGATTGTGTGGGCCGAGGTTAAGGTGGGCTGTTTGAGATTTCAATTTGGGCAATAATTAATATGGATCGAACATATGGGTGCACATGTCAACAGTTTCATGTGTGTGTTCACATGTCCCTAATTTCCCCTCATTTTGTTTTGTTTATTTATTTTATACCTAGGCTTAACAACAAGAATAAACCAATGCATTAGGTGTTTCGTAAATCAGTATAGGGTGTTTCGGACTTCATGTGTTTTGAGTTACGCGAGTGGGTCGACTCGACAAGCGAGTTCATGCTTTGGTTTAAAGGTACAATGATTCGGGTAGATTCAACACTATAAATTTGATACGTGTGTAGCATTTGGTTTCGAAGAAACGTAAAGCGTAATATAAAATGATTTAAAAGATAAGTGAAATAAACGGTGATTAGCTCGGAAACACGGGTTGTCACATCATCCCCAAGTTGAAAGAAATTTCGTCCTGAAATTTAGCACGTAGTTACTGAGGAAGCTAGTTAGGTTGCGTGGTTTCTTGTTTTTTCCTCGGATGTCACATCCTTCCCCCGTTGGTTTGGAATTTCGTCCCGAAATTCCGCAGTAGCTTCAGCCTCAGTAGTGGTTTCATTGTTTTCGCCATCAGCCGATTCCACAACAGGTTGGGTTTCAAGAAGCATCAGGGTTAAGCAAAACAGTGGCGAAGTGATTAGTCACCAAGAACACGTAGGCTACCATGTTGTTATAATCCCAGCGTCGCCCACGCCAATCCCTAATGTCCCTCTATGAGCATCATTTCCCGTGTTGTTGTACTCGTTGCGAGGATTTCCAGTACGGCCGTCGTTCCCTTGGTTGTTGTCGTTGAATTTAACATTGGCCACTCCATGCCGTAAGCACCTTCACTTTCCGTACTGTTGGTAACCATTACAAATACCTTGTTGTTGCCGTGACCGTTGCCTCTAATGCTGTTGTTTGAAACAAAGCTCTACGACTCTTCACCATCAAGGTCCATCTTTTCACATTCTGAGCCACGTCCTAACGCGTTACTCACTGTGCTGGCAGTCACACCTTCCATACTACCATCAGCTGTCCTCACTTATGCCCCGATTGATTCATAAGAGTTGACTCCCATGAGTTGCTGACAAGGGTTAAGGATTCGTTTGAAGCCAATTCGCTTGTGCTCATTGCCGGTAATCAGGGTCGTCAAAGTACTGAGGTCGGTAAAGTGCTACACTCATCCTCCTGTCCATCGATGTTGCAAGTGGTTCGAGTAATACTCAGTATGTTGCGGGAGTGTTGCAGAAGTGATCGCACTTCAGAATCTGAGCCGTCAATACATGAGTTCCAACAAACGAAGAGGAAAAAAAAGTATCGATCGATCATTCGACGCTGCGACATCCTACTCAGGGACGTTCGTATAAGCACCTAACATTCTACACGGTTCGCTAGGTGTTCAGATGGGTGTTCAGGTAATACTCGATAGCATCGAGATTCGAAAGGATCCAGAGATGAATGAAAAGTTCACATTCGAGTAGGGGATAATCACTGCTATGACCCCTAGAGGTTTGTTATGTTTCACATCGGTCAAATAACGGAACGGAACCCCTTTTCCACTTGTCAATGCTCACTGGGACTCGCATGCACCCCACATTATTATTATGTGTGCACCCACAATAATATTGCGATTTGTATGCTCATCTCAGTTCCTCCTAACTCATGTCAAATGGTTCCTCAAACTCAGATGTCAAACGGAGGTCGTCAATGTAATAAGATCACAAAAACTTAAGGACTATGGCATACTATCAACGCATCATAAGGTGAGCAAGCAATCCATGCCATCTTGCTATAGTGACGAGTGTGTGTTCGTGTGTTTCGTCATAAACAAATGTGTACTGTCACATCAAAGGAAACATGGGTGAGAGAGGTTTGCGAAAGTGCGATGACAGAAGAGAGTAAGCACACAAGTGTTTTCAAACAATAGTTCTTACGTTTATCTAAGCATATCACGAGCAAAGTTCTATGTAACTAGCAAGTAGGCAATATAAACATAAATCATATCACCTATAGTGTGGAGTCTTGCACGTGGAGTAAAGCATCGTTGTGGATCGTTGAGCACTGTACAGGTTATAGCCTGGTTTTATCAAAAAGCTTTTCCCCTTTTTAAAACCAAGTTCACTATAACCAATGGCTCTGATACCAATCTGTCACACCCCCAAAATCCACACGCGGAGTATCACCGCCTGGAGGCGTGACTGACCAGGATCCAGCCACCAATCATATCGAAAAAGCATGTAAGTAATTAGAAAATCCAACCAATACAATTGGTGTCCAAACAAAACATAGTTTAAGTTGCAAGCGGAAGCATAATGATTAAATCCAAAACCAAATATAAGTTCAAATGTTTAAATGTTTAACATGGCACACAGTTGTCCATGTCCCACAACGACTCCTCTTGCTCGTGCAAGCTCCATAAGTACCTAACGACCTGCAAGGCATGTAACAACGAGTCAACAACAATGTTGAGCGAGTTTAAAGTTGGTGTTCATTGTTAAGTTGTTTCAAAAACCAGGAATTCATTTGTAAGTTGTAAGTTAATCAGTTTACCCTGTTTCCCAGACATATCCATAGTTGGTGGGGGCTTCCCCATGTTAACCACTAGACCTGTTTACCATATCGACCACTGACTAAAGTAAGTTGGTGCCCTGACGTCAATGTCTATCATCATTGACTAGTGCCCAGATCCATTAGTTCACGCCTGTCCTCTGCGGCACGGTGTGAGGCTTGTCAAACCTAAATAGCGCTATCTAACTAATGACCCGCTCGCCATTGGCCCGGCGATTAAGTCGATATAAAAAGGAGGGACTTCATGATAGAGAGTTTTGGTCTAGTATCTGTGTTGTCACCCTTCAATAAAGAGGGTGTGTACGTAATCCCCAAACCAGGAGACTACGCAGGTTCCGATTAAGTTCTTAGTACGTGTTGTCACCCTTCAATAAAGAGGGTGTGTACGTGTTCCAAACCAGGAGATCACGCAGTTTCAGTTCAAAATCTTTTACCATTCCCAACCCCTGGGAATCCCATGCCTTGTAGAAAGTGTGAACTCACCTCGGTTAGCTCGGCAGATAATTTACTTGCTAAAATAACTTTTGATCAATCGCGTCCTATTATAATTATTACGCCTAATCAGATTCGCATACAAGTAATTCACGTAACTGTTCGCACATTGCACAAATTGCACTTAGGAAAAATACATATAACTACACATGTTCTAACAGTCAACTTCATCGTATATTATTCAAGTAAATGTCGTTTATTTAGCCAGCAGATATTCATGCCCAAAACATGTTTATTTTACTTTCTGTATAACAAGCGGCCCAACTTCTAATCAGTTTATATGACCCGGTCCTGCCCAATGCTCCTTCGGTCCACATCCTGTGCATAAGTACGACAGGCCACCATCAGCCCATCATACTAATTAGTGGTGGTTTAATTATTAAATCCCAACATTAAATTTCCTAAACACGGTTGGGCTTGGGTCCAAACAAAAGATCAGAATCTTTCTACTTGATGTTATTTGGGCAGACATGATTGGACCTCACATATAACTAATTAGATCACTTTAACATGATATTAAATGTTTCATATGCAGACTCATGATTCCCTAAATTTGATTTAATCCAAATAGATGCAACAATCCATTTAACCTATGATGACCCATTAACATGCATACGATCAGTTAAGGTATTCAACCCAGCCACTAGGCATTTGCAATTAATGTGACATACAAAATCATGCCAATTTATAAAGCACAGTTCCATTGATTCATTTAATATAATAATTGCTTTCTACAAATATCACAAAACTAATATATTAAACCATGTCTCCTATTGCATGCATGTCCACATGTAATAATCGATTACATTGTAGTTTATGAAAAACTCCCTAATTACTATTTAACAATATCAAAAACAAGAACATCAACCAACAGATACTATAGATTAATACCCTTTCATCAAGTCAACAGTTAAACAACAAGAACATCGATCAAACATATATATATATATATATTTTCATGTAATCACCCAATCATAGGCATCAAACAAAGCTAAGGTTGGAGCGAAACCGAATCAACACGTTCGAAAACGAAGTAACGAAACTTGTGGGACTTACCGGCGATCGGTGATGGAGGAGTGTGGCGGAGGAGTGGTGATGTTCTCCGGTTGCCGAGGGAGGAAGAAAGGCGAGAGGTGATGTGCGAGACGGTGGAGGAGCTACTGCCGATTGCCGTAGGGTTCGGGTGACTTGCGTGAGGGTTTTCATTACGTACGAACATGTATATACATATATATTTTTAGGCTGAAGATTGGCGGTGGAATTGATTGTGTGGTCCGAGGTTAAGGTGGGCTGTTTGAGATTTCAATTTGGGCAATAATTAATATGGATCGAACATATGGGTGCACATGTCAACAGTTTCATGTGTGTGTTCACATGTCCCTAATTTCCCCTCATTTTGTTTTGTTTATTTATTTTATACCTAGGCTTAACAACAAGAATAAACCAATGCATTAGGTGTTTCGTAAATCAGTATAGGGTGTTTCGGACTTCATGTGTTTTGAGTTACGCGAGTGGGTCGACTCGACAAGCGAGTTCATGCTTTGGTTTAAAGGTACAATGATTCGGGTAGATTCAACACTATAAATTTGATACGTGTGTAGCATTTGGTTTCGAAGAAACGTAAAGCGTAATATAAAATGATTTAAAAGATAAGTGAAATAAACGGTGATTAGCTCGGAAACACGGGTTGTCACATCATCCCTGTCACACCCCGACCACGTGGAACATACACAACGTGGCGGAAATGTCGGGGAGTGTTGTAACAGAATTAATGTTTCACAACAATGGAAATTAAAGTTTCGTTTTATTAAATAAAAGTGTTACAATGTCTAAACAAACATGGAAATACAACATAATTAACTAGTCTGCATCTTTTATTGTCACTAAGGCCCATGTTCGCCTAAGTGTATCTTGATCATCTTATGCAACAGCTCCTGAAAAACACATGTGAAAATATGGTACGTCAGCATAAAAATGCCGATGAGATACATAGGTTTTGTGAAAATAGGTTTCACGACTTATGTTTGAGAAAATGTTTAGTCATGAACCTTGTTATTTGCTTTGTTTTGTAAATCATTTGAAAATCGATAAGATCAGATGATATGTATAAATAATGTATGGTTAAATGAATAACCATGTAAAATGAGTTTGTATTAGATAAGTTGTTTGTAAATCAATGTCTTGTGAAAAATATGTTATTTGTATAAAATGTTCTATGTCTCAACCTGAAATGATTCAAATAACGCTACGATATGTAATACCATACAAACACTTATATATAGGAAGTACCAGCGGCGTATCCACCATGCTTGTATCATATTACACACGCATCGTTACTTAATCACTTTATCAAACCAAACCAACAATGTAAAATGTTTATGTCAAGATGTAAATCATGTCAAAATGTCTATGTCAAATATCCATGTCAAATGTCTATGTCAAATATCCATGTCAAATGTCTATGTCAAATATTCATGTCAAATGTCTATGTCAAAATGTCATGTATGGCAAGTGAAAGGTCTCAACTAAACCATATGCACAAAAACAAAGTATTGAAGTAAAACTTGGTTTAAATCAAAGTTTTGTTTTGTGGGAAATGCATGATCAAATGTCAATCATGTTAAAATGTCTATGCCGAAATGTCTATGTCAAATCAATTGTCAAATGTATTGGGTAATATGTCAAAGTGTTCATATACTGGATGAGCATATGCAACAAAATGTAATGTAAAACAATGTACTAAGTATGCACACAATGGACATACATAGCATAAAATGTAATGAAATCATGTACTATAATGTACTAACGAACATAGCAGGTATATGATGTGAAAACAGGAAAGCATGAAAGTAACAAGTAGGCACATGTGTTCCACCCCAAAACAGTTTGGAAAACAGTAAAAGAGGGGTCTATGTACTCACTTGAGATTGCTCAGATGTCTAAAGATAACCACCAAGCAATGCTAGAGATCACGGAAATCAAACGGCACCTAAATAGGTAACTACGTTAATTAACCGGACCTAAATCGGAAGATTGGGTAGCATTAGGGTTTGTAAACCAAATGAGTGTAGGAACTCATGTGATATGGTTTAACAAGGCCTACATGCTAAATGAAACTTAACCTAAGTCTTATCGACCCATTACGACCCGTTTAGGAAGCTTATGCTACTTTAACGCGTCGTGCGCGTGAAACGCGTTCGGACCGCCTAACTAGTCCTATGACAAGTGTTATATGCCTAAACATGTTACATTATCAGTTATGTGACAAGATTTTAGGTTACATATGCTTAATTACCAATTATACATGAAAAGGGTATTCTGGTAATTTACCTAAGGCATATAAACTACTTATCATACAACTACTTAAACGATGTGACCATAGGGTATAACCTCGGAAGGTTATTCCCTACCTACTATGGTCACCTAATGTATTTGGTCCGATCCTAATGATCGACCAAATGGGTCGAGTTCGAAGGTATAGGCGATTTATTAGATCGCCTACCCTACGACTCTAGACAACGTGGTAATCAGTGGGCATAGTCCCAAAGGACCATGACCAACGTGATTACACTCACGTTGCGAAGTTCAAACGAACTTCGCATTGACCATTACTGGTCAACGCTGAAAGTCAAACAAAGTTTGACTTTCTGACTCGAAAAGCAGTAAAAATAAGGAAAAGAACGAAAGAATACTTACCCAGGGTCCCCGAATGCTAATCCCGATTCAAGAACTCAGGTATGAAACAATGGTTTCAACTTAGAGCTCTCAAAATCAGAATTCTTGTGGGTTTAAAGCATATGGGGGTGGGGTATTTATAGTATTCGGTCCACCGTTAAGATCATTTCATGGAATAACGTGATTCGATCACATCCGTACAAGTGTTGGCAAGTTATGGTGACTAAAATATGATCTTATCAGCTGACTAAGCGAATTAGAACATGTGGTTGTGGATCAAACATGTGCAAACAGCTGTTCAGAACATTGAATCTGGTCTGCAGACAAGCTTACGGACCGTAAGGTCAACAAGCTTGAGGTCCGTAAGCTAGAAGTTTGGCAGAATGTCAGTTTTGGTCCCTGAAGTGCAATCAGCCCATTTTTGACACGTTTAAGGCCCGTTAACCCCATTTCAAAGCTCTAAAATGAAGTTAAAGTATAGGGAACTTAAAATGTGCTCAAAAATATCTCGGATGTCGGTTCGTTTAGCCGTACGAACGCGATGTTCGCTTAATTACGACGGAATGCGCATAAGCGCGAAAAACGATCCAAATGACGAAACGAATGGATTTTTCTTATGGCGAACACTAAAATATAATATAGTCATGCTCACATAAATTTTTGGATGTCCGGATGTATTCAGAACGTAAGTTACGCGTAAAAATGCAAACTTGTGCACTTTTTGACGCTTTTAGTCCCTGAATGACACAAAAGTTTATTTTAGCATACCGAACACCTCAAAGCCTATTTCTAAGCTATGTAAAGGATATTTATGGTATGTTTAACTTATGGTCATGTCCCGGAAGGTCTGTTACAGTTCAAATTGGCATACTTTCGCAGTTTGTCAACTTTAGTCCCTTTAAGCGATTAAACTTTGATTTCACCACACCAAACCTTCCAAAACTTATATCTAAGTTATGTAAAGGTTATTTAAGGTATGTTAAGCCTATTTCACTATTCCGGAGTGTTCGTTGCATTAAACTGGTTATATTTACGCATTAGTGCGCGTATAACCTTCCAGAAAGCGATTTAGAGCTTGAAATCGAACAAGAGTTGATATGTGGAAAAGATACACATATTTATACAAGTCCAAAGTATGAAATACAATATTTCATTGGTTTGGCATTTGTTGGATGGTTGAAATGACACAGGTGTTACAGTCTCCCCTACTTTAGGAAATTTCGTCCCGAAATTTATTCGTAGGAGTCTGTCTATGACTTTGTGTCAAATAGTCATCAAAGATATGTAAAGCATAATCTGATTATTTTCCTCAACGGATATTCTTCAGAAGTGAGAATGAATGGATGATTCATTCTTTCTCAACGGATTCTTCGTCAGAAATGGGAATGAAGGAATAATCCACGGATATTCATTTCTCTCAACGGATATTCTTCAGAACGAAAATGAACAAACGGGGTCATTTTCCTCGACGGTTTGTTCTTCAGAATTTGAAATGAAAGAAAAAATCAACGGATATTCATTTCCTCAACGGATAATCTTCAGCAACGAAAATGAAATAACGGAGTCATTTTCAACGGTTATTTCCTCAGAGTTGGAAATGAAGGACTACACAACGGATATTCATTTCCTCAACGGATAAATCTTCAGAAATGAAAATGAACTAACGGAGTCATTTTCAACGGTTATTTCCTCAGAGTTGGAAATGAAGAGATTACACAACGGATATTCATTTCCTCAACGGATATTCTTCAGAACGAAAATGAATGGATAATTCATTTTCCTCAACGGTTATTCTTTAGAATGGAAATGAAAAGATTACACAACGGATATTCATTTCCTCAACGGATATTCTTCAGAACGAAAATGAATGGATAATTCATTTTCCTCAACGGTTATTCTTTAGAATGGAAATGAAAAGATTACACAACGGATATTCATTTCCTCAACGGATATTCTTCAGAATGAAAATGAATGGATAATTCATTTTTCTCAACGGTTATTCTTCAGAATGGAAATGAAAAGATAAACAACGGATATTCATTTCCTCAACGGATATTCTTCAGAATGAAAATGAATGGATAATTCATTTTTTCTCAACGGTTATTCTTCAGAATGGAAATGAAAAGATAAACAACGGATATTCATTTCCTCAACGGATATTCTTCAGAATGAAAATGAATGGATAATTCATTTTTTTCTCAACGGTTATTCTTCAGAATGGAAATGAAAAGATAAACAACGGATATTCATTTCCTCAACGGATATTCTTCAGAAGTGAAAAATGAATAGCTAGTTCATTTTTCCTCAACGGATGCTTCATCAGAATTGGAAATGAATAGAGTTTACTCTAGATACATGATAGAACTTGCTGTGATTTTCGTGCACTAAATTCCATAATTATGTATGCATCCATAATTACGTAATTCCTTGCACAGTCCGCACAGTTTGTTTTATAATGTTGTGGGGAAGGATGTCGAACTAGTGATGACGGTGACTAGACTACCATAGGGTCCTTTTTAATTAGATCTTCAGAGGATCTTCTTAGTTAGGCCACCAAGGAGTCCTTTCAGCTATATCATCCAGTTTAACTAGACCACTCAAGGGATCTAATTATGAAGCAGTACTTTATAATCCAAGGGACTTAACTACAACGTAGAAGTCCATTAAGGATTTTAGGTAGTACCTTTGGATATTCTACTATGAATTTCCTTATACAAAGATATGGAAGATTCTACGAGGATTTGGATGACAAGAATTTGAATTACATGACACATAAAAGGGAACACATAAGCACATAACCACATAATTGTTTAATTGTTACCATCTTGTTATTGATTGCTATAAACTTGGCGCCTCGTACCTTGTTTCTCTTGGAAGAAACGGGTACTTAGGATTTGCGTGGAAACGTAAGAGATTAAACAAGGGAAGAAATTTGGGGGTAGTCTGCTCTTCAAGGAATGCGGTTCCTTGATTGTCGGTATTGTAGAGGATATGTTGTTTATACATACAATCACATAAATACATTGCGATGTAAATAAAAGATTTATTTATAAACAATGATAACAACAACCGTTTCATGGATCGTGACAACAAAAGAAAATAATACATAAGACGTGATTATTTCTAAACGATGTTGTCTTCTGGTTGATCATATGCTCATCCCTGCGCTGGATTTGCATTAGCAAGTCTTGGGCAATTCCTACTAAAATGGCCCATCTCGCCACAGTTGTAGCAAGACCCCGGTGGAAAACGAGCTTGAGCAGGATTGTTGTTAATCTGATTTGGTGCTGCTGCGGTTAGGCAAACCCTCGCTGCATGACCTATAAGTCCGCAAACTTGGCATGTGCGGCACCTCACACCAGCATGATGATGTAAGCCACATTGGTTGCACAAGGGTGCAGTTCCGTTGTAGGGTTTCTTGGCAAGGGGTTGAGCTGGTTGGTTGGGGAAGGCTTGATCATTGTGAGCGACCACGGCGAAGTTCTGAGAAGCCTTTCGCTTCTTTGACTTCTTAGAGGATCCAGTCTGTTCATCCATGGTCTTTGATTCCTCGATTGGTTTCGATTCCTCGACCAGTTTCTTGTCACCCTTTCGGAAAAGCTTACGTTTCCTGATCTGCGATTCAGTCAAGGTTGCAGATAGCTCAATGGCCTGCCTAACAGTAGTAGGGTTGCTACCAGTCAAAATGTCTTGTATTGAGTCGGGAAGGCCATCAATGTACTTTTCGATTGCCTTATCCAAAGGCGTGACCATGTTTGGGCATAACAGACTTAACTCCTCATAACGGTCCGTGTAGGCTCGATGCTCACCGCTATCTTGCTTAAGATCATAAAATTCCCTTTCCAAAGCCCTGATCTCGTGACGAGGACAAAACTCCTTCATCATGAGAGCCCTAAGTTCGGCCCATGTCTGTGCTAGAGCAACTTCTGCACCACGATCCCTCATAACCCCGTTCCACCACGTAAGGGCTCTCTTCTGGAACACACTCGAAGCAAACTCGACCTTGCGATTGTCAGGACACTGCACGTGGCGGAAAGTATTCTCAATGCTCTCGAACCATTGAAGAAGCCCAGTCGCCCCTTCAGAACCACTAAACTTGAGTGGTTTAGCCTGGTTAAAATCCTTGTATTTGCATAGCACATTGTTGTTGTTGTTGGCTTGGTTCCATTGAGCAAAGAGGTTTGGGAATTGAGCAGCCATTTGCTGTGCAATAATTTCTGCCAGTTCGGCAGTCGCTATCTGGTTCTCGCGTCGAGGAGGCATTCTAAAAGAGGAAACATGAAAGGAAACGAGTGAGAGATTTAGACGAAATAGAATGAGATGAAACAAATCTGATGAAAGCAAGGGTAGTGGTCATTTGTTTGTTACTACAAAGCAACAAACGACCTCGGTGATTAATCAAAGTAATTAGGTCAAAAAAATAATGTATCGCGAAGACATGCTCGCCTATAAGTGAACACTCATCCCAACAATTCCCAGGTAAGCACAACTGGTCTCGCGTCTGATGAGATGTATACGAAGTGCTTGCCTAGACAGAAAACCCAGAATACAGGCATTCACCCTTCCAGTTTGCACGTGTTCACATTATTTAAAACCCAAAACCTTGACGAGAGTTTTGAAAATTCAAAGGGGTTCAAAACCATATAACAGAGGGTTCAAAACCTAGTAATCAATCATCCTAGAACGGATGATTAGTTTTCAAAGCGGTTTTGAAATTCATGTCCTTGTTGTGGTCGTCGCCTAAGGATAGGTGACAGTATTGTTTTATGACTAAACGCAAGTAAACTCGCGTTAGGGTCCTAAGAAAGTTATAGATTAGGTCAAAGCATTACTAATAACCTAATTCCCTATAACCATACGCTCTGATACCATCATTTCTGTCACACCCCGACCACGTGGAACATACAAAACGTGGCGGAAATGTCGGGGAGTGTTGTAACAGAATTAATGTTTCACAACAATGGAAATTAAAGTTTCGTTTTATTAAATAAAAGTGTTACAATGTCTAAACAAACATGGAAATACAACATAATTAACTAGTCTGCATCTTTTATTGTCACTAAGGCCCATGTTCGCCTAAGTGTATCTTGATCATCTTATGCAACAGCTCCTGAAAAACACATGTGAAAATATGGTACGTCAGCATAAAAATGCCGGTGAGATACATAGGTTTTGTGAAAATAGGTTTCACGACTTATGTTTGAGAAAATGTTTAGTCATGAACCTTGTTATTTGCTTTGTTTTGTAAATCATTTGAAAATCGATAAGATCAGATGATATGTATAAATAATGTATGGTTAAATGAATAACCATGTAAAATGAGTTTGTATTAGATAAGTTGTTTGTAAATCAATGTCTTGTGAAAAATATGTTATTTGTATAAAATGTTCTATGTCTCAACCTGAAATGATTCAAATAACGCTACGATATGTAATACCATACAAACACTTATATATAGGAAGTACCAGCGGCGTATCCACCATGCTTGTATCATATTACACACGCATCGTTACTTAATCACTTTATCAAACCAAACCAACAATGTAAAATGTTTATGTCAAGATGTAAATCATGTCAAAATGTCTATGTCAAATATCCATGTCAAATGTCTATGTCAAATATCCATGTCAAATGTCTATGTCAAATATTCATGTCAAATGTCTATGTCAAAATGTCATGTATGGCAAGTGAAAGGTCTCAACTAAACCATATGCACAAAAACAAAGTATTGAAGTAAAACTTGGTTTAAATCAAAGTTTTGTTTTGTGGGAAATGCATGATCAAATGTCAATCATGTTAAAATGTCTATGCCGAAATGTCTATGTCAAATCAATTGTCAAATGTATTGGGTAATATGTCAAAGTGTTCATATACTGGATGAGCATATGCAACAAAATGTAATGTAAAACAATGTACTAAGTATGCACACAATGGACATACATAGCATAAAATGTAATGAAATCATGTACTATAATGTACTAACGAACATAGCAGGTATATGATGTGAAAACAGGAAAGCATGAAAGTAACAAGTAGGCACATGTGTTCCACCCCAAAACAGTTTGGAAAACAGTAAAAGAGGGGTCTATGTACTCACTTGAGATTGCTCAGATGTCTAAAGATAACCACCAAGCAATGCTAGAGATCACGGAAATCAAACGGCACCTAAATAGGTAACTACGTTAATTAACCGGACCTAAATCGGAAGATTGGGTAGCATTAGGGTTTGTAAACCAAATGAGTGTAGGAACTCATGTGATATGGTTTAACAAGGCCTACATGCTAAATGAAACTTAACCTAAGTCTTATCGACCCATTACGACCCGTTTAGGAAGCTTATGCTACTTTAACGCGTCGTGCGCGTGAAACGCGTTCGGACCGCCTAACTAGTCCTATGACAAGTGTTATATGCCTAAACATGTTACATTATCAGTTATGTGACAAGATTTTAGGTTACATATGCTTAATTACCAATTATACATGAAAAGGGTATTCTGGTAATTTACCTAAGGCATATAAACTACTTATCATACAACTACTTAAACGATGTGACCATAGGGTATAACCTCGGAAGGTTATTCCCTACCTACTATGGTCACCTAATGTATTTGGTCCGATCCTAATGATCGACCAAATGGGTCGAGTTCGAAGGTATAGGCGATTTATTAGATCGCCTACCCTACGACTCTAGACAACGTGGTAATCAGTGGGCATAGTCCCAAAGGACCATGACCAACGTGATTACACTCACGTTGCGAAGTTCAAACGAACTTCGCATTGACCATTACTGGTCAACGCTGAAAGTCAAACAAAGTTTGACTTTCTGACTCGAAAAGCAGTAAAAATAAGGAAAAGAACGAAAGAATACTTACCCAGGGTCCCCGAATGCTAATCCCGATTCAAGAACTCAGGTATGAAACAATGGTTTCAACTTAGAGCTCTCAAAATCAGAATTCTTGTGGGTTTAAAGCATATGGGGGTGGGGTATTTATAGTATTCGGTCCACCGTTAAGATCATTTCATGGAATAACGTGATTCGATCACATCCGTACAAGTGTTGGCAAGTTATGGTGACTAAAATATGATCTTATCAGCTGACTAAGCGAATTAGAACATGTGGTTGTGGATCAAACATGTGCAAACAGCTGTTCAGAACATTGAATCTGGTCTGCAGACAAGCTTACGGACCGTAAGGTCAACAAGCTTGAGGTCCGTAAGCTAGAAGTTTGGCAGAATGTCAGTTTTGGTCCCTGAAGTGCAATCAGCCCATTTTTGACACGTTTAAGGCCCGTTAACCCCATTTCAAAGCTCTAAAATGAAGTTAAAGTATAGGGAACTTAAAATGTGCTCAAAAATATCTCGGATGTCGGTTCGTTTAGCCGTACGAACGCGATGTTCGCTTAATTACGACGGAATGCGCATAAGCGCGAAAAACGATCCAAATGACGAAACGAATGGATTTTTCTTATGGCGAACACTAAAATATAATATAGTCATGCTCACATAAATTTTTGGATGTCCGGATGTATTCAGAACGTAAGTTACGCGTAAAAATGCAAACTTGTGCACTTTTTGACGCTTTTAGTCCCTGAATGACACAAAAGTTTATTTTAGCATACCGAACACCTCAAAGCCTATTTCTAAGCTATGTAAAGGATATTTATGGTATGTTTAACTTATGGTCATGTCCCGGAAGGTCTGTTACAGTTCAAATTGGCATACTTTCGCAGTTTGTCAACTTTAGTCCCTTTAAGCGATTAAACTTTGATTTCACCACACCAAACCTTCCAAAACTTATATCTAAGTTATGTAAAGGTTATTTAAGGTATGTTAAGCCTATTTCACTATTCCGGAGTGTTCGTTGCATTAAACTGGTTATATTTACGCATTAGTGCGCGTATAACCTTCCAGAAAGCGATTTAGAGCTTGAAATCGAACAAGAGTTGATATGTGGAAAAGATACACATATTTATACAAGTCCAAAGTATGAAATACAATATTTCATTGGTTTGGCATTTGTTGGATGGTTGAAATGACACAGGTGTTACAGTCTCCCCTACTTTAGGAAATTTCGTCCCGAAATTTATTCGTAGGAGTCTGTCTATGACTTTGTGTCAAATAGTCATCAAAGATATGTAAAGCATAATCTGATTATTTTCCTCAACGGATATTCTTCAGAAGTGAGAATGAATGGATGATTCATTCTTTCTCAACGGATTCTTCGTCAGAAATGGGAATGAAGGAATAATCCACGGATATTCATTTCTCTCAACGGATATTCTTCAGAACGAAAATGAACAAACGGGGTCATTTTCCTCGACGGTTTGTTCTTCAGAATTTGAAATGAAAGAAAAAATCAACGGATATTCATTTCCTCAACGGATAATCTTCAGCAACGAAAATGAAATAACGGAGTCATTTTCAACGGTTATTTCCTCAGAGTTGGAAATGAAGGACTACACAACGGATATTCATTTCCTCAACGGATAAATCTTCAGAAATGAAAATGAACTAACGGAGTCATTTTCAACGGTTATTTCCTCAGAGTTGGAAATGAAGAGATTACACAACGGATATTCATTTCCTCAACGGATATTCTTCAGAACGAAAATGAATGGATAATTCATTTTCCTCAACGGTTATTCTTTAGAATGGAAATGAAAAGATTACACAATGGATATTCATTTCCTCAACGGATATTCTTCAGAACGAAAATGAATGGATAATTCATTTTCCTCAACGGTTATTCTTTAGAATGGAAATGAAAAGATTACACAACGGATATTCATTTCCTCAACGGATATTCTTCAGAATGAAAATGAATGGATAATTCATTTTTCTCAACGGTTATTCTTCAGAATGGAAATGAAAAGATAAACAACGGATATTCATTTCCTCAACGGATATTCTTCAGAATGAAAATGAATGGATAATTCATTTTTTCTCAACGGTTATTCTTCAGAATGGAAATGAAAAGATAAACAACGGATATTCATTTCCTCAACGGATATTCTTCAGAATGAAAATGAATGGATAATTCATTTTTTTCTCAACGGTTATTCTTCAGAATGGAAATGAAAAGATAAACAACGGATATTCATTTCCTCAACGGATATTCTTCAGAAGTGAAAAATGAATAGCTAGTTCATTTTTCCTCAACGGATGCTTCATCAGAATTGGAAATGAATAGAGTTTACTCTAGATACATGATAGAACTTGCTGTGATTTTCGTGCACTAAATTCCATAATTATGTATGCATCCATAATTACGTAATTCCTTGCACAGTCCGCACAGTTTGTTTTATAATGTTGTGGGGAAGGATGTCGAACTAGTGATGACGGTGACTAGACTACCATAGGGTCCTTTTTAATTAGATCTTCAGAGGATCTTCTTAGTTAGGCCACCAAGGAGTCCTTTCAGCTATATCATCCAGTTTAACTAGACCACTCAAGGGATCTAATTATGAAGCAGTACTTTATAATCCAAGGGACTTAACTACAACGTAGAAGTCCATTAAGGATTTTAGGTAGTACCTTTGGATATTCTACTATGAATTTCCTTATACAAAGATATGGAAGATTCTACGAGGATTTGGATGACAAGAATTTGAATTACATGACACATAAAAGGGAACACATAAGCACATAACCACATAATTGTTTAATTGTTACCATCTTGTTATTGATTGCTATAAACTTGGCGCCTCGTACCTTGTTTCTCTTGGAAGAAACGGGTACTTAGGATTTGCGTGGAAACGTAAGAGATTAAACAAGGGAAGAAATTTGGGGGTAGTCTGCTCTTCAAGGAATGCGGTTCCTTGATTGTCGGTATTGTAGAGGATATGTTGTTTATACATACAATCACATAAATACATTGCGATGTAAATAAAAGATTTATTTATAAACAATGATAACAACAACCGTTTCATGGATCGTGACAACAAAAGAAAATAATACATAAGACGTGATTATTTCTAAACGATGTTGTCTTCTGGTTGATCATATGCTCATCCCTGCGCTGGATTTGCATTAGCAAGTCTTGGGCAATTCCTACTAAAATGGCCCATCTCGCCACAGTTGTAGCAAGACCCCGGTGGAAAACGAGCTTGAGCAGGATTGTTGTTAATCTGATTTGGTGCTGCTGCGGTTAGGCAAACCCTCGCTGCATGACCTATAAGTCCGCAAACTTGGCATGTGCGGCACCTCACACCAGCATGATGATGTAAGCCACATTGGTTGCACAAGGGTGCAGTTCCGTTGTAGGGTTTCTTGGCAAGGGGTTGAGCTGGTTGGTTGGGGAAGGCTTGATCATTGTGAGCGACCACGGCGAAGTTCTGAGAAGCCTTTCGCTTCTTTGACTTCTTAGAGGATCCAGTCTGTTCATCCATGGTCTTTGATTCCTCGATTGGTTTCGATTCCTCGACCAGTTTCTTGTCACCCTTTCGGAAAAGCTTACGTTTCCTGATCTGCGATTCAGTCAAGGTTGCAGATAGCTCAATGGCCTGCCTAACAGTAGTAGGGTTGCTACCAGTCAAAATGTCTTGTATTGAGTCGGGAAGGCCATCAATGTACTTTTCGATTGCCTTATCCAAAGGCGTGACCATGTTTGGGCATAACAGACTTAACTCCTCATAACGGTCCGTGTAGGCTCGATGCTCACCGCTATCTTGCTTAAGATCATAAAATTCCCTTTCCAAAGCCCTGATCTCGTGACGAGGACAAAACTCCTTCATCATGAGAGCCCTAAGTTCGGCCCATGTCTGTGCTAGAGCAACTTCTGCACCACGATCCCTCATAACCCCGTTCCACCACGTAAGGGCTCTCTTCTGGAACACACTCGAAGCAAACTCGACCTTGCGATTGTCAGGACACTGCACGTGGCGGAAAGTATTCTCAATGCTCTCGAACCATTGAAGAAGCCCAGTCGCCCCTTCAGAACCACTAAACTTGAGTGGTTTAGCCTGGTTAAAATCCTTGTATTTGCATAGCACATTGTTGTTGTTGTTGGCTTGGTTCCATTGAGCAAAGAGGTTTGGGAATTGAGCAGCCATTTGCTGTGCAATAATTTCTGCCAGTTCGGCAGTCGCTATCTGGTTCTCGCGTCGAGGAGGCATTCTAAAAGAGGAAACATGAAAGGAAACGAGTGAGAGATTTAGACGAAATAGAATGAGATGAAACAAATCTGATGAAAGCAAGGGTAGTGGTCATTTGTTTGTTACTACAAAGCAACAAACGACCTCGGTGATTAATCAAAGTAATTAGGTCAAAAAAATAATGTATCGCGAAGACATGCTCGCCTATAAGTGAACACTCATCCCAACAATTCCCAGGTAAGCACAACTGGTCTCGCGTCTGATGAGATGTATACGAAGTGCTTGCCTAGACAGAAAACCCAGAATACAGGCATTCACCCTTCCAGTTTGCACGTGTTCACATTATTTAAAACCCAAAACCTTGACGAGAGTTTTGAAAATTCAAAGGGGTTCAAAACCATATAACAGAGGGTTCAAAACCTAGTAATCAATCATCCTAGAACGGATGATTAGTTTTCAAAGCGGTTTTGAAATTCATGTCCTTGTTGTGGTCGTCGCCTAAGGATAGGTGACAGTATTGTTTTATGACTAAACGCAAGTAAACTCGCGTTAGGGTCCTAAGAAAGTTATAGATTAGGTCAAAGCATTACTAATAACCTAATTCCCTATAACCATACGCTCTGATACCATCATTTCTGTCACACCCCGACCACGTGGAACATACAAAACGTGGCGGAAATGTCGGGGAGTGTTGTAACAGAATTAATGTTTCACAACAATGGAAATTAAAGTTTCGTTTTATTAAATAAAAGTGTTACAATGTCTAAACAAACATGGAAATACAACATAATTAACTAGTCTGCATCTTTTATTGTCACTAAGGCCCATGTTCGCCTAAGTGTATCTTGATCATCTTATGCAACAGCTCCTGAAAAACACATGTGAAAATATGGTACGTCAGCATAAAAATGCCGGTGAGATACATAGGTTTTGTGAAAATAGGTTTCACGACTTATGTTTGAGAAAATGTTTAGTCATGAACCTTGTTATTTGCTTTGTTTTGTAAATCATTTGAAAATCGATAAGATCAGATGATATGTATAAATAATGTATGGTTAAATGAATAACCATGTAAAATGAGTTTGTATTAGATAAGTTGTTTGTAAATCAATGTCTTGTGAAAAATATGTTATTTGTATAAAATGTTCTATGTCTCAACCTGAAATGATTCAAATAACGCTACGATATGTAATACCATACAAACACTTATATATAGGAAGTACCAGCGGCGTATCCACCATGCTTGTATCATATTACACACGCATCGTTACTTAATCACTTTATCAAACCAAACCAACAATGTAAAATGTTTATGTCAAGATGTAAATCATGTCAAAATGTCTATGTCAAATATCCATGTCAAATGTCTATGTCAAATATCCATGTCAAATGTCTATGTCAAATATTCATGTCAAATGTCTATGTCAAAATGTCATGTATGGCAAGTGAAAGGTCTCAACTAAACCATATGCACAAAAACAAAGTATTGAAGTAAAACTTGGTTTAAATCAAAGTTTTGTTTTGTGGGAAATGCATGATCAAATGTCAATCATGTTAAAATGTCTATGCCGAAATGTCTATGTCAAATCAATTGTCAAATGTATTGGGTAATATGTCAAAGTGTTCATATACTGGATGAGCATATGCAACAAAATGTAATGTAAAACAATGTACTAAGTATGCACACAATGGACATACATAGCATAAAATGTAATGAAATCATGTACTATAATGTACTAACGAACATAGCAGGTATATGATGTGAAAACAGGAAAGCATGAAAGTAACAAGTAGGCACATGTGTTCCACCCCAAAACAGTTTGGAAAACAGTAAAAGAGGGGTCTATGTACTCACTTGAGATTGCTCAGATGTCTAAAGATAACCACCAAGCAATGCTAGAGATCACGGAAATCAAACGGCACCTAAATAGGTAACTACGTTAATTAACCGGACCTAAATCGGAAGATTGGGTAGCATTAGGGTTTGTAAACCAAATGAGTGTAGGAACTCATGTGATATGGTTTAACAAGGCCTACATGCTAAATGAAACTTAACCTAAGTCTTATCGACCAATTACGACCCGTTTAGGAAGCTTATGCTACTTTAACGCGTCGTGCGCGTGAAACGCGTTCGGACCGCCTAACTAGTCCTATGACAAGTGTTATATGCCTAAACATGTTACATTATCAGTTATGTGACAAGATTTTAGGTTACATATGCTTAATTACCAATTATACATGAAAAGGGTATTCTGGTAATTTACCTAAGGCATATAAACTACTTATCATACAACTACTTAAACGATGTGACCATAGGGTATAACCTCGGAAGGTTATTCCCTACCTACTATGGTCACCTAATGTATTTGGTCCGATCCTAATGATCGACCAAATGGGTCGAGTTCGAAGGTATAGGCGATTTATTAGATCGCCTACCCTACGACTCTAGACAACGTGGTAATCAGTGGGCATAGTCCCAAAGGACCATGACCAACGTGATTACACTCACGTTGCGAAGTTCAAACGAACTTCGCATTGACCATTACTGGTCAACGCTGAAAGTCAAACAAAGTTTGACTTTCTGACTCGAAAAGCAGTAAAAATAAGGAAAAGAACGAAAGAATACTTACCCAGGGTCCCCGAATGCTAATCCCGATTCAAGAACTCAGGTATGAAACAATGGTTTCAACTTAGAGCTCTCAAAATCAGAATTCTTGTGGGTTTAAAGCATATGGGGGTGGGGTATTTATAGTATTCGGTCCACCGTTAAGATCATTTCATGGAATAACGTGATTCGATCACATCCGTACAAGTGTTGGCAAGTTATGGTGACTAAAATATGATCTTATCAGCTGACTAAGCGAATTAGAACATGTGGTTGTGGATCAAACATGTGCAAACAGCTGTTCAGAACATTGAATCTGGTCTGCAGACAAGCTTACGGACCGTAAGGTCAACAAGCTTGAGGTCCGTAAGCTAGAAGTTTGGCAGAATGTCAGTTTTGGTCCCTGAAGTGCAATCAGCCCATTTTTGACACGTTTAAGGCCCGTTAACCCCATTTCAAAGCTCTAAAATGAAGTTAAAGTATAGGGAACTTAAAATGTGCTCAAAAATATCTCGGATGTCGGTTCGTTTAGCCGTACGAACGCGATGTTCGCTTAATTACGACGGAATGCGCATAAGCGCGAAAAACGATCCAAATGACGAAACGAATGGATTTTTCTTATGGCGAACACTAAAATATAATATAGTCATGCTCACATAAATTTTTGGATGTCCGGATGTATTCAGAACGTAAGTTACGCGTAAAAATGCAAACTTGTGCACTTTTTGACGCTTTTAGTCCCTGAATGACACAAAAGTTTATTTTAGCATACCGAACACCTCAAAGCCTATTTCTAAGCTATGTAAAGGATATTTATGGTATGTTTAACTTATGGTCATGTCCCGGAAGGTCTGTTACAGTTCAAATTGGCATACTTTCGCAGTTTGTCAACTTTAGTCCCTGTAAGCGATTAAACTTTGATTTCACCACACCAAACCTTCCAAAACTTATATCTAAGTTATGTAAAGGTTATTTAAGGTATGTTAAGCCTATTTCACTATTCCGGAGTGTTCGTTGCATTAAACTGGTTATATTTACGCATTAGTGCGCGTATAACCTTCTAGAAAGCGATTTAGAGCTTGAAATCGAACAAGAGTTGATATGTGGAAAAGATACACATATTTATACAAGTCCAAAGTATGAAATACAATATTTCATTGGTTTGGCATTTGTTGGATGGTTGAAATGACACAGGTGTTACAATCCCCAAGTTGAAAGAAATTTCGTCCTGAAATTTAGCACGTAGTTACTGAGGAAGCTAGTTAGGTTGCGTGGTTTCTTGTTTTTTCCTCGGATGTCACAGCTTATGTGATTTGGCAGGAGCGGAATGCTAGGTTGTTTAAGAATCAGTTAAGACCGCCAGAAATTATTAGTGCATCTATCTTTCAAATGGTTCGTTACAAATTGATGGGAGTGAAGCTGAAGAACACTGCTGGTGTCCAGAGGCTTCTGGGAGATTGGGAGATCCACAGATTTCACAGGGATGATGATGGTGGTTGAGTAGTTGATAGTTTTTTTTGGTTTTGTTTCTAGATTAGAGTCTAGTGGTTGGTTATTTGTGTTGATTTTGATGTTTTTGTTTACTTTCATGGGGCATGTCTCATGATTGAACTAGTGTAGGTTTTTCTACACTACTTGTTTTGATTGGTTGTGAATATATAGAATCACCGGGGTAACCCTTTACCCAAAAAAAAAATCTGCAATGGGATTTCTCACGGAGAAAAAACATGAATATGATGTGCTGTTTATTGTGCTATGAGAACTTTAATTCCCACCCGCACTTGTTTTTTGAATGCAAGTACTCATCTCAAGTTTGGCTTACAATTAGAAATAAGGTGGGGATGAACTCTATTTGTCCGAAATGGACGGATATTGTTGACTGGCTTTGTGCTTGTGCTCATCAAAGGAGGACCGATACTTATGTTGCTAAGATTCTCGTAGCGGCTGCCGCGTACAGTATTTGGCAAGAGAGGAATGCCAGGTTATTTAAAAATCAGTTGAGACCTCCTGAGACAGTTAGTGATGTAATCATGAAAACAGTGCGATACAAGTTGATGGGAGCAAAGTTGAAGGATACCGTTCGGGTGCGCAAGCTTCTTGAAGAATGGGAGATCCATACGAAAGATAAGGATGACGATGGGGGCTGATTAGTTATTGCTTTGGTTGTTGTGTCTAGAGTTCTTGTCTAGTTGTTTTCCTTAATTGGTTGTTTCTGTGATTTGTGTTTTTTTTTTCTCTGGTTTACTTTCATGGGGCATGTCTCATGATTGAACTAGTGTAGACTCTCTACACTACTTATGTTTCTTTGGTTGTGAATATATAGAATCACCGGGGTAACCCTTTACCCAAAAAAAAAACATCACTCCCCACTATTTGCCAAGTACTCTTGAAAAACACAGCCGTATAACCATCCGGCCCAGGAGCTTTATCATTCCCAATCGAAAACATAGCTGACTTAATTTCCCCCAAAGTAACCGACCGAACCATATGATTAGCACTATCAGGATTCAACTTATTACAAAAGAGATCAGGTGAAGGAACCAAAGAAACTTGACCTTCACTACCTAGAAAATTCTCATAATGATTGACAAATGCTGCCGCCACCTTATCACCCTCAAACAGGTTTCCACTAGAATCAGAAATGGCCTCAATATGATTAATGTGGTTCCTACATTTTAACGATGTGTGAAAATATGCCGTATTAGCATAACCAGCACGAAGCCATTCTACTTTAGACTTCTGCTTTAGGAATCTTTCCTCATCAAACGACGCCTCCTGAAAATCACGAAGCACAGAGGCTTCTTGAGAACGTAAAAAATCATTCATCGGGTCCCTATCAATGTCTCGCTGGATAGCCTCAAGTTTTCCTCTTAAATTCACAACCTTATCATGTAAATTCCCTTGTTGAAATAAGAGAGCGCGAAGAGAGGATTTCATTAGAGAAAGTTTCTTAACAACACGGAACTGGTGAACCCTGTTAACGTTAACATCCCACTTTGAACTTACAATATCCAAAAAACCAGGCTTATGTACTAAGAAATTAGCAAACTTGAAAGGTCTTGGTTTAGACTTCTCAGCCGAAAACAACTTCAAAAACACACGGACAGTGATCCGAAACTCCATAAAACACAGCAACCGACTGAGGAAACGAACTAACAAAAGGTGCGTTACCCATAACTCTATCAATCTTCTTTAATAAACCGACACCCTTTTTGGGTTTTTGGCTCCAAGTGTAGTGAAAACCCGTTCGATTAATATCAAAAACCTCAATATCCTCAACACAATCTTTAAATTCACGCATACCAGGAGAAAAAGAGGAACTACCAATCGATCTATCTTCAAGATTAAGAGCAGAGTTGAAATCTCCCATAATAACCCAAGGTTTATCATGAACTAGGCCCTTATGCATATGTAGTTGAAATCTCCCATAATAACCCAAGGTTTATCATGAACTAGGCCCTTATGCATACGTAGATTCTGCCAGAGTTCCCTACGATCAACATAATAATTCGCAGCATAGACCAAAGAACAAAAAAACATACTCTTATTAGCTTTACAAATAACCTGGACATGTAAGATTTGAGCCGTCTGAGCAATAACCATAACATCCACCTCAACAAGATCCCATCTCAAGATAATACGAGCGCCTTTATTACAACAACCCCCATTAGAGGTCCAATCCCATCTCCTAAACACAGCGTTACAAACTTTACGAAGATTATCCATATCCACATGAGACTCTAAGATTGCACACAAACTGAGCTTATTATTTTTAACCACCTTACGAACCTCATTTTGTTTTAGAGGCCGGTTCAAACCCCGAATATTCCAAACAGCCAAACTAATCATTTAAACACCTTGGGAGAAGGAGTGCTTGCCCCTTTTTTATGAACATCATGGCCTGAGTCTACTTTAAAAAATTCATTCGTTTCATTATATATTTCCACCACCTCCTCATCATCAGAGTTCTCGGTCCCACCTTCCATTTCCCGACCAGACTTACTAGATTCCCCAACATCATCTCTTAAGACATCAAAAGGATTGCTAGACACCAGAGTAGTCGGTTTATCGACTTTCTTGATACCTCCATCCGTCTTATTGCCTATTGGCCTGTACAAACTTTGGTTTCTGCTTATTGACTGGAAAACCAGATCTTTTTGCAGTCTTTTTATCATCAACTATCGTAAACCCAAACTTTGGTTTCCACTAGAATCCGTCTTATTGCCTATTGGCCTGTACTCGATCCGATAGTTTACGGTACAGATAGATATATATTTAACAACAACATTATAAGAAAAGATATTAATAGATATCGGTAGTTGTCCGGTCGTACCCAAACAATAAGATTCCTGAGGAAAATGCACCTAAGATCAAATATTTCGAGCCGACTTCCGTGGAAAATTCAGACTTACTTTTTGATGCTGCGATCACATAAAAACATAAACTTTGAGGCTCAATAGCTAAATACTTGGCAATTGAATCATAAGCCGAGATCATAAAGAGCTTACTGCGGGTAGGAAGTGGAATTAATACAATGGATTCAGAAGCATCAAACCTCTCTTGTTCGGAAGAATCGAAACACATCGAAATGGTACCAGCCGTACTTAATAATAGAAGGATTTGGTAGAAATATGTAAAATTGTCCCTCCTAAAAAGATTATTCCAAAATAAATGGGCTCGTCCTCAGGAAAGCCCGGCCAGAACCACACGTGCAAGTTTCCCTACATGTGGCTCGTCTGTGATAACTTCCTTGGATTTCCGTGAACTAGCGGACCGATCACTAAGTGGGAATGCTCCCTCCAGCATGAGAGAACCTTTTCGAAAGTGGTTAGGAATAGGCGCCCCTCTCCCAGCCCGGATCCAACCAGGTTCTATTGATCATGTCCCCTTCCCAACAGTTGGAACTTGTCTTGGGGCGTCTTTGGCTTTACGAGAGAAAGCTCGCTGTAGTAAACAATCTTTCTCTTCCCGTCCCGGGTCATAGGTGCGTCCACAGAAGAGGAAATCGCAATGCATCTTGCTCAGCAGGCGTAGCTTGGAGTGAGAGTGTAGCGGGGGTAAGGTAAGGAGGCCGCCAGAGAGGAAGGCAAACCGGCCTATTAAGCGCAGCTAAGCTAATATGCGCCGAAGAAAGCCAGGTGCCGTAGGTAAGCTCTATTCGGCCCGGAGCATTGATTCCCCATAACGAATAGGCTAGCTCTATCTCTCAATTACCTATCCTGTGTTCGAGAAGGTCCCTCAGTTCCTCGGCAGCACCTCAAGGTACATTTAGTTGTCTTACATTAGACTCGGGATATTACCCACTCCATGGCATGACACCTTTCGCTCATCCATTCCGCCCGCCCACCCAGATGCGGCGCCTTTTCTCATTATCATCTACCGCCCTTTCTTTCCTCCCCGATATTCATGCATGAAGATCGTTGTATGTATGCTCGACTTCAGTTGTCGGTGCTATAGTATAGGTAGGAGTACATTATGGCAGGATCCGTCACCCGGGCAAACCAACCCTCCTCCAAGAAGAATTGTGCTATGCCCCCGATCCCTTTAGAGCGAAAGAGTTGCGTGGTGATCCCTAGGTTGCAGCACGTTCGGTCGTTAATTCCTCACGCCGTTGCCGCCGTTTCTAGGACCAACCGACGCCTCACCTGCACAGGTACCTACCTAGTGTCGGTCGCACATTCAACATAGCGTTTGGACTCATGTGCCTTCCAGAACCAGCGGTCTTCGAGCCTGCTGCGTACGATTAGCCAGCCTTGCGACGACAAAAGGATTCTAAGCCCCCCATGCTATGGTTCCCTGCGGTCCGAACCCGGTGCCGCATTAGGTTAGGGAACTGGGCGATAATAGCTCCTCGGCATCCCAAAGCGCCCTGCCCTCCTAGGCGCGCAACACTAAGTAATCCAAGCCAACCCACATTACTGACTAACAGTGGATAATCAAATTTCTTAGACGTACTAAAGACAACTCCATGAATGAGCAAAATGAAGGTTGCATTAATGAGAAAGATCTCTGGGGAAACCGCTAAAAAAAGATTGAACATGTGGGAGGATCCGAACGAATTCTCCTTTCATTTCCCACGTATGGAGCACTGAGTTACTTACGTTACGGTCTAAAGAAGAAGGTAGGCTGCACGCGGCTAGGAAGGCTACGTCCCATGCGTCAGTTTGTGGATCGCGGTCTCACACACTAATCGCACTATGTGGAAGAGTGGGGACTAAGGAAATTGTCTCTAAGGAAAGTTCTCTTCCAAATGAGCTATTTAGGAAAAAAAATCAATCTTAAAAGATTTTATTTTCTTTTGTATCTTTCGATACGGGATACTGTGAGAAGGGTTCCTTTGAATCTCTTTTAAATAAAGATCCAAAGTTTTTTCCTTTAGTGGAACTCCTCCCTTTTTATAAAAGAGACATTCCCTTATCTCATACCGATTCGTGTAAATGCGATCTCTACTATACTCATCGTGGAGCAGCTCTTCCTCTATGCTTTTTTCTATGATATGCTTTTTGTCCACCAAATCATGATAAGCTATTGTACTGATTTGATCACTATTCTCCAAGAGGTGCCGATCGAGGCGACCCTCAAGTTCGCCGTAACGTTGCCCGTCTTCTATAACCGGTTTGATCACCTCAAGACCTACAGGAGGGGCGCTTCGGTGCGCTACAGGATGGTCCCGTAGGTAATCCTCTTCTGCCACGTTAGGCTGGTGAGAAGGTCCGGGAAGCATCCAATGCGCCAGAGAGGGTCTTGCTTCTGTAGTGACGAGTGCTCGAAAAGCACAGCCAATCACGAAGGCCAGAGCGGAGGAGCAGCCCATCTTGCTAAAAAGCAAAGAGAGGGCCTTCACCCCTATGAAGCTTGCTACATTTGAAAGTACATCAATAAAAAACGAGATTCCCCCTATCGAAAGACAGAGAATATAGAAAAGCTTCAGAAGAGCGATGAATAAGAGAAACGGAATGAACACCCTAGCACTGCGAAATCAATTCATTCTCACTGAAGATCCAACCCGTATCATTTGCACTTTCATCGATTTTATCATTAGTATAATCTATCTATTTTATCATTAGTATAATCTATCTATTTTATCATTAGTATAATCTATCTATTTTATCATTAGTCTATAGTGTGCAGCTTATCAAGCTTTCAATCCGTTCTTAGACCTACCGGTGACCAGCTTTGCGAGACCTTTTCAATCTACACATGACTAAGCTCTATTGGGCGCTTATCAAAGCACTACTTGATAAGATCAATAATAAAAAGAAAGACCTGCCCTTTCGGTGAAGTTGCTTTCTTCTCTTATGATATTTCTAGTTGGATTCAAAGAGCGCTCCTAAATGCCTTACACAATTCAAGAGTTAAGAAAGGCTCTTATTCATTCTTTTTATAATATAGGAAGAAGGGGATCTGACTTCTTAGAAGGAAATGAGCTACCTAGACCTTTGTTTTTTATGTACAGGTCTTGTGAAGAGAGAAGATAGGAAGTGGAGTACGCGAAAGGAGACTATGACGTAGCTAGGTGATAAGAAGACTAGCTCGGGCTTGAAAGCTTGAATGTATAGGCTGTTGGATCACAATAGGTGGAGTCTCTAAAAGCCTTATAGAAGCGTGAGACTGAAGAAGTCAGGCATCAGTTTGTGTGAATGACTCCGGCTGAAAGGTTAGCGAATCCGACTTCATTCTTTTTGAGGGAAAGAACCGACCCCAACCAAGGGGGCTGTGCCTCCCTAAGCTGTCTTGATCCCTTAAGGGTTTCAGAATGGAAGGGCAGTTAATGGAAGAGTAACTGCTTCACCGGGAATACTAAATGGTTGTGAAGAAGCTGTCATAGCCTTCCTTCAAATACAAAGCTGCTGATAATGTTATGCGATTCTTGGAGGAGTGGAAGATTGATGAGGCAGAGTACTTTGAGGAAGACTGAAGACCATATCCAATAGTTTCCTTTGTACTAGTTTCATTGGTTGTTTTGGTTGTGGTTCTTGTCTACTCTTTTGTGGTATGTCACGAAGAGAACTAGGGGGTATTGTCAGCCTTCCTACTTGTATTGTTTTGGTATTGTTATAAAATCACCGGGGTAACCCTTTACCCAAAAAGAAGCTGTCATAGCCTATTGATCTCTTAGTGGATAAGGGAATGCAACTCAATAGAAAGACTTGTTCTCTCAGGAACACCTGTAACATCCTCCCCCGATAGACTTCAGTCCACTCTTGAGGAATAGGATGATCAGATAGGTAAATCCCCGCTAACTTACAAATCTAACTACCTGAAAGGGCCTTAAATGTGAGCCAGTAGACCTGGGTGGCTTATATGAAAAACTCAATGACTTCCAGGCCTCCAAGATCTGATGAAGGAGACGGGATGATAATTGAATGACTGATTTACGGCTTTACGATCTCAGAGCAGCGTAAGGCAATTATAGCTCTTTTTTCGCCTTCTCAATCTCATCTCAGAGCAGCGTAAGGCAATTATGTCTCAAGAGTAAATCGAATCTAACTAACGTTCTTCATCAAGCTGTCAGTTTCCTTCCTCGCCTACAGGATATGATGCAGATGTAATGGGACTCAAGCTGTAAAACACACAAATTCTTCTATGTTCGATAGATTGGTCATGAAGTCAAGATGAATATAGCTTCTTACGGATTCATTTATAAGCATAAAGGTTATCTGAATTTAAAAGAAAAAAGAATAGACTAGCTTCACCCATGTCCTTCATCTCAAAGTTGGATGATTAGTGGCATTTATCAATTCTTTGTCATTTCCAGCCTTCGTCAAGATAGAAAGTTCGTCAAGATAGAAAGAAAGGAGGGATCCTTTCTTTCTATCTTGACGAACTTTCTATCTTGACGAAGGCTGGAAATGACAAGGAATTGATAAATGCCACTAATCATCCAACTTTGAGATGAAGGACATGGGTGAAGCTAGTCTATTGTTGGCCGATCAACCAAACCCTTTTCTCTCTATCCTTTTGGCGATTCTGGTTCCTCACTTCTTGATTCTTTTTTGTGATCTCTTGTATAACAGTCTGTGATTAGAGCTTTGATCCTTCAAAACTCTATAACGAACTAGTTAGAATTGTGACCGATTTTGTAATTAGGGTTTTTCTTTTGTTTTCTTTTCAATCGCCCTTAGTGTTTAGTTGAATACCCTGATTTATTAATCTGGTTGTTGTTGATTGCGGTTAACTGAGATTAATTTAGCTAGATCGATAACACTGGCTTAATCGGTTAAGGGTTGAAGATTATTACTAGGGTTTTAAGGATTAGGGTTTGCTTGGTGGCTGCATGTTTTTGTCATTTGGTTGTGATCTTTGTTTTGTCGTGCATGGAGAGAAATAGGGACCAAAGTTTGGAGGATCTAGGGTTCCAATCCTTCACCGAAAAACTGCATGGGGATATTTTCATTACTTCGAATAATGATAAGCAGTCGAATTCACATGATGTACGAGGCAACCTGTCTTTGTTTGGGAATAGTCATGATGCTAGATCGTTAAAAATTGATGGAAATCCGATGCTGCCTAGACGGGGAGTTGTTCAAACGGAGCTGAGAGTGATAAACATCATTGATGAACTGGAAAAAGTATCGGTTCCAGTCCAAGAGGCAAGTGTTCTACCTGATCGTAAAATGGAGGAGGGAACTGCTAAATTGTCTTATGCGGATAGGGTAAAAAATATTTCTCCACTGAAAAGGGAAGTAAACTTCAGGAAAATGGAGTCGGGAGAGACAAAACCTGATGCGGATGTGGTCATTCCTCGTGAGGTAATTCGTAAAGTTCAGGAGAAATTTGTTAATGTGTTATATGGATATTTTTTGGGTAATCGGTTACCATACCCTGTGGTCGAATACTATGCTAAGAATGTCTGGGCTAAGTATGGGATTGTTAAACTCATGATGAATTCAGACGTATTCTTTTTCTTTAAGTTTGACTCAAAAGAGGGTATGTCGAAGGTGTTGGAAGGAGGGCCTTGGTTGATCAGTAAGGTGCCGTTGTTTCTTAATGTCTGGTATCCGTCTGTTAGTCTTAAGAAAGAAGGTATTAAACTAGTGCCGGTATGGGTAAAACTTCATAACGTACCCATTGCGGTTTACACTGATGATAGATTAAGCTTATTAGCATCGAAAATAGGTGAGCCAAAACGATTGGATGGCTATACAGCCGATATGTGCTCGGAGAACTGGGGAAGGAGTAGCTTTGCTCGAGCGTTGATTGAAATAAATGCGGATCATGAACTAAAGGAGCAGATTGTTGTTGCTATTCCAAAGCTAGAGGAGGAGGGATATATTAATGAAGTTGTGAATGTGGAATATGAGTGGAAGCCGCAAAGGTGCTCGTTATGTTGTGTTTTTGGTAACAATGACCAAACGTGTGGGAAGAATGAATCTAAAAAAGCTAAACAAGTGGTGGTGGATGATGAGGGTTTTACTATGGATAAGAAGAAGATGGCTCGAGTGGGTATCATACCAAAGAAACAAAAGCCGAAATTTATATACAAGCCAAAATTCAATAAGTCGGATCCGAGCACTTCTGGTACAAAGGAGGTAAATGTCAACGTGAAGACAGACGACAAGGTTAAAACACGTAATTCTATTGAGGCATTATCGAAGATAGATGGGCAGGAGTTAATGGATGACAATGCTTTGAAGGGAAACGTAAATAATACTAATGGGAAACAATCTAAGATAGATGAAGATGCAGAGGGGTCAAAAACTGGCAATGTTCCTAAGAAGATCAATATTCATGCTGAAGAGGTTCTAGAGTCTAACCCAACAGAGATGTCGAAATTCATGGGTAATATCTCGACTGATAGTCGGCCTGAGGGGGCAAGCACTCCCGGTTCTAGGGGTTTTAATGGGTAGTGTGGCATCTTGGAATATTAGGGGTTTGAATCGTCCCCTGAAACAAAACGAGGTCCACTTTCTTATTCGTGAGAATCATTTGAAGGTTTGTGCCATATTAGAGACGCATGTGAGTGTTAGTAATTTAGATAAAGTGTGTAAGGGTGTCTTCCGGAGTTGGAATTGGACGTCGAATGGGGGTATTTGTCAGCGTGGTACCAGAATCATTTTGGGTTGGGATGCGGATGAGGTTCAGCTTATGGTCTTATCCCAATCGGATCAGGTGATACACACACAGATTCAATTTAAAGCTGATTCTAAAGTATTTCTTTGTTCTTTTGTCTATGCTGAGAATAAATATCAAGATCGTAGAAGTTTATGGGAGGATCTTTGCAAACATAAATGCTTAGCTCATGATAAACCTTGGGTAGTATTGGGGGACTTTAACTCTGCTCTAAATATGGAGGATTGTTGTTATGGCCCTTCAAGTCACACCATAGGCATGAGGGAGTTTTTTGATTGTGTTCAAATCTCGGAGCTTTTGGATATAAAGAGTTATGGGCTTCATTATACGTGGAATCAGAAACCACGTGAGGGTATTGGAGTCGTTAAGAAGATTGATCGTATTTTGGGTAATGTTATGTTTATGGATGTGTTTCCGGATGCTTATGCGTTATTTCTGCCAGCTCGAGTGTCTGATCACACTCCTTGTGTTCTGAAATTATCTTCTGTTACCCGTACTAAGCAGAAGCCATTTAAGTTCCCAAATTTTTTGACATCCAAAGCGGAGTTTAGGCAACTTGTTACTACTGAATGGGCAAAAAGAATCCAAGGTTTTGCCATGTTTTCTGTTGTCAAGAAGATGAGAAACCTGAAACCATGTCTGCGTAAATTATTACATCAGCAAGGGAACCTTCATGATAAGGTTTGTCGGTTGCGTAGGGAGCTAGATGATATCCAGAAACTTGTTGATGCTGATCCGTTAGATGTAGACATCCGTGACAAGGCTGCAACATGTCTTCGTGATTTTCAGGTGGCTGCATATGATGAGGAGTGTTTTTTAAAGCAGAAATCCAAAGTAGAGTGGCTTTGTTCGGGTGATTCAAATACTTCCTATTTTCATAAATGTGTGAAAAGTAGGAATGCTAGGAACAAAATTAATTGTATTAATGATGTGCATGGAAATCGGTTTGAAGGTGAGGATGTCCATCATGCTCTTGTAGATCACTACTCGAATTTCTTGGGCATGGATCAGTTGGGTACAGGAGTTGTGGATGGTGACTTGTTTACTAACACGCTTAGTCAATATTCGGCTGACCATATGATTAGACAGGTGACTCGAGAAGAGATTAAACAAGCTATGTTTAGTATTGGTGAAAATAAGGCCCCTGGCCCTGATGGATTCACATCGGCGTTCTTTAAACAGGCGTGGGATATAGTGGGTGATGAGGTTACGATTGCTGTGCTTGATTTCTTTGAGAATGGTAAACTTTTAAGGCAAATCAACCACACTATTATTGCTCTGGTCCCTAAGATAGATACTCCTAATTCGATTCTTGACTACCGTCCTATATCTTGTTGTAATGTGCTGTATAAGTGCATTAGCAAGATAATCACGGACAGAATTAAGGGGTGCCTGGATAAATTGGTCAGCATAAACCAGTCGGCGTTTGTTCCGGGCAGGAAAATTTCAGATAATATTCTTCTTACTCAGGAGTTGATGCACAATTATCATCTTAATAGAGGTCAGCCAAGATGTGCTTTTAAGATTGACATTCAGAAGGCGTATGATACAGTTAGCTGGTCTTTTCTTGAAACAATCTTGCATCATTTCGGGTTTCATCATAAAATGGTTAATTGGATTATGACATGTGTTTCTACGGTGTCCTATTCGTTAAGCATCAATGGGGAGCTTCATGGGTATTTTGCAGGGAAGCGTGGTCTTAGACAAGGGGATCCGATGTCCCCTTATCTGTTTACACTAGTTATGGAGGTTCTGACCCTTCTTCTTCGACAAGCTGCTTCGAACACTTCGTTTAAGTTTCATGCTCATTGCTCTAAGCAGAAGATAATAAACATTTCGTTTGCAGACGACTTGTTTTTGTTCTCTCATGGTGATGGCGTTTCGGTGAAGCGTTTAAAAGAGGCCCTAGATAAATTTATGGAGATATCGGGTTTGGTCCCCAGCTAGCCTAAAAGCACGATTTTCTTCAGTAACATCCCTCGTTCATTGAAAGATCAGATTTTGCACATAATGCCCTTTCAAGAGGGTTCGTTGCCTGTTCGTTACCTTGGTGTTCCATTGATTTCAACGAGACTAGCTGCTAGAGACTGTAAAATTCTGCTTGAACGTATGGACAGGCGAATAGATAATTGGATGACTAAATCTCTGTCGTTTGCAGGGAGACTCTAGTTAATCAATTCGGTTCTTGCAGCCATGTACTCTTATTGGGCTTCGGTTTTTATGCTCCCTACGAGTGTTATAAATGTCACACCCGCTCGTAGCGGAAACGCAAGGTGTGATCTGTATGGTTTTCATTGCATAAATATCGATGTACATGAACAAACTATATGAATAAAACATGCTCCAATGCCATTGTCATAATTGTTCAAAAGATCGCAACATAAGTTATGTATTGGTTACAAACCATCAAATGAAAATAAGTTGTCATCGTTTTATACATCAAAATGTAAGTCTTAAAATGTCAAGACTTTGACCACTATATCACCGCAAAGAGGCGGTATATAACAGGCAAACCCTTCAATAGTTGGCATGGAGTATTGATACTTGCTTTCCTTGACTGAAATGTCTGCCAGGTCCACTAATTTCCTGAAATACATGTTAAGTTTGAAAACATCAACAAAAGTTGAGCGAGTTCATGCAGTTTAGTTGTATAAGATGTATCTGTCAATCGTGAAATGTATTTGTATCAAAACCATGCGCTTTATCTGTATGAAATGTATTTGTATCAAAACCCGCATGTAAAATGTATTTGTATGTATGATGTAGTATGTAAAGCGTCAATGAAATCGTTGATCATTAATGTTTCGCGAGGACATTAATATGTGTGACGAAATAGGAAGCAAACCAACCCTAGACGATTTTTAATTGTATCGACACCATGTCGTAGGGCAACAAATGCACTCTTCCGTAGGGGTCCATGACCAAGAGTGGGGCTCGCCAAAACCCATTAGATCTAAACCTTTGTTCCTTGGTCCAAACTGGATTAATGGTGCTTTAGTTATGGCCCTAATTTCTCACATGATCTAGGTGTTTCATTACCTAACTTTAACATACTTTGAACATGTATCTTCCCCGATAGTTGTAAAGTTGTAAAACATTTAAATGAATAGGGGAAACATGAACTCACAGAATTGCATCCGTAAACTGTATGTAATTGTAACCTCACTTGCATTGTCCTTGAATTGTATCATGACCTACAAAGGTCCTAGAATTGTTAGACACTACGGTCTTTGTATTGACTCATGTACAAGTCTTTTGTCTTGAATATGTGTAAGACTTGTATGTCTTTACTGTTTGTTAACTGTGTATTCGATGAATGAGTTGTTCAAATGTTCGTTAACTGTGTATTCGATGAATGAGTTGTTCAAATGTTCGTTAACTGTGTATTCGATGAATGAGTTGTATAGTCGGATCTAGTCCGCTGAACCTCGTGTCTTATATGTATCACTTGTATAGTTGTTTTTCCAATAATAGTATTATTGGGCCAAGCCCATGTTTTCAAGTTATTGGGCTTAAATAGTGCTGGGCCTTAAATAGTGTTGGGCCTCAATAGTGTTGGGCTTGAATAGTGTTGGGCTTGAATAGTGTTGGGCTTTAATAGTGTTGGGCTTTAATAGTGTTGGGCTTTGGCCCATATGTTTGGTGTTTTGGGCTTAGCCCATGAATTTATGTTAAGCCCATTATGAAGATAAGCCCATTAAGAAAACTAAGCCCATTAAGTGTAAGTAGCCCATTTGTAAAATATTCTATTAAGTATATTAAGCCCATTTGTAATAAAAATAGCCCACTAAGTATAATAAGCCCACTAGTAAAAATAGTCCATTAAGTATAATAAGCCCACTAATAAAATAAGCCTTTCATTTTTATAAAAATCATTTTATAAAAATATACCAAGTATACTTTTTAGTTAATAAAAACATACTAGTTTTTATAAGTTTATAAACATCCGTAAATTTGTTATCGATAGTGTATGTATCTTTTCGAGTCGAAAGATCGTCTAAACGTCGTAGTAACTCCTTGAATTTGTGATTCGTTTAAGGATTCGTCCGTCGTCCGTTTTGACCATAAATGGTGTCCGCTCATTCGGATTGTCCGTAACTCGTTTTCAAGTGTGTATATATGTATTTTTGTAAGTCTTTACTTGTAAATGTGTCTTGTATTTATTTGTATCATTGTTATCAAATACCTAATTTTTGTACATAACTAATACAAATAATAAACACATAGTAAATAACTTGTTAAGATCATTAATATATATTTTCCCAAAAATATATATTTATATCTATTTTTGTTTTTAGAAAGACCACTTTCTAATCTTGTAAAGACTTGGCTAAAAATGATAATTTTTCTAACATATGATTTCTAAGAAAAATTGGCCATATAACCTTTGTATTAGGTACTTTGCCATGTTTAGATAAACATATCATTTTCTTTTCAAATTCATCACCAATTTACCCAATCATCTTAACTAAAACATTTGAGATTTTTATAACATAAAATTTATCAAGATGATTTCCAAATCATGTAGGGTTTTAAACATGATCATTACATATGCTAACTAGTTCAAAAACCAAGTTTAATTCTAGTTTTAACAACTTTTATAAAAATCTCTAGTTGTATGTTACTTTTTATAATCTTGTAAAAGTCTTGTTTTTAAATAAAAACCTTAAATACTTTCACAACATCAATAATTATGATCATCCATTTAATCCTTTATGTTAAAAATCCTTTAACATAAACATGTATAATTTTTAGATCATAACTTAAAACATCTTCTAACCATTTATTTGTATTCTAATCATCATCACAACATCAAATAAGCATATAACAAGTCTAAGATCACAAGATAAACAAACATAATTATATCATGATTTTTATTCTTTGCTTCTTTGTATTTTTCTTTCTTGTTTATTATGTATGATTTTTATTTATTAACCATAATAATAACCATAAACATAATATGTATATAAAAAAATAAATATAGAAGCTTACTTCTAGCACTAGGCTAGGGATGATCTTAGAGATTATTAAGAATAAAGAAGATGATGATCTTGGTGCTAGAACACTTTTGTATGGATGAAACTTCTTCCTTTCACTTCCAAGAGCTTTAGATCACTTCATGTTCCAAAGAAATCCATGTTGTTCATGTAGAAGATGATAAATATAATTGGGTTTTTGGTGGGTGTTCTTGAGAAAAAGATGAAGATGATAAGAGTTTTCTTATGTGTGTGTAAGATATGGTGTAAAATGGTGATAAGTGTTAGTAACTTAGTGATTAAGTTTAGAAAAATAATTACCATTCTCATCCACTTGTAAAATAAGAAATATCTAGATATTATGCAACATAAACAAGGGTATGTGGGACCCTTTATTTCGGCCCATATGTGGGGGGGGGTCTTGTATGGTAAAAATAAGTTAGTTATTTTTTTAGATTTCTAAAAAAATATAAAGGTGTAAGTATTTTGGTGTTTAGGTTTTGCAATTTTCCGAGATGTTTCGTGACTTGTAATAACCATAAACTAACTTCGCAAGACTAAAAATAATATTAACTAGTTCGCTACAAGTGCCAAAATATAGTTCGGCTAGATGTTTAGCGCTCGTTTCGCTAGTAAATAGTCGAAAGGTACACTTAAGGAAGTTGTAAGAAAAGTTTCCGTTATGTGTGAAATTGATATTCCATAAGTATTTTTATATGAAATTGATGCCTAAACATCAATTTTTGCATCTTGTATTAAAAATACAATTGCTGAATTTTGCGGAAAATTAGTGAAATGGTCACTTTTAGCGCATTTCGGTCAGTTTTTAGTGCTACCGGCATTGGTAATATATTAACCAAACCCTTGTATTCCCACGTAGGGTTTACTATATAATTGATGTTGGACTCCCATCCGAGTCTTTAAGATGTCATTTTAAATGCTTTCTGCGGATCTGGAGTTTTCGTCAGCACTCTAGTTCACTAGGCACTACTCTAGTTGTTTCGATGCATTGTTTACACTATTCCAAATGTAACCAATAAAAATGAATAATGTGCATCATAAATGAATATTTCTTGAGTGCTCTAAGATGTATATCATGTAATCATGCAGTTCGAGTGTTCGAAATGCATAAAAATGTAGCTAAAATGAGTACTTTAAGTGTAAGAAAGTTACCGAAAAGTGGCAGTTGTCACATTCTCCCCCTGTTATTGAGAATTTCGTCCCGAAATTCAAGCTGAGTCATCCTTTGCAGGATTGTTCTCAAACAGGTAAGAGTATTTGGCTTTGATTGAAATAGGCACTCCATGACGAGCCATAATTTCTTTGAGATAGAGTTCCGCTAGTTTCTCAGTATTATCCTCTCCCAAATCGGTAAGAAGTGTGCGGGCTTTGTTAGTCTATCGATGATTACACATATCATGTAGTGACCTCTTGAGGTCCTGAGTAACTTCGTAATGAAGTACATCGATATTTGTTCCCATTACCAAACGGGAATCTCGGGTTGTTGTAACAAGTCCGAGGGATTTTGCTACTCGACTTTGACTTTCGCGCAAGTCAAGCATTTTCCGACATAAGTCGCGATATTACTTTTGAGGTTAGGCCACCAATAGTATACTTTCAATACTTAGGCCTATGTGCTTCCTCAAAATATCATATCAAAGGTCGCCAAAGAATGGAACCCAATTTCGACCCATAAGGTATAAAGTTCCATCTTCTTTCGGCACTAACTGTTCCAGTATGCCTCGAAGTGTTTCTGCTTGAATATGCTCTTCCTTGAGCGCTTGTGAATCATCTTCTCTAATGCTTAAACTCTTAGTGTTCTAACTTGCTCCTTGCGGCTCAATGCGTCAGCTACAGCATTCGCCTTGCCCCAATGGTACTTTATTTCATAATCATAGTCGTTCAACAATTCAACCCTACGTCGTTGACGTATGTTTAATTCTTTTTGGTCGAATATGTGTTGAAGGCTTTTATGATCCGTGAGAATAGTGCATTGAGTACCATATAAATAATGTCGCCATATTTCAAAGCGAATACCATCACGCCTAACTCAAGGTCGTGAGTGGTATAGTTCTTCTCGTGAACTTTTAGTTGACGTGCCGTGTACACGATAACTTTTTCACGTTGTATGGGTACACAACCCAGTCCTTAATGCGAAGCATCACAGTTTACAACAAAGTCATCTGTATCGTCGGATAATGATAAGATTGTGAAATGATATGCACCAATCTTAAGAATAAGTTGTAATGCTATATCTTGTTTTTCGATTGGGGCAAATTTATTGTCTTTAACAATTCTAAAATGGTTCTCAAATGTTGCTCATGTTCATCAGTCGATCGAGAGTATATCAGAATGTCGTCAATAAACACTATGACGAATTTGTCGAGATACGGCTTGCACACACGATTCATTAAATCCATGAAGACCGCTAGTGCATTTGTTAAACCAAAAGGCATAATGAGAAACTCGTACTGACCGTAACCAGTCTTAAAAGCCGTTTTCGGTATACTTTCCTCTTGAATTTGTAACTGATGATACTCCGAACGTAAGTCTATCTAAGAGTAGAAGCTAGTACCTTTCATAAACCATTGGAGTTAGTTGGAAATTCATTTGTAACATGGTTTAGAAATATGAATTTTCATTCCTCGAAATGTTGTGCAATTCTGCAAAACTTGCATGTCTTTCCACCCCCAAAACCTTTATAAAGATGTATAGTGGTAAAGAGTGGGGGTTATGAACTCACAACATACTTATTCGGTCAACTACAAAGTTCAGAAGGTGCTAATCGACATGGAGATTTGGCTATGGTTGCGGCTCTCGGTACCAAGTCGATGTGAAACTCGACTTGTTGATATGGTGGTAGTCCTGGCAAGACTTCAGGAATTTCTTCAGGAAATTATTTTACCACAGGAATATCTGTCAGCTTCGGCCCAACGGCCTCCTTGTCGACAACATGTGCCAGAGAGGCAACACAACCTTTCTGTAAGCGCTTCTGTGCCTTTATGCAATTGATGATCTGCAATGGTGTGTCATGCTTCTCTCCATGAATAACAAGTGTATCTTCGTTCGGTAGTGGTAAGCGAATGAACTTCTCATGACAGCAGACTTCGGCTCGATTATTGGATAGCCAATCCATGCCAACCACTACTTTGAAACTACCCAACTGAACGGGTAAGAGCTCGATATTTGAATTTCAGCTCCAGACTCGACTAGTTTACCGTTTGCCAATTCTATAGAATGAGGAGACGTCTAGCTTACTTGACTCTAGGCCAAGTACATTTTGAATTCTATGTAGTAAGGACTTCACTGTACAAATGTAGAGAATAACCCAATCCCTGTGTTTAGATGTAGGATAACCCAATCCCTATTTGTAGCTAGGACAATCCCGTCCCTAGCCATGAAACTCATGTATGTGAAATGTTGAGATAAAGCTAATTATCGGCAATGGTATCAAATAATATGGGTGTGAAATGTTGATTGATAGGATACGTACCGGTGACCCTTAATGATTTGACATGTCTCAGCTAATTCCCCAATAGCTAACTTGATATAGTAATGTGTCCAACATGACTCTAATTCGAGTATATGCTTAACATCTAAAGACAATAGCTAAGCTCGGTGTTGGTATTAAAAGAATTGATACATGATGATCATAGAGTGTACGTACTCATGACTTCATTGGGATTTTATGGAGTATTCATAGTGCTAACTACACACACACTTATTCACTAGCTTGATCCCTTCTTAGGTATTACCGTCCTACTAGTCTTTGTTTTGAGCCCGGTCTCAGCACACTGCTACTCTTGGCGCTTTTAAAATTGCCCTCATTTCTCTCATGGCGAGAGTTATTGTTTGAGTGATCGAGGTAGGGAGGGATGATGTGACCATACTTTGGATTCTCTGAAGCTAAACCCAAAATGTAACACTCAGTGTGTTTGAATTCGGGTGTTACCCAGTATGGAACAACCCTTGAGATATCGTGAAAGCATCGAATGTAACCAACAACATTGGCTCTTGTCGTGATCGAGTTCTTTTATAAAATCATATGAAAATAGATATGAAAATCAGATGATATAAAAGAATGATGTATGGTTAAATAAATAACCAATAAAAATGTAGTGTATAAATATATCATGTATTGAAATAGAATATTATGTCTTGTGTAGAGGATGTCGCGTCTTGTGCAAAAATGTCATGTCTTGTCTTTGTCGAAGAGATTTGAATAACACCACGATATGCAATATAATATAAGCACTTATATATAGGAAGTACCAGCGGCGTATCCACCATGCTTTTATCATATTACACACGTCTCATCACTTACAAATAACGACCAAAAATGTCTTGTGTAAACCAACATCAAATGATATGTATAACAATGTCTTGCGTAACAATGTCATGTATAAACCATGTCTTGTGTAAAAGCAATAGTTTTCAACACATAACTTTTAACTTAAACAGTTGATTCTTTTGGCACTATGATCTTTTTAATACTCAGTATTAAAAGAAACTAGACATATATATTTGGATAAATATAGTCTATCATGCGCCCAAGAATGAAGAATGCAGTAGGTCATCGAAACCTTAAGACCGCATGGTTCATATATGTTTGAATAAATGATAATACAATTAACCGAAAATGAATGATAATGTGGATAACCAAAACCAAAAGGTGTAATGCCTCTTGCATGTATTGGTCATACGTCTAAATGGAAAGAGAAATAATGCGTTGAGGAGGGGAAACCAACCAGTGGTCTTCGTCCATATAATATGTATTCCCTACTCTATGGACCTCGTTTGTCCGAAGTAGAGAAAATCCTTTGTCTTATTTGTCCATGTGACCATTATGGTAATAGTGCTTGAGTTTTACGAGCTCTAGCAAGATGATTAGAATCTAAAAAAAAATGTCGAATAGAATGCAATGAGGGAATTGCAGCATGGCTCATGCCATACCTTTCCTTGGGAAAAGACAATGTCAAACAACGGAATTTATTGTATCACTTCCAATGAATATGATAAGGTGGAATATGATAAGGTAGGGTAAGGTAAAGTAGGGTAAAGTGTCATAGACACCATGGAACCAACCCATGTTCAAGAATTTCGAGAATGTTGAGGAAAATCCTCTATGAGTAGCTAACACATTTTATTCGTTTAAATGACTAGTCTCAACTGAAACGTGATATAGATCGAATGTTAGGTGTGAACAAATACTTGTCGTCTTCCTGTATTGTATTGTATTGTATTGTATTGTATTGTATTGTATTGTATTGTATTGTATTGTATTGTATTGTAGGGTGTTATACTAACCACCCCCAGTTCGTGTTCTACTAGATAGGAATAATTGAATCTCAAGTAATAACTTAAGAATTTTGAATGAATAGTGATCATTAGCTTGACCCGCAGAGTCCACCAGAATTTCCATGCACTACAAGTTGTTATTACGTGGGCCCCCGTAATAATAAATTGTCTTGCATGGTCACCCTAGCATTCTCTCGTCCAGAGCAGGCGATCAGTCAGAGAGAGGACACTATTGTTTATATACCTTCAATCATAGAAGGAAACTTCATGATAGTTCACATGTCATCGTCCGTTGTTGTTACTCGCAGGACGGTACGACGTTAGATGAAATAATAATGGAAAGAATCTGTAATAATAACAATTGAAGGGGCACCTTCAAGATGAGTACTTCATCTTCCTTGTAGGGACAAGAGTATATCCATCTTTGTTAGTATGAGTCACATGGATCTCGTCCCACTAATGGAGTTGTTGTCCAAGGTTACCACCTTCGCCTCGTCGTCATTATCATGGTCAGGCATCTCAGCATTCGCGAGAAAACAACCATATTTTATGGAATTAAGTTTAAGATTTCACTTAGGAATCATGTTCGCCATAAGCTCCGCAATAGACATGAGGTCGATATTTTCATCGTGTGAGTAAAGAATAATAATAGAGTTTGAAGTCGAGGTATTCTGTTCTTGGCAAAATATTTCATGCAACATATATATGAACAACCTATATATATAATCATGTAAAATCCTATCAATCAAGGATTTCTATCTTGTATAAGCTGAACTTGTAAACTGTTTATAATACATAAACTGATAATGTAATGTATTGTAGGCACATAGTCTACTAATGTATTGCGTCTGTCTCATAGACTTCACCCATGGAAATGTCCTCGCTTGATTTATGTGAAATGAATTTTTGTTGTAGTGGACCTTGAAAAATGTTTATGCAACGAAAACCTTTTGACCTGTCAAATTTTATTCTGTTCAACATGAACAAGTGGTTTTCGTGAGAGATCCCTAGTGATTGTAGACTTAGACTCGAGAAAGAATCCTGGTTCACTACAATCGATGCTCTGATACCAATCTGTCACACCCGCTCGTAGCGGAAACGCAAGGTGTGATCTGTATGGTTTTCATTGCATAAATATCGATGTACATGAACAAACTATATGAATAAAACATGCTCCAATGCCATTGTCATAATTGTTCAAAAGATCGCAACATAAGTTATGTATTGGTTACAAACCATCAAATGAAAATAAGTTGTCATCGTTTTATACATCAAAATGTAAGTCTTAAAATGTCAAGACTTTGACCACTATATCACCGCAAAGAGGCGGTATATAACAGGCAAACCCTTCAATAGTTGGCATGGAGTATTGATACTTGCTTTCCTTGACTGAAATGTCTGCCAGGTCCACTAATTTCCTGAAATACATGTTAAGTTTGAAAACATCAACAAAAGTTGAGCGAGTTCATGCAGTTTAGTTGTATAAGATGTATCTGTCAATCGTGAAATGTATTTGTATCAAAACCATGCGCTTTATCTGTATGAAATGTATTTGTATCAAAACCCGCATGTAAAATGTATTTGTATGTATGATGTAGTATGTAAAGCGTCAATGAAATCGTTGATCATTAATGTTTCGCGAGGACATTAATATGTGTGACGAAATAGGAAGCAAACCAACCCTAGACGATTTTTAATTGTATCGACACCATGTCGTAGGGCAACAAATGCACTCTTCCGTAGGGGTCCATGACCAAGAGTGGGGCTCGCCAAAACCCATTAGATCTAAACCTTTGTTCCTTGGTCCAAACTGGATTAATGGTGCTTTAGTTATGGCCCTAATTTCTCACATGATCTAGGTGTTTCATTACCTAACTTTAACATACTTTGAACATGTATCTTCCCCGATAGTTGTAAAGTTGTAAAACATTTAAATGAATAGGGGAAACATGAACTCACAGAATTGCATCCGTAAACTGTATGTAATTGTAACCTCACTTGCATTGTCCTTGAATTGTATCATGACCTACAAAGGTCCTAGAATTGTTAGACACTACGGTCTTTGTATTGACTCATGTACAAGTCTTTTGTCTTGAATATGTGTAAGACTTGTATGTCTTTACTGTTTGTTAACTGTGTATTCGATGAATGAGTTGTTCAAATGTTCGTTAACTGTGTATTCGATGAATGAGTTGTTCAAATGTTCGTTAACTGTGTATTCGATGAATGAGTTGTATAGTCGGATCTAGTCCGCTGAACCTCGTGTCTTATATGTATCACTTGTATAGTTGTTTTTCCAATAATAGTATTATTGGGCCAAGCCCATGTTTTCAAGTTATTGGGCTTAAATAGTGCTGGGCCTTAAATAGTGTTGGGCCTCAATAGTGTTGGGCTTGAATAGTGTTGGGCTTGAATAGTGTTGGGCTTTAATAGTGTTGGGCTTTGGCCCATATGTTTGGTGTTTTGGGCTTAGCCCATGAATTTATGTTAAGCCCATTATGAAGATAAGCCCATTAAGAAAACTAAGCCCATTAAGTGTAAGTAGCCCATTTGTAAAATATTCTATTAAGTATATTAAGCCCATTTGTAATAAAAATAGCCCACTAAGTATAATAAGCCCACTAGTAAAAATAGTCCATTAAGTATAATAAGCCCACTAATAAAATAAGCCTTTCATTTTTATAAAAATCATTTTATAAAAATATACCAAGTATACTTTTTAGTTAATAAAAACATACTAGTTTTTATAAGTTTATAAACATCCGTAAATTTGTTATCGATAGTGTATGTATCTTTTCGAGTCGAAAGATCGTCTAAACGTCGTAGTAACTCCTTGAATTTGTGATTCGTTTAAGGATTCGTCCGTCGTCCGTTTTGACCATAAATGGTGTCCGCTCATTCGGATTGTCCGTAACTCGTTTTCAAGTGTGTATATATGTATTTTTGTAAGTCTTTACTTGTAAATGTGTCTTGTATTTATTTGTATCATTGTTATCAAATACCTAATTTTTGTACATAACTAATACAAATAATAAACACATAGTAAATAACTTGTTAAGATCATTAATATATATTTTCCCAAAAATATATATTTATATCTATTTTTGTTTTTAGAAAGACCACTTTCTAATCTTGTAAAGACTTGGCTAAAAATGATAATTTTTCTAACATATGATTTCTAAGAAAAATTGGCCATATAACCTTTGTATTAGGTACTTTGCCGGCGAGTACATAGGTTTTGTGAAAATAGGTACGTCAGCATAAAAATGCCGGCGAGTACATAGGTTTTGTGAAAATAGGATTCATGACTTATAAGTTTAGAAAATGTTTAGTCATGAACCTTGTAATTTGCTTTGTCTTGTGAATCATTTGAAAAACGATAAATAAACCAAATGATATATATGTATAAAAGAATAATACAAGGTTAAGCGAATAACCATGTGAAATTAGTTTGTATAAATTAAGTTGTTTGTAAAACAATGTATTGTGAAAAGTATGTTATTTGTATAAAATGTTATATGTCTCAAATTGAAATGATTCAAATAACGCTACGATATGTAATACCACACAATCACTTATATATAGGAAGTACCAGCGGCGTATCCACCATGCTTGTATCATATTACACACGCCTCGTTACTTAAATCACTTACCCAAATCAAACCAACAATGTAAGATGTCTATGTTTAAACCAATTGCCAAATGTATTGAATAATATGTCATAGTGTTTATGTCAAGATGTAAATTATGTAATGTATAACAAATGTAAAAATGTTTATGTGTCAAATGTAAATCATGTAATGAGTAACCAAAATGAAATGTATGGCTAGTGAAATGCATCGACTAAACCATAGGTGAAACGCACAAAACAAAGTATTGAAGTAAAACTTGGTTTAAATCAAAGTTATGTTTTGTGGAAATGCATGATCAAATGTAAATCATGTCAAAATGTTTATGTCAAAATGTCTATGTCAAATGTCTTTGTGTAAACCTTGTCAAAATGTCATGTATGGCAAGTGGAATATATATATGTATAAATATATCCATTAAGCCATAGGTAAAAATGCACAAAACAATATATTGAAGTAAAACATGGTTTAAATCAATGTTATGTCTTGTGGAAATGCATGCTATACTGAATATGAACATTTATGTGGTATTGTTATAATGCATACACTCAAGCCTTGAGACTGTGGCGATAAACCCTTAAACAAATTAAAGGTTTATCTAAGTTATGTGTATCGAATTCGGTCATTCCTTCCAATCCAAACAAACCCAGGATTTCAGGAACGGGAGTTGTCAATTCCTATGGTACCACTACCTACTAACGGACAGCGTGATCAATGTTAATGAATGTATTGTCCCATTTAAAACAACCCAAATGTCATAACAAAATGTAAGCATGTGAAAACAATGCACTAAGTATGTAATCAAATGAACATACATAACGTGAAATGTAATATAAAACAATGTACTAGGTTTGCACACAATGGACATACATAGCATGAAATGTAATGTAAAACAATGTACTAAATATGCACACAATGGGCATACATAGCATGAAATGTAATGTAAAACAATGTACTAAATATGCACACAATGGGCATACATAGCATGAACAAAATGAAATCATGTACTATAAATGTACTAATGAACGTAATCAAGTATATGATATGAAAACATGGAAAGCATGAAAGTAACAAGTAGGCACATGTGTTTCACCCCAAAACGTTTGGAAAACAGTAAAAGAGGGGTTCTATGTACTCACTTGAGATTGCTCAGAAGTCCTAAGATAACCACCAAGCAATGCTAGAGATCACGGAATCAAACGGCACCTAATATAGGTAACTATGTTAATAATCCGGACCTAAATCGGAGGATTGGGTAGAATGAGGGTTCGTAAACCAAACGAGTATGGAGACTCTTGTAATATGGTTTAACAAAGCCTATATTCTAAAATGAAACCTAACCTAAGTGCTTACGACCCATTACGACCCGTTTAGGTAGCTTATGCTACTTTAACGCGTCGTTCGCGTAAAACGCGTTCGGAACGCCTAACTAGCCCTATGATAAGTAAAATATGCCTTAACATGTCTAATATTGTTGCCAAATCAGTTTAGATACCAAAAGTTATGTTACATATGATTAAAATGAATTTTGGCGTAAAAAGGGCATTTTGGTAATTTACCTAAGGCATATAAACTACCTATCATACAACTACTCAAACGAAGCGACCATAAGGTATAACCTCGGAAGGTTATTCCCTATATACTATGGTCACCTAATGTATTTGGTCGGATCCTAATGATCGACCAATTGGGTCGGGTTCGAAGGTATAAGCGATTTATTAGATCGCTTACCCTTACGACCCTAGACAACGTGGTAATCAGTAGGCATAGTCACAAGGGACTATAACCATCGTGATTACAATCACGTTGCAAAGTTCAAATGAACTTCGCATTGACCATAAACTGGTCAATGCAGAAAGTCAAACAAAGTTTGACTTTCGGACTCGAAAAGTAATAAAAGAACGAAGGAATACTTGCAAAGGGTCCCCGCAAGATTAGAACCCGATTCACTCTCAGGTTGGAAGCATAAACTTCCACTTAGAGAGTGTAGAATCAGATTCAAATGTGAGGAATGAGTGAAGTTGAGGTGGGTATTTATAGTAAACCCACAACCGTTAGGATCGTTTCTTGGAAAAGGGGGCACGATCTAAGCCGTACACTTGTTGGAAAGTTGTGGTAACTCATTTGGCCCTTCACCATAAGGTTTTGACACTTGTCATTGGCCTTTGGAGGGGTTGAAGGGCTGTAAAAACGAGTTTATGCATTTTTTTTATTTTTTTTTATTTTATTTTATTTTTATTTTTTTGCAGTTTTGCAGTTTTGGTTCCTGTGCGCGTATCGTCGTGTTTTGGCACTTCTAACACCCGTCAAGCCCATTTTTAAGCTTCACAAGGATGTTAAAGTATAGGGAACATGAAACATGCTCAAAAATATGCCGGATGTCGGTTCGTTTGTCCGTACGATCGCGATGTTCGGTTAATTACGACGGAATGCGCATAAGCGCGAAAAACGATCTAAATTGCGTGACGAATGGATTTTTCTTATGCCAAACACTAAAATAAAATATTTTAGTGCTTACATAAATTTTTGGATGTCCGGATGTATTCAGAACGTAAGTTATGCGCGAAAGTGCAAACTTGTGCACTTTTTGACGCTTTTAGTCCCTGAACGACCCAAAAGTATATTTTAGCACACCGAACCCTTCAAAGCCTATTTCTAAGCTATATAAAGGATATTTAAGGTGTGTTTAACTTATGGTCATGTTCCGGAATGTTCGTTACAGTTCAAATTGGCATACTTTCGCAGTTTGTCAAGTTTAGTCCCTGTAAGCGAATTAACTTGTTTTTGCCATACCAAAGCCTTTAAAACTTATTTCTAAGTTATGTAAAGATTATTTAAGGTATGTTAAGTAAGTATATGTTGATGTTCCGGAGTATTTTTCGCATTAAACTGGTTACGTTTACGCACCAGTTTGCGTATAACTCTCCAGAAAGCGATATAGAGTTTGAAATTGAATAAAAGTCAAAACATGAAAAATGTAAAACACAACCAAACAAACATTGGGATCAAATAACATTCTTTTATTGATGAAATAACTGTTCACAATGATTACAAGCACAGATGTTACAGTCTCCCCTACTTGTGGAAATTTCGTCCCGAAATTTATTTAGAGGAAACTTGTGAGAGTTTAAAACATGAAGTTGAAAAGATCGAACAACATTGGTTAGGGTTCTGAACTTCTAGTAACTTTAATAACATCATGCTTGCAATGTAAGAGGGATACTTATATACAAGTATATGAAGCGTCATTGGTGCGTCCACCGTACCTCCATTACATCGTTCTCATTTTATTATTGTTGTCACTATCGGTTCTTACACATAATAAATCTTACTGGGTTTCTGTGCACTAAATTTCATAATTATGTACGCGTCCATAATTAGGCAATTCCTTGCATAGTTCACACAGTCTATTTTATAATGTGTAGGGGAAAACCAAATGAACAAACCTGTGATGAGTGTGACTAGACCACCATAGGGTCCCTTTTATTAAATCAATAAATGATTTTAATAGACAACCGAGGAGTCTTTTCAGCTTATATCATCAGATGTCGTTCTTTAACCAGATTGTGAATCAATCTTTTTTACTAGACCACTAAAAGGGTCTCTTATGAATTATGGAGTGGTACTATATAATCCAAGGGTCTTAACTATTACATAGAAGCCCATTAAGGATTTAAGGCAGTACCTTTTTGAATATCCTACTACGAATCCCTCATATGAAGATATGAAAGATTCTACGAGGATTTGGATAACGAATATCCAGAGTATATCAAAAACACAAAAATGCATAAAAGAAAACACAAGGTGTATAAACACATAGTCACGTAACCACAAAATTGTTTGTCAATTTGTCTTGTTAATTGCGTACATGCATTTAAAGCACACTAGGAATCCAATACGTGGATTTCATTTGGTACTTTAAACATTATCAAGAATCTAACTATAAAGATAGAAAGATTTTTAAAGAGAAAATTCGATTTCGATTATAAAGAACTGAAATGTTCGAATTAAGGTACATAAGGAATCCAATTAAGGACTCTGATTTGAATGATAATCATCCACAAGGGTCTAAATGTGAAGATAAAAAGATCCCACATGGATTTTAGAAGTTGAAGGTGTTTTGAAACCTTGCACTGGATGTGCTTAAGTCAAAACATGAAGTAAAAATGCTTATGAAGTTGAGATGCTAGATATGCCAAGGTGACATATGAAGCGAAATTTGAAGGTGAAGTCAATGTATGAAGAAAAATATTTTTGGAAAACTATGCATGGGGTTCTAAAAAAATGTGTTCAATGTTTTTGAAACCTTATATATAATACTTTTGAAACCATAAAGTAGGTGTACTATGTAAGTATATTTATAAAAATGTTTTAAAATCATGCGAGATGAATTTTGAAGTTATGTATAAGGTTTTTGAAAACATGAATGATGCTTTTCGAAATCATGCACTTGATAAGAAAATGTACGGTGTTAATATTGTTTTCAGACTATATGAAACATTTTAAAATTATGAAGGTTGTTTTTGAAAGCATAGCCAATGTTTTTGAAATAACATAGACAATGCATTAAAAAAATTGTTTTCAAACTATATGAAATGTTTTGAGATCATGAAGTTGTTTTTGAAATACTTGTACTGTGTATGTTGAAAAATCAAAACGTAATGGGTATGAGATTTGAAAATACCCTTAGTTATCTAACCAAGGATTCAAAGGCACAGATGTGCAGAAGCATGATTACTCATAATGTCACTTTATTTTCTGTACTTTGTTTCTTAGAGTGAAACGAGTACTTAAAATTTTCGAGGGAATCATGAGCGATCATTTGAAAGAGAGAATCACAAGAGTAGTTTGTAAAGAACATAGTTTCTTGATGTAGGTAATATAGGGGAATGCCATACACACATGTAACTATACTTGTATATCAGAATTGTGAACAACAACTTTTATTTATAAACAAACAGATTGTTTCACATTACAAGGATAACAAAAGAACAAAAGCATAAGACAGCAATATCCTTTGTTCAGCCAAATGCTCATCCAAGGGTTGGATTTGCACTGACAATCTTCGGACAGTTGTTCCTGAAATGGCTCGTCTCGCCACAGTTGTAGCAAGTACCAGACGGAAAACGAGCTTGAGTAGGGTTGACTTGGAGTTGGGTAGCAGCAAGGTTTATAGTAGCTTTGTTTTGGACAGCAAAGCGGCATGTGTTAATCAAATGTCCCCGCCGTCCACAGTAGGTACATTTGAAGCAGGGTATGAGGTTTGAATGATGGCGGTTACATCGCTTGCACCTAGGAGCAGTTCCTAAGTACGGCTTCCTAGCAGGGGGTTGAGCTGGTTGGTTGGGGACGGCTTGACCATTGTGAGCGACCACGGCGAAGTTTTGAGAAGCCTTTCGCTTCTTTGACTTCTTAGGCGATCGTTCATCCATGGTCTTTGATTCCTCGATTGGTTTCTTGGTTGGTGGTGCTGTCACCTGACTAGGTCATGCCTGTCTTGGTGACTCTTGGGTGGCTTCATCCTGAAGACGATACATGGCAGTAGCTAATTCAACAGTCTTCAGGACTACTTCGCCTATTTGCTGAGCGAATTTGGCAGTCTGCTCGGATATCTGGGCGTCATCGTGATGAAGAGACATTCTAGAAGAAAATGAAAGACATAGGAAGAAACAAATGAAACGTCATCGGATAAACAAGACAGAATGGCAATGCATAATAATTTGCGATCATTTGTTTGCTACCTAAGGCAAACAAATGAGACGGTGACAAATCAAAGTAAGCGGATCATATTAATGTATCACTGAAGACATGCTCGCCTATAAGTGAACACTCACCCCAAGAGTTCCCAGGTAAGAGTGACTGGTCCGATACTGCGGATTTGTACGAACACTCTAGCCTTCGACAGAAAACTCAGGGTACAGGCATTCACTCTTCCAGTTTGCACGTGTTCATATTATATGACCCAAACTTTGACGAGATCTTGAAAATTCAAAGGGGTTCAAAACCTTGTAACTGAGGGTTCAAAACCTAGTAATCAATCATCCTACAACAGATGATTGGTTTTCAATGCGGTTTTGAAATTTATGTTCTTGGTGTGGTTGTCGCCTAAGGATAGGTGACGGTATTGTTTTATAACTAAACGCAAGTAAACTCGCGTTAGGGTCCAAGGAAGGTTATAGACTAGGTCAAAGCATTACTAATAACCTAATTCCCTATAACCATGAGCTCTGATACCAACTTTTCTGTCACACCCCGACCACGTAAAACAACAAAACGTGGCGGAAACATCGGGGAGTGTTGTAACAGAATCATTGTTTCATAACACATGGAAATTGAAATATTGTTTTATTGAATAAAATAGTTACAATGTCTTGACAATCTAAGAAGTATAACAAAATTAACTAGTCTTCCATCTTTTATTGTCACTAAGGCCCAAGTCCGCCTAAGTGTATCTTGATCAATCCTATGCATCATTTCCTGAAACACATGTGAAAATAGGTACGTCAGCATAAAAATGCCGGCGAGTACATAGGTTTTGTGAAAATAGGATTCATGACTTATAAGTTTAGAAAATGTTTAGTCATGAACCTTGTAATTTGCTTCGTCTTGTGAATCATTTGAAAAACGATAAATAAACCAAATGATATATATGTATAAAAGAATAATACATGGTTAAGCGAATAACCATGTGAAATTAGTTTGTATAAATTAAGTTGTTTGTAAAACAATGTATTGTGAAAAGTACGTTATTTGTATAAAATGTTATATGTCTCAAATTGAAATGATTCAAATAACGCTACGATATGTAATACCATACAATCACTTATATATAGGAAGTACCAGCGGCGTATCCACCATGCTTGTATCATATTACACACGCCTCGTTACTTAAATCACTTACCCAAATCAAACCAACAATGTAAGATGTCTATGTTTAAACCAATTGCCAAATGTATTGAATAATATGTCATAGTGTTTATGTCAAGATGTAAATTATGTAATGTATAACAAATGTAAAAATGTTTATGTGTCAAATGTAAATCATGTAATGTGTAACCAAAATGATATGTATGGCTAGTGAAATGCATCGACTAAACCATAGGTGAAACGCACAAAACAAAGTATTGAAGTAAAACTTGGTTTAAATCAAAGTTATGTTTTGTGGAAATGCATGATCAAATGTAAATCATGTCAAAATGTTTATGTCAAAATGTCTATGTCAAATGTCTTTGTGTAAACCTTGTCAAAATGTCATGTATGGCAAGTGGAATATATATATGCATAAATATATCCATTAAGCCATAGGTAAAAATGCACAAAACAATATATTGAAGTAAAACATGGTTTAAATCAATGTTATGTCTTGTGGAAATGCATGCTATACTGAATATGAACATTTATGTGGTATTGTTATAATGCATACACTCAAGCCTTGAGACTGTGGCGATAAACCCTTAAACAAATTAAAGGTTTATCTAAGTTATGTGTATCGAATTCGGTCATTCCTTCCAATCCAAACAAACCCAGGATTTCAGGAACGGGAGTTGTCAATTCCTATGGTACCACTACCTACTAACGAACGGCGTGATCAATGTTAATGAATGTATTGTCCCATTTAAAACAACCCAAATGTCATAACAAAATGTAAGCATATGAAAACAATGCACTAAGTATGTAATCAAATGAACACACATAACGTTAAATGTAATATAAAACAATGTACTAGGTATGCACACAATGGACATACATAGCATAAAATGTAATGTAAAACAATGTACTAAATATGCACAGAATGGGCATATATAGCATGAAATGTAATGTAAAACAATGTACTAAATATGCACACAATGGGCATACATCGCATGAACAAAATGAAATCATGTACTATAAATGTACTAATGAACGTAATCAAGTATATGATATGAAAACATGGAAAGCATGAAAGTAACAAGTAGGCTCAGAAGTCCTAAGATAACCACCAAGCAATGCTAGAGATCACGGAATCAAACGGCACCTAATATAGGTAACTATGTTAATAATCCGGACCTAAATCGGAGGATTGGGTAGAATGAGGGTTCGTAAACCAAACGTGTATGGAGACTCATGTAATATGGTTTAACAAAGCCTATATTCTAAAATGAAACCTAACCTAAGTGTTTACGACCCATTACGACCCGCTTAGGTAGCTTATGCTACTTTAACGCGTCGTTCGCGTAAAACGCGTTCGGAACACCTAACTAGCCCTATGATAAGTAAAATATGCCTTAACATGTCTAATATTGTTGCCAAATCAGTTTAGATACCAAAAGTTATGTTACATATGATTAAAATGAATTTTGGCGTAAAAAGGGCATTTTGGTAATTTACCTAAGGCATATAAACTACCTATCATACAACTACTCAAACGAAGCGACCATAAGGTATAACCTCGGAAGGTTATTCCCTATATACTATGGTCACCTAATGTATTTGGTCGGATCCTAATGATCGACCAATTGGGTCGGGTTCGAAGGTATAAGCGATTTATTAGATCGCTTACCCTTACGACCCTAGACAACGTGGTAATCAGTAGGCATAGTCACAAGGGACTATAACCATCGTGATTACAATCACGTTGCGAAGTTCAAACGAACTTCGCATTGACCATAAACTGGTCAATGCAGAAAGTCAAACAAAGTTTGACTTTCGGACTTGAAAAGCAATAAAAGAACGAAGGAATACTTACAAAGGGTCCCCGCAAGATTCGAACCCGATTCACTCTCAGGTAGGAAGCATAAACTTCCACTTAGAGAGTGTAGAATTAGATTCAAATGTGAGGAATGAGTGAAGTTGAGGTGGGTATTTATAGTAAACCCACAACCGTTAGGATCGTTTCTTGGAAAAGGGGGCACGATCTAAGTCGTACACTTGTTGGAAAGTTGTGGTAACTCATTTGGCCCTTCACCATAAGGTTTTGACACTTGTCATTGGCCTTTGGAGGGGTTGAAGGGCTGTAAAAACGAGTTTATGCATTTTTTTATTTTTTTTTTATTTTTCTTTATTTATTTATATTTTTTTTGCAGTTTTGCAGTTTTGGTTCCTGTGCGCGTATCGTCGTGTTTTGGCACTTCTAACACCCGTCAAGCCCATTTTTAAGCTTCACAAGGATGTTAAAGTATAGGGAACATGAAACATGCTCAAAAATATGCCGGATGTCGTTTCGTTTGTCCGTACGATCGCGATGTTCGGTTAATTACGACGGAATGCGCATAAGCGCGAAAAACGATCTAAATTGCGTGACGAATGGATTTTTCTTATGCCAAACACTAAAATAAAATATTTTAGTGCTTACATAAATTTTTGGATGTCCGGATGTATTCAGAACGTAAGTTATGCGCGAAAGTGCAAACTTGTGCACTTTTTGACGCTTTTAGTCCCTGAACGACCCAAAAGTATATTTTAGCACACCGAACCCTTCAAAGCCTATTTCTAAGCTACATAAAGGATATTTAAGGTGTGTTTAACTTATGGTCATGTTTCGGAATGTTTGTTACAGTTCAAATTGGCATACTTTCGCAGTTTGTCAAGTTTAGTCCCTGTAAGCGAATTAACTTGTTTTTGCCATACCAAAGCCTTTAAAACTTATTTCTTAGTTATGTAAAGGTTATTTAAGGTATGTTAAGTATATGTTGATGTTCCGGAGTATTTTTCGCATTAAACTGGTTACGTTTACGCACTAGTTTGCGTATAACTCTCCAGAAAGCGATATAGAGTTTGAAATTGAATAAAAGTCAAAGCATGAAAAATGTAAAACACAACCAAACAAACATTGGGATCAAATAACATTCTTTTATTGATGAAATAACTGTTCACAATGATTACAAGCACAGATGTTACAATGATCTTTTTCCGGTTCTTATAAATATTGATACTTTTCATCTTATGCCTGATTCGGAAGATAGGTTTCGTTGGAAAGACCTGGAAGGTAACTTACAGTCCTTTGGATCTTGGGAGGTTTGGAATAATTTGCGGCATAGAGATATTAAAGTATTTTGGGTTAATTCGGTTTGGTTTACTCAATGCATTCCCATACATTCCTTCCATTTGTGGTTGGTTATCAAGAATAAGCTGAAGACGCAAGATAGGATGACGGTTTGGGAGGCGGGTAGTGCTACTAACTTACGGCTCATGTGTTGTCCCTTGTGTAGTCATGATCGTGATTCTAGGGATCACCTATTTTTTCAATGTTCCTATGCTTCTGAAGTTTGGGGTTTGGTTAGGAATATGGTTGATATGGAGAGTGTTAATGATACATGGTCCTCGGTTATGTTGTGGATGGAGCTCAATGCTAATTCTAAACTCTTGAAATTATAGTTTCCAACATTCTAGTGGCTGCTTCCACGTACTTTATTTGGCAAGAACGGAACAACCGTTTATTTTCTCAAGTACGGAGGAGTGCTAGTGTGCTTTCGAAGGTCATCATAGACACGGTTCGGCTCAGGATTATGGGATTTAGAATTGGTCGAGACCCGAAGCAAAAGAAATTATTGGACAAATGGCTGATCTCGAAGAACAATGTGGATATTGACCCTGGCTAGCGTGGATATAGTCTTCTAGTTTGTCGTTGTGTGTGAGCTGTGTTATTGTTCTTGTGTTGTTTGTTTTTTGGTTGTGGCTGTTTGTCGGGTCTGTTTTAGTTGTTCGTTTTTTCCTAGTCTTGGTATGCCAAGTCTAGTAGTGTGTATCGTTGTCTTGATACACCGTGTTTTTTTTCGTTTGGTTGATATATAAAATTCACCAGGGTAACCCTTTACCCAAAAAAAAAAAAAGAAAGGATCCCTCCTTACTACCATCCATTTCTCTAAGACTAAGATCGATAGACGAATGCGCCCCGTGATGAAGAGAAACTTCTTAGTCCCAGAGTCTTGTAACTCGCTTTGTCTTTAAACTCAGCGTTGAAAGCCCAGTCAGCTAAGGAAGCTCAGTCAGTTGATAGATGTAACACTAAGCCAATCTGGAAAGTTGAATAGAATCAAGAAACTGGCATACCTTGAATCTAGCCTACAATCCGATCTTTCTTCTCTTAGTAAATTGATAGTCGTCACTGAGCTATGCTTCTTTGTTGAGACCGCTTGCCAAAAAGTTATACTCAACTTCACTTTCACTTGACTGACTTCTTTCGCTTCCCTCAAGGATAGCAGAGGGGGCTAAGCTTCGAGTAAGCTATATATAAGAATAAGAAAGATGGATTATCTATGCTAAAGGGAAAAGGGCATTCCTCTTTACTCTCAACAGCTTCTCAAAGAGCTTCTGAGACTAGTGAAAGATTTTTTTTTGGTAAAGGGTTAACCCAGTGATTCTATTAAAACAACCACAATTTAAGTACAAGTAGTGTGGATGAATTCCACACTAGTTCATATACAGGACATGCCCCATATATGTAAGCCAAAAAACAAAAAACCTATGACACCGCATAACCTAGCCTAATTTACATCAAGAAACACTGATCAGTAGACAAAACAAAAACCTAACAAACAAAAACCATCATCCTCCATCATCAAAAATAAAATTGCTACGAGCCAGCACCCCTTCAACACGAATCAAAAATAGAGTATCCATTGGCGAATTTTGTGGTAGAGGTGCTTGCCCCTGCTTTTGAAGACAAAGGATAAGTACCCGAAGTCATAAATTCATTAGTTTCATTATAGACTTCAACAACCTCCTCTTCATCGGAATCAACTATATCATCCCCAGTCCCCTTATTCTTTTGACGAGCCATTCCCTTCTCATCCCTTAGAACATCAAACAAGTTCTGAGACACCACACTAGCCGAAGGATCCGACTTTCTAATCCCTCCATTCGATTTAAACCCAACCGACCTGTACTCAAATTTTGGTTTAGCTATATTAACATGAAAACCAGGCCTTCTAGCCACTTTTTTACCATCCACATCCATAAAGCCATCTTCATCCACTACTGGAGTCTTCACTGAACCCTGCGGATGCTTCCCAAAGTTCGGTTTCTGAGTCTTCCCCATATTCTATTTCTGAGGTTGAGGCACAACCTATGGAGATTTCCTAGGCTGCCTCGGGCAAGAATCATCATAATGACCAAAGACTTTACAATGGGTACACCAAGGAGGGCTCCATTCATATTCCACACCCATCTTCACTATAATAAAACCCTCACCTTCCAGGTCAGGCACCGCTATAACTATTTCCTCTTTAAAGTCGTTCTCAGCTGAAATTTCTATCAAAGCTCTTGCATAACTGCTCCTTCCCCAAGCATCCGTACACATTGAGGAGGTGTACGAATCCAACAATTTCGGCTCACCAATGGCGGTAGCAATCATACTCAAACCATCTTCTGTATAAGCGGCTATAGGAACATCATGAATTTTAACCCAAACTTGTATCTTTTGAACTTCCTTCTTCTCTAGTCTCGCAGTAGGCGACCACACACTAAGGAAAAGAGGTTGAGAACGAATAATCCAAGGCCCTTCTTTAAGAACATTCATCATACCATCTTTGTCCGCAAACTTGAAAAAGAAAAAGCCGTTGGCGAATAATCATAGACTTTTGTAAACCAAACTTCTTCCAATGGAATCTGAACGACGAATCAATAGAAGAAGCATGCTGCAAGATACACCTCAAAACTTCCATAACCAAAGTAAATAAGTAAGGAGAGATTGGATCTCCTTGACGTAAACCCCGTTTGCCTTTGAAATATCCATGAACACTACCATTCACGCAAATAGAGTATGACGGAGTACAAGTCTTGTGTCTTGAATGTGTGTAAGACTTGTATGTCTTTGTTTTTCGTTGAACTGTGTATTAGATGTATGATTTGTTAAACTGTTATATATATGTACAAGTCTTGTGTCTTGAATGTGTGTAAGACTTGTATGTCTTTGTTTTTCGTTGAACTGTGTATTAGATGTATGATTTGTTAAACTGTTATATATATATATCACCAAATATATATATGTAATCTTGTATCTTGTGAGTTGTATCATCGGGTCTTGTCCTCTTGATTTCATGTCTTGCATGAATAAATTGTATAATTGTATTTTCATCAATTATATGTCTTTGGGCCGAGCCCATGTCTTAATGTTATTGGGCCTAGCCCATGAATTTATGTTATTGGGCCATAATATTATTGAGCCTAAATATTATTGGGCCCAAATGTTATTGGGCCTTAGCCCATATGTTTTGACATTGGGCTTAGCCCATGTATTCATGTTATTGGGCTTAGCCCAAGTATTTTGATAAGCCCATTTATGAAGATAAGCCCAATTGTAAATATAAGCCTATTTATAAAAATAAGCCCATTTGTAAGTATAAGCCCATTTATAAAAATAAGCCCATTTGTAATTATAAGCCCATTTATAAAACATCTTTCATTTTATAAAAATCACCATACATGGAGTTTTTAGTTAAATAGAAGACATATAAGTTTTTATAAGTTTCTAAAATTTCGAATTTTGTTAATGGTAATATATATGTATCCGCGTCGAATGATCGCCTAAGCGTCGTAGTAACTTCTCGAAATGGCGATATGTTTATAGATTCGCCCGTCGTCCGTTTTGACCATAAGTTGTGTCCGAAGGCTCGGAATGTCCGTAAGTTGTTTTTAAGGCGTATTTACATGTAGTCTTGTAAGACTTTAGTCGAAATGTACATTGTGTGTATTTGTACCATTGTATTCAAGTTCCTAGTTATCATACATATAACTAATACAAACAAATAACACATAGCACATAAGTTGTTAAGTTAACTAAATATATATTTTCTCAAAAATATATATTTATATCAAACTTTGCTTTTATAAAAACTATTCTTTAAATTCTTTTTAATCTAATAAAGATTTTGTCAAAAATAATAGTTTTTATAACTTATGATTTGTAAGAAAAATGGCCATATTTCCTTTGAAATATATACTTTGCCATGTTTATATAAAACATATCTTTTTCTTATAAAATCATCAATAATCTTCTCATATTTTTCTTAATAAAAACATGTGAGATTTATATCAAAGTCTTAACAAGATGAAATCAATAACATGTAGGGTTTTGATATGATCATAACATAAGTTAACTAGTTCAAAATCCATGCTTTACTTCTAGTTTTAACAAACTTTTTATAAAAATCCATCTTGAATGTTTCTTTTTATAACTTTGTAAAAGTATTATTTTTAGTGAAAAACCTTATATACTTTAACAAAATCAAAGATTATGATCATCCATCTAAACATTTATGTTTAACAAAACCCTTAAACATTTTCATGTACACTTGTTAGATTATGTTTTTAAACATCATCTAACAAGTTATTGTTTGCTAATCATCAAAACTAGATCAAATGTGCAAGTAATCATCTTTAAATCACAACATAAACACACTTTTATATCATGATTATTATTTTGCTTCTTTGTATTTTCATATTATTTTGTATGATTATTTAGTTTATTACATGTTCTTTAAACAAATAATGCATAAATAAGTATGAAAAAGAGATTTTAGAAGCTTACTTCTAGCACTAATGACTAGGGATGATCTTGATGATGATTAAAGAAAAGAAAAGGTGTGGATCTTGGAGTTTGGAAGCTATGGAATGGATGAAATGGCTTGCTTCTTCTTGTTGTTGCTTTAGATCACCTTAAGTAACTTCAAGCTCCATTTTGATCATCAAAAAGTGTTAAAATGGTGAATGATTTTGGTGGGTGTTCTTGGCTAGGATATGAAGGTTGAGAGAGTTTTCTTAACTAGGTGAAAGTAAAGGTGAAAATGAGATGAATGTGGTTAGTGATTATGGTAAGTAGTTGTTATAAGTCTTCACTAACTTCACCACTAGGCCCACTTGCTTCACCAACTTGCATCAAGGGTAACTAGCAAGATATTTTTGGAAACAAGGTAAAAAAAGGGCCCCACATGGTGTTATAACCGTGAATGAAGGGGGGGGGGGTACCCTTGCCTTGTGAATTTGTTTCATGACTTTCCTTGTTAAAAAGTGTTAGGATTATTGAGGAAATTGTTTAGGAAAGTTATATGTATAAGTGTTTAAGTGTTTAAAGGGTGTTAAATGACCATTACTAGACCATAATGATCCAATTAACACTAGATGATCACTAAAAAAAGATTTGATATTGTTCGGATATTCGTTTCGAATTGTTTCGGTTATACGTTATTTGAACGCTAAGTTGTGTTACTTGTGTGAATTGATGTAGTTATTGGTTCGGATGATACCCGAAGGTATCCTCATATGAATTCTATGTTAAATAGCACTTTTACATGTTGCAAAAATATTAAATGGCTGATTTCTGCAGAATTTCTGCAAAAAAGTGTTGAAATCGTCGCTTTTAGTGCTTTTCGGGTAGTTTTTAGTATTATCGGACTGCAGGAAGGTTTTAAATCAAACCCTTGCATTCCTAGTTAGGGTTTAATGTATATTAGATGTTGGACTTTCGTCTGAGTCCTAAAGATGTCCTTTAGATGGTTTCTGCGGATCCTGCGTTTTCTTCGGAATACTAGTTTACTAGGTGCTTTTCTAGTAGTTTCGATGCATTGTTTAATAAAAATGAATCATATGCATCCTAATTAAGTATTCCATGAGTATTCTAAGTGTATGTCACAAAATACGCAGTTCGAGTGTTCAAAATGCATAAAAATGTAGCTAAAATGAGTACTTTAAGTGTAAGAAAGTTATCGAAAAGTGGCAGTTATCACACAGGATTCGAGTCAAATCGACCTTCCCTCTCATCTCAGGGTGAGGCAAGGAATTCAAGCAAATGTTCGTTCTTCAATCTCTCGGCTGCTCAAGAAGTTGGACTAGCTGCTCCTCCGACCCGGAGTGGATTCTAGTGGAAGGGCAGAGCAAAACCTTGTAGTAGGAAGGTGTTTGTTGCTGGGACGGGTTCAAATTGGACTGAAGGGAAGAGGAATTCAATAGTCATCTCTTCCTGGGGATTCATCACTGGCTAGGGCTTTCGAATCAAAGCATGGGCGTCTGCAACTAAGAGGGAGCAGTAGATCGTCGATGGAAGAGCCATGTCAGTAAACTTTTTTTTTTGGGTAAAGGGTTTTACCCCGGTGAATTTTATAAATCTAACCAATAAAAGCAAAAGTGTGGCTGAAGTACCACACTCACTCTAGACCTGGCATACCAAGACTAGGACCAAACAACCAAAACAAACCACAACCAGGCAAACAAAGGCCACAGACACACACACTAGCCAAACACGGCCAAGTCACATACAAAACAAAAAATAAACAACTATACTAGCCGGGATCAATCTCTAAATTGCTGCTAGGAATCTTCCACTTCTCCACCAATCTACCATTCTCAAATCTCCGTTTAAACTTGAGAGTCATAAGCCGCATACGAACAGTATTGATAATCTCCTGAGACACCACCAGAGCCGTTCGCATGTTCCGGGAAAACAACCTATTGTTTCGTTCTTGCCATATAAAATAAGTTGCAGCCGCAACCACCAACCGACTATCCACATTGTCAGGCTTCTGTAAGCTCAAGTTTTGATTCATCCAAGACATTATATCAGACCATCCTCCATTCACGTCTTCCATATTAGTGAAACTTCTTATATTGTGCCAAACCTGAGCCGCAAAAGAGCATTCAAAAAACAGATGATCTCTCGAGTCCCTGTTATAACAGCATAAAGGGCAGCACATGAGATTTAGATTTGTTTCACTTCCCGCTTCCCAAACAGACAAACGATCCTGTGTCTTCAATTTGTTTCGGATAACTAGCCAAATGTGAAATGAGTGTCTAGGAATGCATTGCTTAAACCATACCATATTCACCCAAGACACTTTACTATCATGATGACGAATATTATTCCAGAGCTCCGAAGAAGAAAAAGGCCGTGTATTTCCTTCCAAGTCTTTCCAAACCAGCCGATCACGAACATTGTCATATAAAATAGGAACCACTAAATTAATTAAGACTGGGAAAAGATTATACCAGGCAATCAGCCACCTCCATTGACCATTTTGAGACACTAGATCTGCTAGCGAAGATTGCAGGTTGAAGCCTGCATTAGCAATAATTCTTGGGCTGATAAGAGCACGAAGAGGACCCGATTCACACCAAGTATCACTCCACGCATTAGTCTCAGTACCACTACCAATAGATTTCCACAAGAATGGACGAATAAAGCTACGAATATGAACAGTTGCTTTACAGTATGTTCTCTCTCTAAGAGTGGCGATCTTGGTGACTTGGGTAGTGCTCGTGAAACCCTAACAGTTTATTGATTCTACTAGTTTTGATCGATCTTGGTAACCATCTTAGGGTTCTCTAATCGACCCTTAGAAGGTTATCAATTGAAATCAGATTCGAGTTTTACTTTAGGGTTCCGTTTTTACTTGTTTTCTGATTGTGGAGGTGCGGCTAATTAGGGTTTCGGCGCTGATTGTCTCTCTTTTGATTAGATTGGAGTTTTTTGATTTGTGGCCGCCTATTTCAAAGTGTAATCGGATTAGGGTTTGTGGTCGGCGCTAGTTTCTGGTTTGCGAACTAGGGTTTGGCGGCTGATTACGGATTTGCAGCTGATTATTCTGATTGTTGGCTGGATTAGGGTTTGTTGTCGGCACTAATTTCTGGTTTGCGAACTAGGGTTTGGCGGCTGATTAAGGATTTGCGGCTGATTACTCATTGATTCTGATTGTTGACGAATTATTTTGGTGGTTGCGGCTACTAGGGTTATTCAGGCGGCTTCTATCTTGAACGAATTTCTGGCTGCTAGGTTTCAGTTTAATGGATGAACGCATGACACCTGGTGGAAGGCCACCACTGTCTTTTAAGGAAATTGTGGATCGAATTCTTGATGTTGATGGGAACAATATACAACCAAAACGTGGCATCAACATCATTGATGAACTCACTAAGGTCGCTGCTCCGGTTCAGTTGGATAAACCATTCTCGCCAACAACGGGTGTTCATGGAGTGAATTTGGTGACTCCATTGGCTGGTAACTCGAACTCAAGATCATCTGGGGTTGCGGAACCTTTATCTTTTGCTAGCGTTGTGAACACCGCAAAGGAGAAGGTAAAGGTTAATTTTTGGATGATGGAATCTAGCGAGTCGGTTGATGGTGCTGATGTTGTTATTCCATTGTCTTCGGTCAAGCAAGTCTCTGACAGGTATGCTAACACGTTGTATGGATATTTTCTGGGCAAACGGCTGGCTTTTCCTGTGGTGGATTATTTTGCAAAGAACAACTGGGTTAAATATGGTCTCTCGAGACTAATGATGAATGCAAATGGGTTCTTTTTCTTTAAATTCAAAACAAAGGAAGGGATGGATAAATTGGTGGAGGATGGACCTTGGATGATTAGAAATGTTCCGATAATCTTGAAGGAGTGGTCGGCCTCTGTCAAGTTGGAAAAGGAAGATATAAAGGCTATCCCAGTTTGGGTTAAGATGCATGAAGTGCCGTTAGCAGCATATACTGAGGATGGTCTTAGCTTGCTCGCTTCTAAGATAGGGGTGCCTAAGATGCTAGATTCGTACACTGCTACAATGAGTGCTGAGTCATGGGGAAGAAGCAGTTATGCTAGAGCTCTCATTGAAATTCAAGCCGGGGCTGAGTTAAAGAGGAGTGTTACAGTTGCAATCCCATCTTTAGAGGGTAATGGTCACTCAATGGTGGAGGTTAAAATCGAATATGATTGGGAGCCTTTAAGGTGCTCATCTTGTTGCGTGTTTGGTCATGAGGATAACTCGTGTCCAAAGAGCCCTCAGGTCGTTTCGAGTGGGGATTCTGGAAAGAAAATTGATGACTTTCAGGTTGTGGGTGCAAAGAAGAAGAAAACTACTAACCAAAGGATTCACATGAAAATCAGAAGCCTAAGGTAGTGTACAGACCAGTTGTAAACCCTAAACCAATTTCGTCCTTGAAGAAGCCGATGAACAATCAGGTATCAACGTCAAACCCCTTTGATGCACTTAAGGATGATGATGGTGGTCAGGGAGGTAGTACTGTGGGTCGTATAGAGAAGAAGGAGAAACAGTCGAGTGACAGGCAGGATTCGGATGAAGAGGAGGTCGTTGAAGTCTACAATGAAACTAGTGAATTTATGACATCGGGTACTCATCCTTTTTCTTCGAAAGCAGGGGCAAGCACCTCTTCCACAAAATTCTCAAATGGATAGGCCATTTTTGGTTCGTTTGAAGGGGTTGCCGGTTTGTGGCAGCTTTATCTTTGATGATGGCGGTTGAGGATTTTGTTTTTGTTTTGCATTGTTTTGTCTACTAGATCTCTTTCATGATGTATAGTAGGCTAGGTTATGGGGTGTCATAGTTACTTTGTTTTGCTGTGTCATACATATATGGGGCATGTCCTATATATGAACTAGTGTGGAACACATCCTCACTACTTATATTTATTTGCGGTTGAATTTTAATAGAATCACCGGGGTAACCCTTTACCCAAAAAAATAAAGCTACGAATATTCTAAGTGTCGCCCAGAACTATAACCGATGCTGATTTTAGGTTGGATGACCTGGTGGCCGACATTTATTCTAATGGAGCTTGGATGTGGCCTACGGCTTGGAGGGATCTCTTCCCTGTTCTTATTCAGATTGATCATGTTCAGTTACCCATTGAAAGTTGACGATTATTATGGAAAGATGGTGGTGATCTTAATGAGTTCTCTTCTTCAGGTGTTTGGCACTCGGTTCGGCATAGAGAGCCGGAAGTCGATTGGTGTAGCATTGTGTGGTTCGCCCAGTGTATTCCTAGACACGCCTTCATGATGTGGTTGATTATGAAAGGTAAGCTCCTTACGCAAGATAAAATTCTGTAATGGGATTTCTCACGGAGAAAAAACATGAATATGATGTGCTGTTTATTGTGCTATGAGAACTTTGATTCCCACCCGCTCTTGTTTTTTGAATGCAAGTACTCATCTCAAGTTTGGCTTACAATTAGAAATAAGGTGGGGATGAACTCTGTTTGTCCGAAATGGACGGATATTGTTGACTGGCTTTGTGCTCGTGCTCATCAAAGGAGGGCCGATACTTATGTTGCTAAGATTCTCGTAGCGGCTGCCGCGTACAGTATTTGGCAAGAGAGGAATGCCAGGTTATTTAAAAATCAGTTGAGACCTCCTGAGATAGTTAGTGATGTAATCATGAAAACAGTGCGATACAAGTTGATGGGAGCAAAGCTGAAGGATACCGTTCGGGTGCGCAAGCTTCTTGAAGAATGGGAGATCCATACGAAAGATAAGGAGGACGATGGGGGCTGATTAGTTATTGCTTTGGTTGTTGTGTCTAGAGTTCTTGTCTAGTTGTTTTCCTTAATTGGTTGTTTTTGTGATTTGTGTTTTTTTTTCTGGTTTACTTTCATGGGGCATGTCTCATGATTGAACTAGTGTAGACCCTCTACACTACTTATGTTTCTTTGGTTGTGAATATATAGAATCACCGGGGTAACCCTTTACCCAAAAAAAATAAGGCTACGAATAGCAAGGAGCTTTCTCCATCCCCATGTCATGCGACCTCGACATGGGACCTCCCAGAAGCTTCTACCCTTAAGCTTGTATATATGAATCCATTGCACCCACAACGATTTCCTATTGGTAAGAATGCTCCAGACATGAGAAGATAAGAGGGCCTTGTTGACATCCGAGATGCTACGAACACCCAACCCACCCTCATCCTTCGGAAGGCACACAACCTTCCAGGCCACCTTAGGCTTGACGGTCCGATGATAATTCCCAGACCATAAGAAATCTCGCATACGTTTTTCCAACTCAGTAATAATTCTAGCAGGCAACAAAAATACCATAGCCCAGTAAATATGCATAGCCGAGAGGACCGAATTTACCAGTTGTAATCTACCAGCAAATGAAAGAGACTTAGTCATCCAGTTATCGATCTTCTTTTCCATTTTCTCAACCAGAACCTTACAATCCTTAAACGAGAGTTTAGAGGATATTAAAGGAACTCCCAAATAGCGAACAGGAAGAGAACCCTCTTGAAACGACATAATGCTTAGAATTTCCTGCTTGATGGGATGAGGAATATTACCAAAGAAAACCGTGCTTTTGAACATATTAGGAATCAATCCTGAGACCCTCGAAAACTGATGAAGAGAATCTCTCACCACCTTAACCGAAGCAGCATTACCATTCACAAAAATGAATAAATCATCAGCAAATGAGATATTAATGATCTTCTGTTTTTTTTACAGTGGAGATGGTATCTAAACGCATTACTAGAAGAAGCTACATTCTTTAGAAGTAGCGAAAGTTCCTCCATAACCAAAGTAAACAAGTAAGGCGACATCGGGTCACCCTGTCTCAACCCACGCTTGCCCTTGAAATACCCGTGAAGATTACCATTTATACTCAAAGAGTATGAAACTGTGCTAACACAAGTCATTATCCAGCTAACCATTTTATGAGGGAACCCAAACGCAGTCAGAATGTCCTCTAAGAAGGACCAGCTCACCGTGTCGTAGGCCTTCTGAATATCGATCTTAAAAGCGCATCTAGGAGGGCCAACATTCAGGTGATAGTTATGCATTAACTCCTGAGTAAGAAGAATATTATCTGAATTATGGATTATGGATTCGACTAGAGGGACTCCTAGCAGCAAACTAGTATAAAGGGCCCCAGACGCAGGAGTCACCAGCCGGATCGACCAATAAATGATAGGCCAGAGGGATGGGCTCATTCGACTAATCAGTGATCCCTGGGCCTACCTAACACAGATGTCCCTGAAATAGGGGATTGGTTGATCAGAAAGCTCGGGCAGGAATAGGACATTCCATACAATTCCAATTCGCTAGCCTCTCAAATCCCATTTTTTCATCGGGGTGAATTCTAAGGTTCCTTATTCCGGTTGTAAAGCGGAAGAAGAGGGAGAAGGGGCACAGCCCCACCAGCAGCCCACGTTTCCGACCCGAAAGGAATTGCAAATGAAAGAAGAATCTGTGTGCACTATCCATGGAGTGGAGTGGCTATTCTGAATCTCCTCTTTTCTATCTCCCCCTTTTTTGTCTTTGGCTATTACCGGCCCAACATTGGATCTGTTTGAAAACAATACAACCAAAGCTTTTATGCCCTAGCACTAATGACCCTCTTTGGAAAGAAAGGAATACAGGGAATAAGTCTTTCCTTTCCACTGGTTCTTGAAAGCTCTCAATCCCCGCTTCTCCCATATTGATTCTCCCTCTCGCATCGGTTCTGCATCAGATAACGAGCCCATGCGCAAACTTTCTCTTTTATTGTATTGGCGCCCGATAGGTAGGCTATTAGATTGAGTCGAAAGCCTATCATAAAGGTTCCGATTCGAGCGAGAGCCCAAATGGGGGAGGCGAGAACATCTTGATCGAAAGCTCCACTGTTCTGAATAGTGAGAAAGACTTTTTCAAATTTGATCAAATCGATCGATCATTTTTTAATATCTTAGGTGGGCCAACCAACCTAGTTGGGCTGGGCGTCCATGTCACAGAACCTTTCTCTAGCCAAGAATCCCATTATTGATCGAATTGAGGAGGATCCAATTCATTGGCAAATGAAAAATCTACCGTTTTCACACTCAGAAAAACCTAGAAAAGAGGAAGAGTCACTAAGACAAGAGCTAGGTAAGCAAGCAAGAAGGAGAGGCTAGAAAAGGCAGGGGCTCTCCATCTCTAGTAAGATTGTGTCCAGGATCTGGTAATCTAAAGCCTTGCTTCTTCTGGTCGGCTCGTATTAGCCTGTGCTTTATTACAGGTAGTCATTCCCCCGTTCCTTTAGTCTTTTCAACGGTACTTGAATCTTAAGTCGCGGTCATGTCTCGCCCCCCGGTATAGTGATCGGTTCCATGTTTTCCCCGAATTTCATCAGTTCCAGGCTCAAGTGCCTGTTCATCCATCTTCATTCCAAAGGCAAGCATATCCATTGAGTGATTGTAACTGCTATCGTTTACAGTCAATAATTCTTAACCAACCCTTTTTAGAGCTTTATAAAGCTTTAAGAGAGAATAGGGGACCTTCGCTTCATTATAAATTGGACCCGGACCTTTTTTTTTCTCCTGGGAAGCCCTGATAAAGTAACCGGCGGCAGGTTAGTGCAGTTCTCCTGCTTGCGGATTTTTCCCTGCGCTGATTCATGAGCCTTCTTCTTTCTAAAAATAAAAAAAGAGAAGAAAGGTTTGGCTACGGGAAACAACGGTGATGAAGGTTACCTACTTTCGGTGGACATGGAGCCAACGAGTTTAGTCGAACAGCGTAATGAGTCTAAGGTTACAGAAGCGTTCGCCAACTTTGATATAGCATTGCAAGCAAATAGAGAAGAGAGCTTACCCTTTCTTTCTGTTAGAGTCATGAGCTTGTTGTAGTCAGTCCTAAAGGGAGAACCTTTCTGCTTACCCTGCATCCTTGTGCGGCTCAGCTCGTTCTTCGAGCCCTGCTTCCCCCTTCCCCCTCTCCCTGTTTACCGTCCAAAACTGGCCGTATGGAGTATAGCCAAGTGGTAAGGCATCGGTTTTTGGTACCTGCAAAGGTTCAAATCCTTTTACTCCAGATTATGAACACCCGATCGGATCTGTCAAAAACAAGCTGACGACTACAGGGGAAGTGGCAGAAAGCAATCCTTGTAGCAAGCCAAAAGTTTGACTTGAGCCTACATTGCTAAGAGAAGAGAGAGAAGGAAAAGACAGATGACAGAAAGCAATCCTTCCAACCGCGGAGTTGAACACAACACTGACTTCGACCAGTTTCTTTCATCAATCTCCTGGCCCTTGCTTAATTCCTTGTTCCGTAAACCGGTCACTGGTTGATCTGATCGGACCCCGGACACGTGAGAGCCCAGCCCGAGAGGAATGCATGGTTCCCCGGCGCTTCATGGGGCGGACGTTCGCAGTCCCCCTCCTTCTAATCTAAGCCCACAGCTCACCCCAAACCCTACCAGCTTTCCAGGCCATTCAATCCTCGTCATTCCATTTTAGCTCACCTCCAACTGGAAAGCTTTCGCGATGATGTTTTCCGAGAATACATCCTTCAAAAATGGGATTTGGTTGGATGGAGTCTCGCAGAAGAATATCATTTTATAAAGGGGCGCTACAACTAGCAGCCACTTTCTTATTAGTAAGATAGGTTGCTTGAGCCAATCCTTAAATCGTGGGAGGAAAAGGCAGAAAAGTGAGACCACCCTAGGCAAATACACTTCTCGTTATCTTGTTCCTGGTCAAGCTCCCGTACCCGCTCCTTACTCGCATCCTCCCCAATTAAAGTAACGTAAGGAGGGACCACTATCAATTGAATAAGCGTCTCAAAGAGAATGAGGTCTAGCGCCCCATCGAGAAAGAGCAATAGAACAGGTGGGAAAAGATCAATGGCTTTATGGGAGAATCCTTAGACTTCATGCGTAGGCAGGCCCAGCGATATCCAACCAATGTAGTCGGCGGAACAAAGGAAAGAGGAATGGGAGACGTTTTAGAGGAAGATCTAAGTACCGAGAGGGAAATGGAGCTCGAATCCATAGCATTCTCCACGCACCCACCATTCGTTAGCAGCGACCTTACAACTCGAATCTGTAGTAAGCAGTATCCTTTGCAACTAGAGGAGAAATCCTCTTCTTTTTTTATCTTTCTTGGAATCAAAAACCTTAAGAACCATAGGTGCCACCAACCGAGCCGGAGATTGGAGATACAACGATTGGAGTGCAGTGATATGACAACTGTGTTCTGTAACCAACGTACAATGTAAAACAATGTAGATTATCAATAAAACAATGTGTTTTGGTGTTATTATATGTGTAATTGTGCTTATTAATTTTACAATTTGATTCGATTCCGATTTCAAGCTTTAAATCACTTTCTGGAAGGTTATACGCAAACTGGTGCTTAAACGCAATCAGTTTAACGCGACGCACACCCCGGAACTGTGACGTAAGCCAAGCATACCTTAAATACCCTTTACATAACTTAAAAATAAGTTTCAAAGGATTCGGTATGGCAAAAACATGTTTATTTGGACTAAAGAGCTAATTACGACAAAACTGCGAAACGAATGTTAGTGACCGTCCGGATAATATTTTAAACCCGAAAATAGTCTGTTATGATTAAAATTTATTTTTAATCAGGTCCGTGTTGAAAAACAAATTAAAACGCTTAAAAACGTTATTTTTCAAGTTTAAGCGCGTACCGCGTGTTTCTGCGCAACACAGTGCTTCTACTGCAAAACGCAGACAACGCAGCCAGTCTCGGCAACTGAAATTTATTTCAGTAATATTTTGGCGAGATTATTTTTATTGAATAATAAAAATAATTTAGAACGCCATAAACCGAGGTTTAAACGCTAGATAAAATACCCGGTACCCAGTTAAACACCTTTTTTGGGTAAAGGGTTACCCCGGTGATTCTATATATCAACAAAAAAATAACACAAGTAGTGCGGAGACACCCACACTAGTTCAATCATGAGACATATCCCATGAAAGTAAACCAAACAACCACAAAAGAAACAAAAACCAAACAACTAGACAAAATTCTAGACAAAAGACACACAAAAAAACTACTCAGCCGCCATTGTCTCTACCATCGTCCCCACGGATATCCCAATCATCAAGAAGACCCCTCACACTCGCCGTGTCTTTAAACTTCACACCTAGCAACTTGTACCGAACAGTTTGTAGAATTGCATTGCAAATGATATCTGGCGACCTAGTTTGATTCTTGAACAAACGATCATTCCTTTCCTGCCAAATAACATACATAGAGGCTGCCACCACCAACTTACTAATCAAACAACCTGCTGACTTGGATTTGGATCGCAATAGCAACCATTCCACAATAGCCGAAATCTTTGGATCCACATTAGACATACCTGCCTTTCCACGAACACCGTACCATACTTGCATAGAGAACGAACATTCAAAGAATGCTGATGAGAATCATAATTCGAATAACACAATAGACAGCACATCATATTCATGTTTTTCCTCCTTTCAAAATCCCACTGAATAATCTTATCCTGTGTTAGAAGCTTTCTCCTCATAATCAGCCACAAGAGGAACGCATGCTTAGGAATACACTGAGCAAACCAAACAATGCTAACACGTTGAATTTCAGACTCCCTCGACCTGATCGACTCCCAAGCTAGAGCTGAAGAATAATCTGACAAGATATCCCCATCCTTCCATAGGAAACGATTAGCTGTAGAGTTGTTGATATTAAAACTAGAAGCATGAATAAGAACCGGAAAGGAATCCCTCCATGCCTGTGGCCATCTCCAATCTCCATCAGCCCAGTTAAACACCTACTTCTATCTTAATTACCAACAAAATTACACTTGGACCCCCTCCCCCCATACCATTTACGGTTCAAAATATGGAGTGGCCCCACCATATATTTTACTAGATTTTTGCTAGATTCATTGTGATATTGTTGGTACTTGAAATATCTAATAAATCACTCCATATATTCCTTTATATCTCTTATAAAATCCTTCTAAGATCATTTCACTCAACACCACACTCAACCCTCACTCTCTCTCCCTCCTACAACCGTCCCCTCTCCCTCTCTCCATATTCATCACCTTCAAGCTTTGTTCTTCAAAGTTCAACACCATTTCTAGTAAACTTCAAGTTAGTGTGAAGATCTAAAGGTGTTCCCAAGGTGTTGTCAAGTAATTACAAGCTTCCTATCATCAAAATCTCATCCCACAACCTACTTGAATCTTGAAGGTATATGTATAACCGTACATATATGTGTGTTAGTGTGAAGATCTATGTGTGAAGTCATACTTTTGATTATTGGTTGTTCTTGATGATTAAAGTTTCTCTTGAATCTTGGGATTTTCACTAAACTTGAAATCTAAAATGAAATGGGTCATGATACAAAAAAATGGTGATGTATATATATGTATAACCGTACATATATGTGTGTATGTATGAGAGTCTTGAGGTTCGATTTCTTGTTAAATACTTGTTTATGTTACATGTTCTTGAATAATAGTTTAAAAGCAAGTGATTGATGATCTATGAATGATATGTTAAATGCTTACATACATCAGCAAATAAACCTGAATATATCATGTATTTGTTGCATCTAAACCCATATAAAATGTTGATGTTATGATAGTATGCTTTAGACACTTGTACATGTGAATATATGTAGATTTAGAGCTCAAGAAGTGATAAAAAAATGGTTGTATGACAAAACTGAATTTGAACAGATTATAAGCACTAAAAATGACCCTATTTGATGTATTATAATGGCATGAAACTTTGACATAGGTTTGCTAGCTTTGCATGTTGTACATATAGCTTAAAAAGTGGTAAATTATGTGAAATTTGCATGATTTATGTGCCTTACTTAAGACCTGCACTATCATGAGTATAACATTATTTTATTCAGTAAATAACATGGGTTGTTTTAAAATTTCAAGTCGTTTTGATTTGGGATGGTTCGGGTAACGTTTGATGCAAAACTATGCGGTAAAACGGTTAAAAATCGGCTTTTCGGATGATTTTTACAAAACTGTTTTAGATCAGTAACCAAACTGACATTTTTGCTATAAAAATAAGTATTTTAACTTATATTAAGTTTACTTGGTGTTTGGTTGGTCATACGTGACTTCCGACGCCCAAAAATGTTACCGAATCGCTAAAATAAGTGTTTTTCGTCATAACTAGAATGGGTTGTTCATGAGTAGATTTTATGTGATACAATGTGCTATATGTTTTTAAAATATGTTTATGATGATGTGTTAGCGTTGGCAAAATTATGTGTATTACGCTTGAGTACATATATGCAAATACACCAAGATAATCAAAAATAATAACTTTTCGAGAAAATCTCAAAGTTAAGTGAAAATTCTAAGTATCGGAGAAACTTCGGAATTTTTGTGGGTTTTTGATTATTAAATCATTATTATTTAATTTAGGACAAATAAACAATTTGAGGGATTGTGTTAACGTTTAAAAACGCACCTAAAGGTGAGTACATAGTTCCCATATTTTACTGTGTTCAATTGTTTTGGGGTGAGTCATATGTATCAAAACGATTTCGATGTTTTAACGATGGTTTCAAAACGAGTAAGATGGTTTATACTAAACTAATAACGATTTCGATAATGTGAACGAGCTTGTTGGTTGTAATTACATAACGAACGACATTCATTAATTTTGGCCGAACTGACCAGTATTAGGTTATGGTACCATAGGATCCGACAAATCCCGTTATCAGACCGCACCCATGGTTATGTGTGTGTGAGGTGGGTAACGACTGAATCTGATGATTGTTAACTTACCCTTTGGAGGTTTGTTAATGCGAGAACGAGTTGAACGATGGACGAGTCACAAAGGTTTGAATGTTATTAGCGAAACGACCAAAAGTAGTTTTCACAATTAAAAAAAACGAGAACGATTTGTACGAGAACGATTTGGAACGATTGAACGATTTAAACAAATGAACGATGATCTATAACGAGAACGAGTTAAACGATGTCACACAACGATGTTTACGAAACTATATAAACCATACGAGTTTTATTACGAGAACGATTTACGATTTGGTTTACGAAGACAAATGTTTTGGGTTAAGATTCATGGCAACGCGATTTATAAATTATGACCAATCTGTTTTGACTTGATTATTCTTTTTACAATACCAATATTTTATAAAACAAGGTTTTCTAATAACAATTAACGAAGTTGTACGAGTTATTTCAACATATAAACGAGCCATGAATCTGACATTCTCACAAAACCTATGTACTCGCCAGCATTTCTTTGCTGACTTTGTTTTTACATATGTTTCAGGTGATGTTGCTTAATGTTGATTGCGAATAGGATGCATGCTCACTTAGGACTGGACAAGGCCTTAGTGATTTAATAACGATGATAGTCTATGTTTGATTTGCTTGTTTAACTCTAAGACAATGTTTAATATTTAATAAAACGAAGCTCTTTGTATCCATGGTTTGAAACAATAATTCTGTTACAACACTCCCCGACGTTTCCGCCACGATTTGTTGTTTTACGTGGTCGGGGTGTGAAAGAAGAGTTGGTATCAGAGCCAATGGTTATAGGGAATTAGGTTATTAGTAAAATTTTGACCTAGACTATAACTTTCTAGGACCCCAACGCGAGTTGATTTGCGTTTAGATTTAAAAACAATCTGAATCTGCTTCGAAAATTAATCATCCGTTCTAGGATGATTGATTACTAGGTTTTGAACCCTTCCAGTTTGACTCATTTTGGCTTAGTGCCTTCTGAGGTTTCAAATTCTCGTCAAAGTTTGGGTCTAAATAATGTGAACACGTGCAAACTGGAAGAGTGAATGCCTGTACCCTGAGTTTTCTGTCTAAGGCTAGAGTGTTCGTACAAATCCACATAATCGGACTAGTCACTCTTACCTGGGAACTCTTGGGGTGAGTGTTCACTTATAGGCGAGCATGTCTTCGCGATGCATTATTTGATTCATTACTTTGATTAGTCACTGCGTGTCGTTTGTTTGTTCGAGGTAACGAACAAATGATCGCCTTCCTTATGTTTCGCCGATATTTTCAATACCTCTTTTGTTTTTCCTAAGTGTCGGGCTCACTCGTTTCTCACATTTCTTTGTTATACAATGCCTCCTCGACGTGATGCACAATCTTTTACCACTGAAGAAATCGCAGCCCTTGTCTCTCAGCAAATGGCTGCTGTACTCCCAGGCGTTGTGACCCAAATCCACGAGCTGTACAACAACAATAATAACAATAACGCACCGTGTAATTTCAAGAGTTTCAATTCTGCGAAGCCGCTTAAGTCCCCGTCATGAAATTCGAGCTTTGGAACGAGAGTTTGACGATCTAAAACAAGAAGGGGGAGAACAACGTGCGTATACGGATTGATTTGAGGAACTCAGTCTTTTGTGTCCTACTATGGTTACCCCGTTGGAGAAAGCGATAGAGAGGTATATCGATGGGTTACCCGATTCCATACAGGATATTGTGACTGGCGTTAACCCTACTACTGTTCGTCAAGCGATCGAGTTATCTGCCACCCTGACTGAGTCGCAGGTCAGGAAGGGTAAAGTTACCTGCAAGGGTGATAAGAAGAAGTCGACCGAGTCTGTCAAGGAAAAGGGTAAGGGTAAGAAGGGCGAGTCGTCGAAGAAGTCGAGGAAGCGAAAGGGTGCTCAGAACTTTGTAGTAACTACATAAACTGCTCAGAACCCTCCGAACCCACCAGCTCAACCACCTGTGAAGAAAGCATATGCTGGTACCGCACCTCATTGTGCTCGCTGCAACGGTCATCATGTTGCACAACAAGCTTGTAAGCAATGCACAACGTGTGGTAAGCTTGGGCATCTTGCCAACGTCTGTCGTTTGGGTCAGAATCAGATTGTTCAGAATCAAGCTCCAGTTCAGGGGAATGCTGCTAGATTCCCACCGGGTACATGTTTCAATTGTGGAGAGCTTGGTCACTACCACAACAACTGTCCAAGGTTGGCGAATGCAAATGCAAATCCGAACGTGAATGTCAATGTCAATGCGAATGCGAATCCCGCTCGTGGGCGAGCATTCAATCTGAATGCAAACGAGGCTCGAGCTGACAACCTCGTCGTCAATGGTACGTTTCTTGTTAACAATCGACCTGCATCTATTCTTTTTGATTCTGGTGCCGATAGAAGTTTTGTTTCATTATCTTTCGAACCTTTGCTTTCGATACCTAGAACTAAACTGAGGAAACCCTTATCTGTCGAAGTTGCTACCGGTAAACCTCTTGTTCTCGATTCTGTTATTCGTGATTGTCAGTTAAACCTTGATAACTGTCACACCCCGAAATTATCAGAGCTGGCGTGACTGGACTGGTATCTTCATTGCACAGCGGAAGCAAATAAGCAAAGACTTTCTAGAAATTTAACGCCCGCTAAGTACTCGACTCTTCATGGTTCTCCTATCCCAACCGTGCCTTAACCTTGAAACGCAACCTGAGAAAGAACATGCGAGAAAAATCAACAAAAAGTTGAGCGAGTTCATAGTTTGTTTGTAAAAGGTTTGAAATAAATCGTTTGAATACCCGGTTTGTGAAATAATATTGAGAAAACGAATTTATAAATCATTTTCTTGTCAAGTTATATGAAAACTTTGTATTTGTAATATTCGTATGTCTGTATGTATAAATGTCCCTGGTATGTATCAATAAGTAAATAAAAAGCCACCAATGGGTTGCAAAGCCACTGGTAAGTGTGATAAGGTGCAGGAAAACTCAAACCTAGCAAATTTGTACCGGGCTTCCGGCTGGAAGACATAGTCACCTCTATGGGCCGCCCCGGCCTCATGGGTGTGGGCTCGCTACACCCAAATAGATCTATCACTCATGTCCCTCGGTCCTACGATGAGGATTAATGGCTTTAAGTGTTGTGCCCACCTTTCACAGTCTAGTAGTAAAACCCTCCTTAAGCTAACCATACCATGTATAAAAATGTCTGTAATAGTTGTAACATACTTGGTACTCGTTCTCACCAAGAATGCTTCTTGTATTCTTTTGTATTCTCAAATTGTATCATACTTGGTACTCGTTCTCACCAAGTGTGTTCCTTGTTATTATACCATTTGTAAAAAAATTGTAATATGTATTTTACCCTAGCCTCTAAGGCTGAACCTCCCCAGCCTCTAAGGCTGAACCTCCCCAGCCTCTAAGGCTGAACCTCTAGTATAATCCATTCGTAACATAATTTAGAAATATGAGTTTTTGTTCGTTCAAAACCTTGTATGTTCTTGCAAAACGTGCATGTCTTTCCACCCCGAAAACATTAATAAAAATGTAAAACCGTAAAAAGTGGGGTTATGAACTCACCTGAATATTCCTGTACAAAGCTAGCTAATTATGACTGCGTGATGTCGTTTCCAAGACGAGACTCGCTAGCGTGCAATCTACAATATTCCTAACACGGAATATCTTATAAGTTTCTAATTAAAAGCGGTAACTAGTCTACGTGTCACCGAGCTCTACCGAATCGTTAGTTGAATGATTCGACGATAGGTTGTTACTTGAAAGATGCGAAGAAGTTATGCTTGCGTAGTTCGTTTATTCGTCGGTATTTAAGAAGTCTTGAAAAGACTTAGTTCTCGAGAGGTTTAAAATATATAAATATAAATATTTATAATAAAGTATATAAATATATTGTTATAATCGCGTTAGTTGTCCCGAGAAATCGTACGTGTATGTACAAAATTTATATGAAAATAATGTATAACAAATTCGTATCATATTTACGTCTCAAAGTATATGTCTATGCCATTTAGGCATTTGAAGTGAATATAAGAAGTTATATTCGTTTTATAAAAGAATCGTCGAGTCGTTGTGTTTGAAAATAAATATATACTATATTTATTTTATAAAAGAATTCGACTTGTTTGTGTTGGAAATAAATATATAGCTATATTTATTTATAAAAAGATTCGTTTTATATGATATTGGAAATAAATATATAAACTATATTTATTTTGGTAAAACGAATTCATATTGTGCTATTTGAAATAAATATATAATTATATTTATTTTTATAAAAGAATTGCCGAGATTTCAAAATTTATAATTATTCCGTAAATAACATCCGAATCGTTGTTTTGTTTGATATATAAACCATATTTACAAAAATAATCCGTGTTATCGTAGTTTCTTGTACGTTATAAAGTGTCGTTGAAGAAATGCATTTATATGAAAGTCGCTTGATGTCGTAAGTTGTCGTTTTTCAATAAAACACATTTGTATTTATGGTTTTTCTCGAAAAACGGGTAGAGTTTCGTCTGTTTTTGGACGCCCCGGACAACCAAGTTGTCGTTATTTTTCAAAATCAATCAATGCTCAAACAATGTAGTCAATATTTATATAAATCTTGCCGAATAAATTAAGATATGAACTAATAGTTAATCGTTTCGAGCTCGTTTCACACGTAAGTATTAAAACTAAAGATATAACGTAAATAATAAGCACGTCGTTAATCTTTTACCAAATCTGACCAGTTAACTTCTGTTGATCGAACCGAACACTGAGACCCGAACCATATGTTGACCGATGCTGACCAACCCGACCATTGTTGACTGTTGACCCGAAGTCAGACCCGGTTTGCCTGAGCCGCTAACCCGACCCGAACATCACCCGAACCGTGGCCGTGTCCCGAACTGAAACTGAACCCGAATCTGCTGTGAAACATCTTCTTTATCATCAGTTGTCTTCTAGAGAAACAAAAGAAGTGAATGAAGACGGGAAAGAGATTTTACCGGTGACCTTGTTGGAACGGAATAGAGACTGCCGCCAAACTCACCACTGCCACCGATAACCTTCACCCGAGCCCACCCTCTGCCGCCGCCGTGAGCGGCGGCGCCGCTCCTTCGCCGTCATCTCTCTCTCTCTTCTCGGTCTCTCTCTCCTGTATGTTTCTGTCTCCCTGCTTCTGCATCATCGCCGTCGAACGCCACCACTGCCAGTGGTCTTCATCGGAGGAGCAGCAAGAGTGAAGGAGGAGGGTGGGTGTCAAAGCATCTCGTCGGAGGGGGGGGGTTGTTGCAGGTGAGTGTCGCCGGGAAAGGGGGTCGCCGGCTCCACCGTTACACCGACCGCCGGATATCGGCGAGAGAGGGTGAGATTGAGAGATGTGTGGGTGTTTGGAATGGTCTGCAAGTTATAAAAAAAATTGAGAGGGAGTAGATGATTTACGCGTTGTCTGTGAATATATAATCGAGAAAGAGAGGTTGAGTTCCCTGTGTTTGCATAATAAAGTCATGTATAAAAAAAAATATCTAGGCATGCATATATGTTGAGTGTGTCGGTAGGTATTGCTTTTGCTTTGCAATTTTTTTTTTTTTTTGTATAGTCAAAAGTAGTGGGAAGCGAAAAGCAAAATAAAGTTGACAAAGTCTTACAAAACGGTTTGTACTTTGTGCCATCTTTTCTTCGTTGATCACATGCATCCATATCTTTTTTTGACTTTCCAACTCTCGATATTTCAAGATTTCATTTTCTTATATTACTTTATTTATTTAGTAATTATTATATATAATCCATATATATATATATATATATATACTCACAAACCATATTTAAATGCATATAATTATATATATTATGAATACAAATGTTTTGTAAACGCATTCTAGTATTTGGTTAAATATTACCAACGTTCGTGTTTGTTCGGTTGCGTTTAAAATTGCATAAAATGCTTCGGTGTCGTAAACATTATTTATTATCGCGTTAATCACCTGTTAATCACGTAATTAAGGGTCGTAAATCACCGGTTGTCACATTCTCCCCCTGTTACAGAAATTTCGTCCTCGAAATTTAGACTATGTTATCTCCTTAGAATTGTGTTGTTCGCAGGTATGTCCGAATAATAACAAAGTGAATGACCGCGTGATCGTAACAAGACTTATTCGAATCATGTGAATTTAATGACATTACTCAACAATAAGAACCCAACGGTTTAAAAGAAATGTGTCTCAGTAATTGATGTCAAAGGAAACGAGACGTATAGGTACAGTCACAAATGTGACTAAGTTAACAGGGATTCAACAATGAACAGGAGCTTCGACCAATCGAATTCCATATGAACGTTTACGACGTGTAAATGAGTTCTAGAAGCAATAACATCCACTGGATGAACTTAGAATCAACAATCTCAAATGTAATAGTTTGCATGAAATGCTCGATCGTGATCAGCACAAGCTGCAAGTTATACCGACGCCACAAGGTGTCGTAGTGAATGAAACAATTCAATAAAGCGGTGATCGAACAGGTATCACCTGTGTTTTGAGATTAAATGAAAGCGCAATGAAGTAATTATGAATGTTTGTTCCAACAAACATCGAGAGGTTTTCAATTGAAATTGGAACATCAAATAAATAATGTTTTCGATCGAAGATGAAGAAGCAATGAATATCGCAAAACTTTCGATCGATAATGAAAGAACCGTTAGTAGGTACACCAGAACATGCAATGAATTTGTGTACCATCGTCATAACACACAATTGTGTTAATATCGCTTAAATATGATAAATCGAAGCGGATTTAATCTAAATCGATAACCAAATAATTAAATCCGTGCATAGGATATGTAAACGAGTTTAGCGCAAGCTTCAAGTAAGTGAAAATACCACCACAAGGTGTCGAAATCAACAAACAATTTAATGGAGTCGAATGCCAAACAAGTTTACTTCGACTCAGAACAAATGAAACACTTGTTAAAACGAATTTTGAATATGATGCTCCCAATACATCATATGATGCTTTGAATTGAATATGTGTAATGGACAAGTTCAAACAATTGAACTTGGTTTCAGCGCAATCTGACAATAAAAATATGTATCGACAAGAAAACTTTCGGCATGGTCACAACGAAAAACCATGCATGTAACTTGAAAAGAAGAGAAGTTTCAAGAAAATGTGTTGACTGGATAACAAATGAGCCAACAGTTACAATAATGCGAGTCATTCGAATCACAAATCAATAATTAGGTTTAGCGAAACAATATTTGAACTTTGATGAAACGCCCATTCAAAACGAAACCACATGGATAACAAACCGATGCATGTGTAACATATGAATTTTTCAAGAAACGAAGCAAATGAGTATTCGCTAAAATGATAGAAACAATCGTGATACAATGACCATTAAGAGGAGTAGAGATACAAAATCTACTCAGTAAATGTGAAAGTCGAAGTTTCAATAAAAAAAAAATTTAAGGACTTTACCTGGGGTTGCATGTGATAACCAGTTGTTAAGTGACACTACCATGGAATGTCGAATATAGCGTATTCGTCGTTAATAAGATAGGGGGAATGCGAAGAAATACGCCTTCTTCTTGGCGTGTTTCGTGTCGTTTGCAGGACCGCGTGCCAAACCGCCGCTTCCTGATCGATAGTTTTCATGCTGACAGGATTAACATCATCGCTAAAATGTTCCAGAGTGTCTTCTTGGTGACTTCACCTCGTAAGTCGTCTGTGACGTACTTCAACCTCCGTTGATGTATAGCTTAAGTTTCACGTATACCTGTGCACTAGCGTTACGTTCCGCGTAGAATGTGATATACTCCGACATCTGTTGACATAAAATTTAAGTTCCATGTATTCGTGTGCACTAGCATTTCGTTATGCGTAGGCTGCCTGCTCGGGAATTTAAAATATCATAGACAAAATAGATAATAGTGTGTACCCGAGTTAGTATTCGCGGTTCCTACGTGATGACCTTTAATGAACTTTAACATAAGTTTCCGAAGGTCTTAAATGCATGTTTCCTAAACTCTCAGAGTTTTGTGTACTGTATGTAATTGTTTTATGCATCGTGTATGAAACACCACAATAGCGTATGTTTGAAAACAAAATTTTGACTGTTTGTTTTTCGGCAACGGTTGGAGACCATATTCGAGTACTAGGCGTTCTGTATGTATTCAACGTCTTAATAGTCTAAGTCCCAGAGAAAAGTGAGGTTAGAGCCTAGGTATTCCTACAGGAAACCTTATTCGCTGTAACCTATAGCTCTGATACCAATCTGTCACACCCCGAAATTATCAGAGCTGGCGTGACTGGACTGGTATCTTCATTGCACAGCGGAAGCAAATAAGCAAAGACTTTCTAGAAATTTAACGCCCGCTAAGTACTCGACTCTTCATGGTTCTCCTATCCCAACCGTGCCTTAACCTTGAAACGCAACCTGAGAAAGAACATGCGAGAAAAATCAACAAAAAGTTGAGCGAGTTCATAGTTTGTTTGTAAAAGGTTTGAAATAAATCGTTTGAATACCCGGTTTGTGAAATAATATTGAGAAAACGAATTTATAAATCATTTTCTTGTCAAGTTATATGAAAACTTTGTATTTGTAATATTCGTATGTCTGTATGTATAAATGTCCCTGGTATGTATCAATAAGTAAATAAAAAGCCACCAATGGGTTGCAAAGCCACTGGTAAGTGTGATAAGGTGCAGGAAAACTCAAACCTAGCAAATTTGTACCGGGCTTCCGGCTGGAAGACATAGTCACCTCTATGGGCCGCCCCGGCCTCATGGGTGTGGGCTCGCTACACCCAAATAGATCTATCACTCATGCCCCTCGGTCCTACGATGAGGATTAATGGCTTTAAGTGTTGTGCCCACCTTTCACAGTCTAGTAGTAAAACCCTCCTTAAGCTAACCATACCATGAATCTTGAAGGTATATGTATAACCGTACATATATGTGTGTTAGTGTGAAGATCTATGTGTGAAGTCATACTTTTGATTATTGGTTGTTCTTGATGATTAAAGTTTCTCTTGAATCTTGGGATTTTCACTAAACTTGAAATCTAAAATGAAATGGGTCATGATACAAAAAAATGGTGATGTATATATATGTATAACCGTACATATATGTGTGTATGTATGAGAGTCTTGAGGTTCGATTTCTTGTTAAATACTTGTTTATGTTACATGTTCTTGAATAATAGTTTAAAAGCAAGTGATTGATGATCTATGAATGATATGTTAAATGCTTACATACATCAGCAAATAAACCTGAATATATCATGTATTTGTTGCATCTAAACCCATATAAAATGTTGATGTTATGATAGTATGCTTTAGACACTTGTACATGTGAATATATGTAGATTTAGAGCTCAAGAAGTGATAAAAAATGGTTGTATGACAAAACTGAATTTGAACAGATTATAAGCACTAAAAATGACCCTATTTGATGTATTATAATGGCATGAAACTTTGACATAGGTTTGCTAGCTTTGCATGTTGTACATATAGCTTAAAAAGTGGTAAATTATGTGAAATTTGCACGATTTATGTGCCTTACTTAAGACCTGCACTATCATGAGTATAACATTATTTTATTCAGTAAATAACATGGGTTGTTTTAAAATTTCAAGTCGTTTTGATTTGGGATGGTTCGGGTAACGTTTGATGCAAAACTATGCGGTAAAACGGTTAAAAATCGGCTTTTCGGATGATTTTTACAAAACTGTTTTAGATCAGTAACCAAACTGACATTTTTGCTATAAAAATAAGTATTTTAACTTATATTAAGTTTACTTGGTGTTTGGTTGGTCATACGTGACTTCCGATGCCCAAAAATGTTACCGAATCGCTAAAATAAGTGTTTTTCGTCATAACTAGAATGGGTTGTTCATGAGTAGATTTTATGTGATACAATGTGCTATATGTTTTTAAAATATGTTTATGATGATGTGTTAGCGTTGGCAAAATTATGTGTATTACGCTTGAGTACATATATGCAAATACACCAAGATAATCAAAAATAATAACTTTTCGAGAAAATCTCAAAGTTAAGTGAAAATTCTAAGTATCGGAGAAACTTCGGAATTTTTGTGGGTTTTTGATTATTAAATCATTATTATTTAATTTAGGACAAATAAACAATTTGAGGGATTGTGTTAACGTTTAAAAACGCACCTAAAGGTGAGTACATAGTTCCCATATTTTACTGTGTTCAATTGTTTTGGGGTGAGTCATATGTATCAAAACGATTTCGATGTTTTAACGATGGTTTCAAAACGAGTAAGATGGTTTATACTAAACTAATAACGATTTCGATAATGTGAACGAGCTTGTTGGTTGTAATTACATAACGAACGACATTCATTAATTTTGGCCGAACTGACCAGTATTAGGTTATGGTACCATAGGATCCGACAAATCCCGTTATCAGACCGCACCCATGGTTATGTGTGTGTGAGGTGGGTAACGACTGAATCTGATGATTGTTAACTTACCCTTTGGAGGTTTGTTAATGCGAGAACGAGTTGAACGATGGACGAGTCACAAAGGTTTGAATGTTATTAGCGAAACGACCAAAAGTAGTTTTCACAATTAAAAAAAACGAGAACGATTTGTACGAGAACGATTTGGAACGATTGAACGATTTAAACAAATGAACGATGATCTATAACGAGAACGAGTTAAACGATGTCACACAACGATGTTTACGAAACTATATAAACCATACGAGTTTTATTACGAGAACGATTTACGATTTGGTTTACGAAGACAAATGTTTTGGGTTAAGATTCATGGCAACGCGATTTATAAATTATGACCAATCTGTTTTGACTTGATTATTCTTTTTACAATACCAATATTTTATAAAACAAGGTTTTCTAATAACAATTAACGAAGTTGTACGAGTTATTTCAACATCTAAACGAGCCATGAATCTGACATTCTCACAAAACCTATGTACTCGCCAGCATTTCTTTGCTGACTTTGTTTTTACATATGTTTCAGGTGATGTTGCTTAATGTTGATTGCGAATAGGATGCATGCTCACTTAGGACTGGACAAGGCCTTAGTGATTTAATAACGATGATAGTCTATGTTTGATTTGCTTGTTTAACTCTAAGACAATGTTTAATATTTAATAAAACGAAGCTCTTTGTATCCATGGTTTGAAACAATAATTCTGTTACAACACTCCCCGACGTTTCCGCCACGATTTGTTGTTTTACGTGGTCGGGGTGTGAAAGAAGAGTTGGTATCAGAGCCAATGGTTATAGGGAATTAGGTTATTAGTAAAATTTTGACCTAGACTATAACTTTCTAGGACCCCAACGCGAGTTGATTTGCGTTTAGATTTAAAAACAATCTGAATCTGCTTCGAAAATTAATCATCCGTTCTAGGATGATTGATTACTAGGTTTTGAACCCTTCCAGTTTGACTCATTTTGGCTTAGTGCCTTCTGAGGTTTCAAATTCTCGTCAAAGTTTGGGTCTAAATAATGTGAACACGTGCAAACTGGAAGAGTGAATGCCTGTACCCTGAGTTTTCTGTCTAAGGCTAGAGTGTTCGTACAAATCCACATAATCGGACTAGTCACTCTTACCTGGGAACTCTTGGGGTGAGTGTTCACTTATAGGCGAGCATGTCTTCGCGATGCATTATTTGATTCATTACTTTGATTAGTCACTGCGTGTCGTTTGTTTGTTCGAGGTAACGAACAAATGATCGCCTTCCTTATGTTTCGCCGATATTTTCAATACCTCTTTTGTTTTTCCTAAGTGTCGGGCTCACTCGTTTCTCACATTTCTTTGTTATACAATGCCTCCTCGACGTGATGCACAATCTTTTACCACTGAAGAAATCGCAGCCCTTGTCTCTCAGCAAATGGCTGCTGTACTCCCAGGCGTTGTGACCCAAATCCACGAGCTGTACAACAACAATAATAACAATAACGCACCGTGTAATTTCAAGAGTTTCAATTCTGCGAAGCCGCTTAAGTCCCCGTCATGAAATTCGAGCTTTGGAACGAGAGTTTGACGATCTAAAACAAGAAGGGGGAGAACAACGTGCGTATACGGATTGATTTGAGGAACTCAGTCTTTTGTGTCCTACTATGGTTACCCCGTTGGAGAAAGCGATAGAGAGGTATATCGATGGGTTACCCGATTCCATACAGGATATTGTGACTGGCGTTAACCCTACTACTGTTCGTCAAGCGATCGAGTTATCTGCCACCCTGACTGAGTCGCAGGTCAGGAAGGGTAAAGTTACCTGCAAGGGTGATAAGAAGAAGTCGACCGAGTCTGTCAAGGAAAAGGGTAAGGGTAAGAAGGGCGAGTCGTCGAAGAAGTCGAGGAAGCGAAAGGGTGCTCAGAACTTTGTAGTAACTACATAAACTGCTCAGAACCCTCCGAACCCACCAACTCAACCACCTGTGAAGAAAGCATATGCTGGTACCGCACCTCATTGTGCTCGCTGCAACGGTCATCATGTTGCACAACAAGCTTGTAAGCAATGCACAACGTGTGGTAAGCTTGGGTATCTTGCCAACGTCTGTCGTTTGGGTCAGAATCAGATTGTTCAGAATCAAGCTCCAGTTCAGGGGAATGCTGCTAGATTCCCACCGGGTACATGTTTCAATTGTGGAGAGCTTGGTCACTACCACAACAACTGTCCAAGGTTGGCGAATGCAAATGCAAATCCGAACGTGAATGTCAATGTCAATGCGAATGCGAATCCCGCTCGTGGGCGAGCATTCAATCTGAATGCAAACGAGGCTCGAGCTGACAACCTCGTCGTCAATGGTACGTTTCTTGTTAACAATCGACCTGCATCTATTCTTTTTGATTCTGGTGCCGATAGAAGTTTTGTTTCATTATCTTTCGAACCTTTGCTTTCGATACCTAGAACTAAACTGAGGAAACCCTTATCTGTCGAAGTTGCTACCGGTAAACCTCTTGTTCTCGATTCTGTTATTCGTGATTGTCAGTTAAACCTTGATAACTGTCACACCCCGAAATTATCAGAGCTGGCGTGACTGGACTGGTATCTTCATTGCACAGCGGAAGCAAATAAGCAAAGACTTTCTAGAAATTTAACGCCCGCTAAGTACTCGACTCTTCATGGTTCTCCTATCCCAACCGTGCCTTAACCTTGAAACGCAACCTGAGAAAGAACATGCGAGAAAAATCAACAAAAAGTTGAGCGAGTTCATAGTTTGTTTGTAAAAGGTTTGAAATAAATCGTTTGAATACCCGGTTTGTGAAATAATATTGAGAAAACGAATTTATAAATCATTTTCTTGTCAAGTTATATGAAAACTTTGTATTTGTAATATTCGTATGTCTGTATGTATAAATGTCCCTGGTATGTATCAATAAGTAAATAAAAAGCCACCAATGGGTTGCAAAGCCACTGGTAAGTGTGATAAGGTGCAGGAAAACTCAAACCTAGCAAATTTGTACCGGGCTTCCGGCTGGAAGACATAGTCACCTCTATGGGCCGCCCCGGCCTCATGGGTGTGGGCTCGCTACACCCAAATAGATCTATCACTCATGTCCCTCGGTCCTACGATGAGGATTAATGGCTTTAAGTGTTGTGCCCACCTTTCACAGTCTAGTAGTAAAACCCTCCTTAAGCTAACCATACCATGTATAAAAATGTCTGTAATAGTTGTAACATACTTGGTACTCGTTCTCACCAAGAATGCTTCTTGTATTCTTTTGTATTCTCAAATTGTATCATACTTGGTACTCGTTCTCACCAAGTGTGTTCCTTGTTATTATACCATTTGTAAAAAAATTGTAATATGTATTTTACCCTAGCCTCTAAGGCTGAACCTCCCCAGCCTCTAAGGCTGAACCTCCCCAGCCTCTAAGGCTGAACCTCTAGTATAATCCATTCGTAACATAATTTAGAAATATGAGTTTTTGTTCGTTCAAAACCTTGTATGTTCTTGCAAAACGTGCATGTCTTTCCACCCCGAAAACATTAATAAAAATGTAAAACCGTAAAAAGTGGGGTTATGAACTCACCTGAATATTCCTGTACAAAGCTAGCTAATTATGACTGCGTGATGTCGTTTCCAAGACGAGACTCGCTAGCGTGCAATCTACAATATTCCTAACACGGAATATCTTATAAGTTTCTAATTAAAAGCGGTAACTAGTCTACGTGTCACCGAGCTCTACCGAATCGTTAGTTGAATGATTCGACGATAGGTTGTTACTTGAAAGATGCGAAGAAGTTATGCTTGCGTAGTTCGTTTATTCGTCGGTATTTAAGAAGTCTTGAAAAGACTTAGTTCTCGAGAGGTTTAAAATATATAAATATAAATATTTATAATAAAGTATATAAATATATTGTTATAATCGCGTTAGTTGTCCCGAGAAATCGTACGTGTATGTACAAAATTTATATGAAAATAATGTATAACAAATTCGTATCATATTTACGTCTCAAAGTATATGTCTATGCCATTTAGGCATTTGAAGTGAATATAAGAAGTTATATTCGTTTTATAAAAGAATCGTCGAGTCGTTGTGTTTGAAAATAAATATATACTATATTTATTTTATAAAAGAATTCGACTTGTTTGTGTTGGAAATAAATATATAGCTATATTTATTTATAAAAAGATTCGTTTTATATGATATTGGAAATAAATATATAAACTATATTTATTTTGGTAAAACGAATTCATATTGTGCTATTTGAAATAAATATATAATTATATTTATTTTTATAAAAGAATTGCCGAGATTTCAAAATTTATAATTATTCCGTAAATAACATCCGAATCGTTGTTTTGTTTGATATATAAACCATATTTACAAAAATAATCCGTGTTATCGTAGTTTCTTGTACGTTATAAAGTGTCGTTGAAGAAATGCATTTATATGAAAGTCGCTTGATGTCGTAAGTTGTCGTTTTTCAATAAAACACATTTGTATTTATGGTTTTTCTCGAAAAACGGGTAGAGTTTCGTCTGTTTTTGGACGCCCCGGACAACCAAGTTGTCGTTATTTTTCAAAATCAATCAATGCTCAAACAATGTAGTCAATATTTATATAAATCTTGCCGAATAAATTAAGATATGAACTAATAGTTAATCGTTTCGAGCTCGTTTCACACGTAAGTATTAAAACTAAAGATATAACGTAAATAATAAGCACGTCGTTAATCTTTTACCAAATCTGACCAGTTAACTTCTGTTGATCGAACCGAACACTGAGACCCGAACCATATGTTGACCGATGCTGACCAACCCGACCATTGTTGACTGTTGACCCGAAGTCAGACCCGGTTTGCCTGAGCCGCTAACCCGACCCGAACATCATCCGAACCGTGGCCGTGTCCCGAACTGAAACTGAACCCGAATCTGCTGTGAAACATCTTCTTTATCATCAGTTGTCTTCTAGAGAAACAAAAGAAGTGAATGAAGACGGGAAAGAGATTTTACCGGTGACCTTGTTGGAACGGAATAGAGACTGCCGCCAAACTCACCACTGCCACCGATAACCTTCACCCGAGCCCACCCTCTGCCGCCGCCGTGAGCGGCGGCGCCGCTCCTTCGCCGTCATCTCTCTCTCTCTTCTCGGTCTCTCTCTCCTGTATGTTTCTGTCTCCCTGCTTCTGCATCATCGCCGTCGAACGCCACCACTGCCAGTGGTCTTCATCGGAGGAGCAGCAAGAGTGAAGGAAGAGGGTGGGTGTCAAAGCATCTCGTCGGAGGGGGGGGGTTGTTGCAGGTGAGTGTCGCCGGGAAAGGGGGTCGCCGGCTCCACCGTTACACCGACCGCCGGATATCGGCGAGAGAGGGTGAGATTGAGAGATGTGTGGGTGTTTGGAATGGTCTGCAAGTTATAAAAAAAATTGAGAGGGAGTAGATGATTTACGCGTTGTCTGTGAATATATAATCGAGAAAGAGAGGTTGAGTTCCCTGTGTTTGCATAATAAAGTCATGTATAAAAAAAAATATCTAGGCATGCATATATGTTGAGTGTGTCGGTAGGTATTGCTTTTGCTTTGCAATTTTTTTTTTTTTTTTGTATAGTCAAAAGTAGTGGGAAGCGAAAAGCAAAATAAAGTTGACAAAGTCTTACAAAACGGTTTGTACTTTGTGCCATCTTTTCTTCGTTGATCACATGCATCCATATCTTTTTTTGACTTTCCAACTCTCGATATTTCAAGATTTCATTTTCTTATATTACTTTATTTATTTAGTAATTATTATATATAATCCATATATATATATATATATATATATATATATACTCACAAACCATATTTAAATGCATATAATTATATATATTATGAATACAAATGTTTTGTAAACGCATTCTAGTATTTGGTTAAATATTACCAACGTTCGTGTTTGTTCGGTTGCGTTTAAAATTGCATAAAATGCTTCGGTGTCGTAAACATTATTTATTATCGCGTTAATCACCTGTTAATCACGTAATTAAGGGTCGTAAATCACCGGTTGTCACATTCTCCCCCTGTTACAGAAATTTCGTCCTCGAAATTTAGACTATGTTATCTCCTTAGAATTGTGTTGTTCGCAGGTATGTCCGAATAATAACAAAGTGAATGACCGCGTGATCGTAACAAGACTTATTCGAATCATGTGAATTTAATGACATTACTCAACAATAAGAACCCAACGGTTTAAAAGAAATGTGTCTCAGTAATTGATGTCAAAGGAAACGAGACGTATAGGTACAGTCACAAATGTGACTAAGTTAACAGGGATTCAACAATGAACAGGAGCTTCGACCAATCGAATTCCATATGAACGTTTACGACGTGTAAATGAGTTCTAGAAGCAATAACATCCACTGGATGAACTTAGAATCAACAATCTCAAATGTAATAGTTTGCATGAAATGCTCGATCGTGATCAGCACAAGCTGCAAGTTATACCGACGCCACAAGGTGTCGTAGTGAATGAAACAATTCAATAAAGCGGTGATCGAACAGGTATCACCTGTGTTTTGAGATTAAATGAAAGCGCAATGAAGTAATTATGAATGTTTGTTCCAACAAACATCGAGAGGTTTTCAATTGAAATTGGAACATCAAATAAATAATGTTTTCGATCGAAGATGAAGAAGCAATGAATATCGCAAAACTTTCGATCGATAATGAAAGAACCGTTAGTAGGTACACCAGAACATGCAATGAATTTGTGTACCATCGTCATAACACACAATTGTGTTAATATCGCTTAAATATGATAAATCGAAGCGGATTTAATCTAAATCGATAACCAAATAATTAAATCCGTGCATAGGATATGTAAACGAGTTTAGCGCAAGCTTCAAGTAAGTGAAAATACCACCACAAGGTGTCGAAATCAACAAACAATTTAATGGAGTCGAATGCCAAACAAGTTTACTTCGACTTAGAACAAATGAAACACTTGTTAAAACGAATTTTGAATATGATGCTCCCAATACATCATATGATGCTTTGAATTGAATATGTGTAATGGACAAGTTCAAACAATTGGACTTGGTTTCAGCGCAATCTGACAATAAATATATGTATCGACAAGAAAACTTTCGGCATGGTCACAACGAAAAACCATGCATGTAACTTGAAAAGAAGAGAAGTTTCAAGAAAATGTGTTGACTGGATAACAAATGAGCCAACAGTTACAATAATGCGAGTCATTCGAATCACAAATCAATAATTAGGTTTAGCGAAACAATATTTGAACTTTGATGAAACGCCCATTCGAAACGAAACCACATGGATAACAAACCGATGCATGTGTAACATATGAATTTTTCAAGAAACGAAGCAAATGAGTATTCGCTAAAATGATAGAAACAATCGTGATACAATGACCATTAAGAGGAGTAGAGATACAAAATCTACTCAGTAAATGTGAAAGTCGAAATTTCAATAAAAAAAAAATTTAAGGACTTTACCTGGGGTTGCATGTGATAACCAGTTGTTAAGTGACACTACCATGGAATGTCGAATATAGCGTATTCGTCGTTAATAAGATAGGGGGAATGCGAAGAAATACGCCTTCTTCTTGGCGTGTTTCGTGTCGTTTGCAGGACCGCGTGCCAAACCGCCGCTTCCTGATCGATAGTTTTCTTGCTGACAGGATTAACATCATCGCTAAAATGTTCCAGAGTGTCTTCTTGGTGACTTCACCTCGTAAGTCGTCTGTGACGTACTTCAACCTCCGTTGATGTATAGCTTAAGTTTCACGTATACCTGTGCACTAGCGTTACGTTCCGCGTAGAATGTGATATACTCCGACATCTGTTGACATAAAATTTAAGTTCCATGTATTCGTGTGCACTAGCATTTCGTTATGCGTAGGCTGCCTGCTCGGGAATTTAAAATATCATAGACAAAATAGATAATAGTGTGTACCCGAGTTAGTATTCGCGGTTCCTACGTGATGACCTTTAATGAACTTTAACATAAGTTTCCGAAGGTCTTAAATGCATGTTTCCTAAACTCTCAGAGTTTTGTGTACTGTATGTAATTGTTTTATGCATCGTGTATGAAACACCACAATAGCGTATGTTTGAAAACAAAATTTTGACTGTTTGTTTTTCGGCAACGGTTGGAGACCATATTCGAGTACTAGGCGTTCTGTATGTATTCAACGTCTTAATAGTCTAAGTCCCAGAGAAAAGTGAGGTTAGAGCCTAGGTATTCCTACAGGAAACCTTATTCGCTGTAACCTATAGCTCTGATACCAATCTGTCACACCCCGAAATTATCAGAGCTGGCGTGACTGGACTGGTATCTTCATTGCACAGCGGAAGCAAATAAGCAAAGACTTTCTAGAAATTTAACGCCCGCTAAGTACTCGACTCTTCATGGTTCTCCTATCCCAACCGTGCCTTAACCTTGAAACGCAACCTGAGAAAGAACATGCGAGAAAAATCAACAAAAAGTTGAGCGAGTTCATAGTTTGTTTGTAAAAGGTTTGAAATAAATCGTTTGAATACCCGGTTTGTGAAATAATATTGAGAAAACGAATTTATAAATCATTTTCTTGTCAAGTTATATGAAAACTTTGTATTTGTAATATTCGTATGTCTGTATGTATAAATGTCCCTGGTATGTATCAATAAGTAAATAAAAAGCCACCAATGGGTTGCAAAGCCACTGGTAAGTGTGATAAGGTGCAGGAAAACTCAAACCTAGCAAATTTGTACCGGGCTTCCGGCTGGAAGACATAGTCACCTCTATGGGCCGCCCCGGCCTCATGGGTGTGGGCTCGCTACACCCAAATAGATCTATCACTCATGCCCCTCGGTCCTACGATGAGGATTAATGGCTTTAAGTGTTGTGCCCACCTTTCACAGTCTAGTAGTAAAACCCTCCTTAAGCTAACCATACCATGAATCTTGAAGGTATATGTATAACCGTACATATATGTGTGTTAGTGTGAAGATCTATGTGTGAAGTCATACTTTTGATTATTGGTTGTTCTTGATGATTAAAGTTTCTCTTGAATCTTGGGATTTTCACTAAACTTGAAATCTAAAATGAAATGGGTCATGATACAAAAAAATGGTGATGTATATATATGTATAACCGTACATATATGTGTGTATGTATGAGAGTCTTGAGGTTCGATTTCTTGTTAAATACTTGTTTATGTTACATGTTCTTGAATAATAGTTTAAAAGCAAGTGATTGATGATCTATGAATGATATGTTAAATGCTTACATACATCAGCAAATAAACCTGAATATATCATGTATTTGTTGCATCTAAACCCATATAAAATGTTGATGTTATGATAGTATGCTTTAGACACTTGTACATGTGAATATATGTAGATTTAGAGCTCAAGAAGTGATAAAAAATGGTTGTATTTATATAAATCTTGCCGAATCAATCAATGCTCAAACAATGTAGTCAATATTTATATAAATCTTGCCGAATAAATTAAGATATGAACTAATAGTTAATCGTTTCGAGCTCGTTTCACACGTAAGTATTAAAACTAAAGATATAACGTAAATAATAAGCACGTCGTTAATCTTTTACCAAATCTGACCAGTTAACTTCTGTTGATCGAACCGAACACTGAGACCCGAACCATATGTTGACCGATGCTGACCAACCCGACCATTGTTGACTGTTGACCCGAAGTCAGACCCGGTTTTCCTGAGCCGCTAACCCGACCCGAACATCACCCGAACCGTGGCCGTGTCCCGAACTGAAACTGAACCCGAATCTGCTGTGAAACATCTTCTTTATCATCAGTTGTCTTCTAGAGAAACAAAAGAAGTGAATGAAGACGGGAAAGAGATTTTACCGGTGACCTTGTTGGAACGGAATAGAGACTGCCGCCAAACTCACCACTGCCACCGATAACCTTCACCCGAGCCCACCCTCTGCCGCCGCCGTGAGCGGCGGCGCCGCTCCTTCGCCGTCATCTCTCTCTCTCTTCTCGGTCTCTCTCTCCTGTATGTTTCTGTCTCCCTGCTTCTGCATCATCGCCGTCGAACGCCACCACTGCCAGTGGTCTTCATCGGAGGAGCAGCAAGAGTGAAGGAGGAGGGTGGGTGTCAAAGCATCTCGTCGGAGGGGGGGTTGTTGCAGGTGAGTGTCGCCGGGAAAGGGGGTCGCCGGCTCCACCGTTACACCGACCGCCGGATATCGGCGAGAGAGGGTGAGATTGAGAGATGTGTGGGTGTTTGGAATGGTCTGCAAGTTATAAAAAAAATTGAGAGGGAGTAGATGATTTACGCGTTGTCTGTGAATATATAATCGAGAAAGAGAGGTTGAGTTCCCTGTGTTTGCATAATAAAGTCATGTATAAAAAAAATATCTAGGCATGCATATATGTTGAGTGTGTCGGTAGGTATTGCTTTTGCTTTGCAATTTTTTTTTTTTTTTTTTTTGTATAGTGGGAAGCGAAAAGCAAAATAAAGTTGACAAAGTCTTACAAAACGGTTTGTACTTTGTGCCATCTTTTCTTCGTTGATCACATGCATCCATATCTTTTTTTGACTTTCCAACTCTCGATATTTCAAGATTTCATTTTCTTATATTACTTTATTTATTTAGTAATTATTATATATAATCCATATATATATATATATATATATATATACTCACAAACCATATTTAAATGCATATAATTATATATATTATGAATACAAATGTTTTGTAAACGCATTCTAGTATTTGGTTAAATATTACCAACGTTCGTGTTTGTTCGGTTGCGTTTAAAATTGCATAAAATGCTTCGGTGTCGTAAACATTATTTATTATCGCGTTAATCACCTGTTAATCACGTAATTAAGGGTCGTAAATCACCGGTTGTCACAATAACCATCTTTTTCCCATTGACCTCACGCCGATGCAACTTGGGAGTTTCGATATTATCGTGGGGATAGATTGGTTAACCAAACATCATGCTGAGGTGGTTTGTTTCGATAAGATTGTTCATATTCCTCTTCCGTCTGGCGATGTTCTGGAAATTCGTGGCGAGAAATCATCAGGTGGTTTGAAGCTTATGTCGTGTACAAAGGCCCAAAGTTATTTGAGAAAAGGATATGTTGTTTTCCTGGCACATGTCACCGAGGAGAAAGACAAGAGAAAGAGTATTCAGGATATTCCGATTGTTCGGGATTATCCAGAGGTGTTTCCCGATGAACTGCCTGGTTTGCCTCCAGTTCGTCAAGTCAAGTTTCATAATGATCTTGTACCCAATGCCAACCCGATTGTGAAAGCACCTTATCGTCTTGCACCGTCGGAGATGCAAGAGTTATCGAAACAGCTTCAAGAGTTGTCTGAAAAAGGATTCATCCGTCCGAGCTTTTCACCTTGGGGAGCTCATGTACTCTTTGTGAAAAAGAAAGATGGATCTTTTCAAATGTGTATCGATTATCGTGAGCTTAATAAGCTTACCATCAAGAATCGATATCCCCTACCTAGAATTGATGACCTCTTCGACTAGCAGCAAGGTGCTTCATGCTTTTCCAAGATCGACCTGCGTCCTGGGTGTCATCAACTTCGTATTTTCGAAGAAGATATTCCCAAAACAGCTTTCCGTACAAGATATGTGTCACACCCCGACCACGTGTAACATACAAAACGTGGCGGAAACGTCGGGGAGTGTTGTAACAGAATTATTGTTTCACAACCATGGCATACAAAGTTATATTTTATTTATTAAACAAGAGTGTTACATTGTCTTAAACAGGAAACAAATAGTTTATAACATAATTAAACAAGTCTATCTCCATTTTTAGTCTCTAAGGCACAGGTCCGCCCTAGTGTCACGATCAACATCCTACGAAAAAGCTCCTGAAAACACATGTGAAAATAGGTACGTCAGCATAAAAATGCCTGTGAGATACATAGGTTTTGTGAAAAGAGGATTCATGACTTGTAAGTTTAGGAAAAGTTGTTTAATAACAGTCAGTCATGAACCTTGTATGTTGTTTTGTTTTGTAAATCATTCAAAAAGCCATGATATGTATAAATAAAAGAATAATGTAAGGTTAAATGAATAACCAAGAAAATGATTTTGTAAAAGATAAGTTGTTTTGTAAATCAATGTCTTGTGAAAATAAGTTGTTTATGTAAAACGTAATATGTCAAATATTGAAATGATTTAAGTAACGCTACGACATGTAATATCATACAAACATTTGTTTATAGGAAGTACCAGCGGCGTATCCACCATACTTGTATCATATTACACACGCCTCGTTATTCAAATCACTTACTCAAACCAACCACCAATGTAAATTGTTTATGTATAAATGAATTGTCATGTGTTAATGTGTAAACCATATCGAAATGTCTATGTTCAATGTAAACCACTAAATGTGTATATCACTGTCAAAATGTTCATGTTTAATGTAGATCATGTAATGTGTAACCAGAAATGTCATGTATGGTAAGTGAAATGTATCAACTAAACCATATGTAAAATGCACAACAACAAGGTATTGAAGTAAAACACAGTTTAAATCAAAGTTATGTTTTGTGTAACAAATGCATGCTATACTGATACAAACATTTATGCGGTATTGTTGTAATGCATACATCCAAGCCTTGAGACTGTGGCGATAAACCCTTAAACAAATTAAAGGTTTATCTAAGTTATGTATATCGAATTCGGTCATTCCTTCCAATCCAAACAAACCCAGGATTTCAGGAACGGGAGTTGTCAATTCCTATGGTACCACTACCTACTAACGAATGGCATGATCAATGTTAATGAATGTATTGTTCCATTGCAAACAAACCAAATGTCATACCCAAAATGTAAACATGTGAAAACGATGCACTAAGTATGTAATCAAATGAACATACATAGCGTGAAATGTAATGTAAAACGATGTACTAAGTAATGCACACAATGGGCACACATAGCATAAAATGTAATGTAAAACGATGTACTAAGTACGCACACAATGGGCATACATAGCATGAAATGTAATGAAATCATGTACTATAATGTACTAACGAACATAGCAGGCATATGATGTGAAAGCATGAAAAGCAGGAAAGTAACAAGTAGGCACATGTGTTCCACCCCAAAATGTTTGGAAAACAGTAAAAGAGGGGTTCTATGTACTCACTTGAGATTGTTCAGTAGTCCTAAGATAACCACCAAGCAATGCTAGAGATCTCGGAATCAAACGGCACCTAATATAGGTAACTATGTTAATAAACCGGACCTAAATCGGAAGATCGGGTAGCATGAGGGTTTGTAAACCAAACGAGTATTGAGACTCGTGTAGTATGGTTCAACAAAGCCTACATACTAATTGAAACCTAACATAATTGTTTACGACCCATTACGACCCGTTTAGGTAACTAATGCTACTTTAACGCGTCGTTCGCGTGAAACGCGTTCGGACCGCCTAACTAGCCCTATGACAAGTGTTATATGCCTAAACATGTTACATAATCAGTTATGTGACAAAGGTTTAGGTTACATATGCTTAATTACCAATTATACATGAAAAGGGTATTCTGGTAATTTACCTAAGGCATATAAACTACCTATCATACAGCTACTCAAACGATGTGACCATAGGGTATAACCTCGGAAGGATATTCCCTATATACTATGGTCATCTAATGTATTTGGTCGGATTCTAATGATCGACCAAACTGGGTCGGGTTCGAGGTATAAGCGATTTATTAGATCGCTTACCCTACGACCCTAGACAACGTGGTAATCAGTAGGCATAGTCCCAAGGGACTATAACCAACGTGATTACACTCACGTTGCGAAGTTCAAACGAACTTCGCATTGACCATAAACAGGTCAATGCAGAAAGTCAAACAAAGTTTGACTTTTTTGTTTGACTTTCAGACTCTAAAAGACTCGAAAAGCAATAAAAGAACGAAAGAATACTTACGAAGGGTCCCCGAATGCTAATTTCGATTCAAAAATCTCAGGTATGAAACAATAGTTTCAACTTAGAGTTTCTCAAATCAAAATTCTTGTAAGTTTTGCAATGGGGGGCATGGGGTATATATAGTTTTCGGTCCACCGTTAAGATCGTTTCATGGAAACCGTGCTTTAATCCCATGCGTACACTTGTCGGAAAGTTATGGTGGCTAAAAAATGGTTCTTATCAGCTGACTAGGCAATTGAGAATGTGTGGTTGTGGATTAAACAGCTGCAATCTGCTGTTAAATGCAGTTAATCTGGTCTGATAGTGGGCCGCGGGCCGCGTGAGGATGTTCAGAAACTGAGGCGGGCCGCCTGGCCTGCACAGATTAGAAATAAGTTTGCAGAATGACAGTTTCAGTCCCTGCACGTGTTTAAGGCCATTTCTGACACTTCTAAGGCCCGTAAAGCCAACTTTAAGGCCCTAAAATGATGCCTAAACATTTTGGACATGAAACATGCTCAAAAATATGCCGGATGTTGGTTCGTTTGGTCGTACGAACGCGATGTTCGCTTAATTACGACGGAATGCGCATAAGCACGAAAAACGATCCAAATGACGCAACGAATGGATTTTTGGCAAGCCAAACACTAAAGCATAATATAGTCATGCTTACATAAATTTTTGGATGTCCAGATGTATTCAGAACTTAAGTTATGCGCAAAAGTGCAAACTTGTGCACTTTTTGACACTTTTAGTCCCTGAATGACCCAAAAGTTTATTTTAGCATACCGAACCCCTCAAAGCCTATTTCTAAGCTATGTAAAGGATATTTATGGTATGTTTAACTTATGGTCATGTTCCGGAATGTCTGTTACAGTTCAAATTGGCATACTTTCGCAGTTAGTCAAGTTTAGTCCCTGTAAGCGAATTAACTTGTTTTTGCCATACCAACGCCTTTAAAACTTATTTCTAAGTTATGTAAAGGTTATTTAAGGTATGTTAAGTATATGTTGATGTTCCGGAGTATTTGTCGCATTAAACTGGTTACGTTTAGGCATCAGTTTGCGTATAACTCTCCAGAAAGCGATATAGAGTTTGAAATTGGATAAAAATCAAAACATGAAAAATGTAAAACACAATCAAACAAACATTGGGATCAAATAACATTGTTTTATTGATAATAGAACTGTTCACAATGATTACAAGCACGGATGTTACAGTCTCCCCTACTTGTGGAAATTTCGTCCCGAAATTTATTTAGAGGAAACTCGTGGAAAAAGATGCGGATATTTCACCTTCATTTGATCTTCGTGTTCCCAAGTAAACTCGGGTCCACGTTTAGCTTCCCAGCGAACTTTGACCAAAGGAATGCGCTTGCGTTTAAGCCACTTGACTTCACGTTCCATGATTTCCACAGGTTTCTCAACAAATTTCAGTGTTTTGCCAACACGAATTTCGTCAAGCGGTATGTGGAGGTTCTCATCAGCTAAACACCTCTTGAGATTGGACACATGAAAAGTTGGATGAACATTTCCAAGTTCAGGAGGTAACTCAAGTCTGTAGGCTACCTTTCCGATTCTTTCGACGATCTTGAATGGTCCAACGTATCTAGGTGCAAGTTTTCCTTTCTTTCCAAATCTGATCACACCTTTCCAAGGTGAGACCTTAAGTAATACTCGATCACCGACTTGAAATTCCAAGGGTTTGCGTTTTGGGTCCGCGTAACTCTTCTGACGGCTCATAGTTGTCTGAAGGTTATCGCGAACTTTCTTGACCTTGTCAGTTGTCTCTAAAATGAGGGCAGGTCCAGTAAGTTGAGCCTTGCCGATCTCATTCCAGCAGACTGGTGAACGACATTTTCGACCATAGAGAGCCTCGAAAGGAGCCATTTTGATGCTGGTGTGATAACTGTTGTTGTAGGAGAATTCAATCAACTTAAGATGTGAATCCCAACTACCACCAAAATCGATCACACAAGCTCTAAGCATATCCTCCAGAGTCTGGATTGTTCTCTCAGATTGACCATCCGTTTGCGGATGATAAGCTGTGCTCAGATTAAGTTGGGTCCCCATAGCAGATTGCATGGTTCTCCAAAAGTGAGAAGTGAAACGAGCATCTCTGTCAGAAATGATGTTCAAAGGAACACCATGTCGAGCTACAATTTCATCCACATAGATTTTAGCAAGTCTGTCAGCAGGAAAATCCTCACGGATTGGCAAGAAATGTGCTGACTTAGTAAGACGATCAACGACTACCCAGATGGCATCATGACCTTTCTTTCTGCGTGGAAGTTTAGTAATGAGATCCATAGTAATGTTTTCCCATTTCCAAACTGGGATCTCTGGTTGCACCAATAAACCCGAAGGGCGCTGATGTTCAGCCTTAACCTTAAGACAAGTAAGGCATTTTGATACGTATAAGGCAATGTCTTTCTTCATACCAGGCCACCAATAGTGAATACGAAGATCCTTATACATCTTATCTGAGCCCGGATGAATAGAATAAAGAGACTTATGGGCTTCACAAATAAGCAAGGCACGAAGATCATCCTGGCTTGGGACCCACAAACGGTCCATGAAGTAATATGATCCATTGTCCTTCAGTTCAAGAGCAGGTGTTATGTGATAAGGAAATTCCTTATCCATTAGACCTTGTGAAACACAAGATTGTTGAGCCTGAGAAATGCGTGCTTGGATATCGTATCGAGCTTGGATAACAGATTGAACACGTACACAATGAAGCTTAGTACGTTCCTTACGACTCAATGCATCAGCTACGACATTCGCCTTACCAGGATGGTAGCGAATTTCGCAGTCATAGTCGTTTAAAAGCTCAACCCAACGTCGTTGCCTCATGTTGAGTTCTTTCTGGTTGAAGATATGCTGAAGACTTTTGTGGTCTGTGAAAACCACACATTTTGTACCGTACAAATAGTGTCTCCAGATCTTTAGAGCGAAAACAACTGCACCCAACTCAAGATCATGAGTGGTGTAGTTCTTCTCATGAATCTTCAACTGCCTCGATGCATAGGCTATGACTTTGTTCCTTTGCATCAGAACACAACCAAGACCCAATTTCGATGCATCACAATACACGACAAAATCATCGTCACCCTCAGGCAGTGATAGAACAGGCGCATCGCAAAGCTTCTGTTTCAAGTGTTGAAAAGCTTCCTCTTGTTTGAATCCCCAATCAAAGGGTTTGTTCTTCTGAGTTAGAGCAGTTAGAGGAACTGCAATCTTTGAGAAGTTTTCAATGAAGCGGCTGTAATAACCCGCTAGACCAAGAAAAGAACGAACTTCAGTAGGAGTAAAAGGTGTATCCCAATCCTTAATCGCACTGATCTTGGAGGGATCTACATGAATACCTTGTTCGTTGATAATGTGCCCCAAAAATTGAACTTCTTTAAGCCAAAATTCGCACTTGGAGAATTTGGCGAAAAGTTGCTCTTTCTTTAGGAGTTCCAGAGTAAGACGAAGATGTTGCTCGTGGTCAGCTTACGTCTTAGAGTATATCAAGATGTCATCAATAAAAACAATGACGAACTGATCCAAATAAAGTTTGCAGACCCTATTCATTAAGTCCATGAAAACAGCCGGAGCATTAGTCAAACCGAATGGCATGACTGTGAACTCGTAATGCCCATAACGAGTGCGGAACGCTGTCTTCGGAATGTCTTCTTCATGCACCCGAAGTTGATGATATCCAGATCGCAGATCAATCTTCGAAAAATAAGAAGCGCCCTGTAACTGATCAAAGAGATCGTCTATGCGCGGTAGGGGATATCGATTCTTGATGGTAAGCTTGTTAAGCTCACGATAATCGATACACATCCTAAAGGATCCATCCTTCTTCTTGACAAAAAGGACGGGAGCACCCCAAGGTGAAAAGCTAGGACGTATAAAACCCTTGTCAGAGAGCTCCTGAAGCTGCTTGGACAACTCTTGCATCTCAGACGGTGCAAGACGATATGGAGCTCTGGCAATGGGATTTGCACCAGGTACGAGATCAATACGGAACTCGACTTGGCGTGCTGGAGGTAGACCAGGTAAGTCTTCAGGGAAAACTTCAGAATAATCCCGAACGACAGGAATATCTGAAATAGACTTACCCTTGCCTTTATCTTCTGTAACATGTGCTAAGAAAGCCACATAGTTCTTCCGCAGATATTTCTGAGCTTTAAAACAAGACATGAACTTGAGGCCACCAGACGGTTTCTCACCTTGAACCTGTATGATCTCGCCTGTCGAAATCGGCACACGAACAATCTTCTCAGAACAAACTATCTCTGCGCGATGCTTGGATAACCAATCCATTCCCACAATAACGTCGAAGCTTCCAAGTTGCATTGGCGTGAGGTCGATAGGAAAAAGATGGTCGTTATGGTTCAACTGGCAGTTGCGAAGAACAGAATCAAGAACAATGGGTTCACCACTAGCAACTTCTACTGTCAAAGGTTTACCTAGTTTCGTTCTAGACACGCGAAGCATTTGCTCAAAAGATAATGACACAAAACTCTTATCGGCACCCGAATCAAAGAGAACAGATGCAGGCTGATTATTAATAAAGAACGTATCGTTCACCACTTCATTGTCTGCCTGCGCCTCTTGAGCATTCATGTTGAAGACTCGACCTCGAGCCGGAGCCTGATTCTGGTTTGGATTCTGATTCTGGTTGGCTAGCCTTGGGCATCGATTTCTGTAGTGGGTCAGATCCCCACAGTTATAACAAGCACCAGGTGGGTATTGTGGTCGTGCAGCTTGACCCTGTTGCTGAGCAGGAGGATGAGCAACTTGTTGAGCCGGGTTCTGAACTACCCGGTTCTGAGCAAACCGACAAACATCGGCAAGATGACCTGACTTCCCACAGTTAGTACAGAAACGACACTGATGTTGCGGCTGATGGTGACTGTTGCATCTGTTGCACAAAGGTGCATTCCCTGAATAGGGTTTCTTTGCTGGAGGCTGTGCGGGTTGGTTGGGAGCTGCCTGGTTAGCTTGGGCAGTGACAGCATAGTTTTGGGAAGCCTTACGCTTCCTTGACCCTCTCGAAGAACCCGAATTCTTCCCATTCTTGTTTTGACCTTTCTTGCTATCTTCCTTGTCAGCCGACTGCTTCTTGCCCTTGTCACCCTTCCTGTGCAACTTATTCTTCCGAATCTGCGACTCAGTCAATGTCGCTGATAACTCGATCGCCTGACGGAGTGTGGCAGGGTTACTACCAGTAAGGATGTCTTGTACCGAGTCAGGTAGGCCGTCGATGTATCTTTCGATAGCCTTGTCGAGTGGGGTAACCATAGTTGGGCAAAGCAGACTCAACTCTTCAAACCGATCAGTATAAGCCCTGTGCTCACCACTATCTTGCTTCAACTCATCAAATTCCTTCTCCAAAGCTCGCTGCTCATGACGAGGACAGAATTCCCTCATCATAAGGGCTCTAAGTTCAGCCCATGTCTGTGCGAGAGCAATTTCTGCACCATGGTCTCTCATTACCCCATTCCACCATGTGAGAGCCCTCTTCTGAAACACGCTCGAAGAAAACTCGACCTTGCGATTGTCAGCACACTGCACGTGGCGAAAAGTATTCTCAATGCTCTCGAACCACTGAAGAAGCCCAGTCGCTCCCTCAGAACCACTAAACTTGAGTGGTTTAGCTTGGTTAAAATCCTTGTATTTGCATGGAACATTGTTGTTGTTGTTGGCTTGGTTCCATTGAGCAAAGAGATTTGGGAATTGAGCAGCCATCTGCTGCGCAATGATTTCTGCCAGTTCGGCAGTCGCTATCTGGTTCTCGCGTCGAGGAGGCATTCTAAAAGAGGAAAACATGAAAGGAACGAGTGAGATGATTGGATGAAGAGAATGAGATGAAACAAAATCAACAAAAGCAAAGATGGTGATCATTCGTCCGCATTACCAAGCAAACAAACGAATCACATTGACTAATCAAAGTAAATGGATAAAAAATAATGTATCTCGAAGACATGCTCGCCTATAAGTGAACACTCATCCCAGGAATTCCCAGGTAAGCACAACTGGTCTCGCGTCTGATGAGATATATACGAAGTGCTTGCCTAGACAGAAAACCCAGAATACAGGCATTCACCCTTCCAGTTTGCACGTGTTCACATTATTTAAAACCCAAAACCTTGACGAGATTTTGAAAATTTGAAGGCACAAGGCCAAAAATTTTAGTTAAACAGGAAGGGTTCAAAACCTTACAAAAGAGGGTTCAAAACCATGTAATAAATCATTCAAAAACAGATGATTGTTTTTCAAAAATCGTTTCAGAAAATTTGGTTCTTGTTTTGATAATCACCTAAGGATAGGTGATGTACATGTTTTAAGATCTAAACACAAGATAACTTGTGTTAGGGTCCTAGAAAGGTTACAGTCTAGGTCAAAGCATTACTAATAACCTAATTCCCTATAACCATTGGCTCTGATACCAACTATTCTGTCACACCCCGACCACGTGTAACATACAAAACGTGGCGGAAACGTCGGGGAGTGTTGTAACAGAATTATTGTTTCACAACCATGGCATACAAAGTTATATTTTATTTATTAAACAAGAGTGTTACATTGTCTTAAATAGGAAACAAATAGTTTATAACATAATTAAACAAGTCTATCTCCATTTTTAGTCTCTAAGGCACAGGTCCGCCCTAGTGTCACGGTCAACATCCTACGGAAAAGCTCCTGAAAACACATGTGAAAATAGGTACGTCAGCATAAAAATGCCTGTGAGATACATAGGTTTTGTGAAAAGAGGATTCATGACTTGTAAGTTTAGGAAAAGTTGTTTAATAACAGTCAGTCATGAACCTTGTATGTTGTTTTGTTTTGTAAATCATTCAAAAAGCCATGATATGTATAAATAAGAGAATAATGTAAGGTTAAATGAATAACCAAGAAAATGATTTTGTAAAAGATAAGTTATTTTGTAAATCAATGTCTTGTGAAAATAAGTTGTTTATGTAAAACGTAATATGTCAAATATTGAAATGATTTAAGTAACGCTACGACATGTAATATCATACAAACATTTGTTTATAGGAAGTACCAGCGGCGTATCCACCATACTTGTATCATATTACACACGCCTCGTTATTCAAATCACTTACTCAAACCAACCACCAATGTAAATTGTTTATGTATAAATGAATTGTCATGTGTTAATGTGTAAACCATATCGAAATGTCTATGTTCAATGTAAACCACTAAATGTGTATATCACTGTCAAAATGTTCATGTTTAATGTAGATCATGTAATGTGTAACTAGAAATGTCATGTATGGTAAGTGAAATGTATCAACTAAACCATATGTAAAATGCACAACAACAAGGTATTGAAGTAAAACACAGTTTAAATCAAAGTTATGTTTTGTGTAACAAATGCATGCTATACTGATACAAACATTTATGCGGTATTGTTATAATGCATACATTTGGCCTTGAGACTGTGGCGATAAACCCTTAAACAAATTAAAGGTTTATCTAAGTTATGTATATCGAATTCGGTCATTCCTTCCAATCCAAACAAACCCAGGATTTCAGGAACGGGAGTTGTCAATTCCTATGGTACCACTACCTACTAACGAATGGCGTGATCAATGTTAATGAATGTATTGTTCCATTGCAAACAAACCAAATGTCATACCCAAAATGTAAACATGTGAAAACGATGCACTAAGTATGTAATCAAATGAACATACATAGCGTGAAATGTAATGTAAAACGATGTACTAAGTAATGCACACAATGGGCACACATAGCATAAAATGTAATGTAAAACGATGTACTAAGTACGCACACAATGGGCATACATAGCATGAAATGTAATGAAATCATGTACTATAATGTACTAACGAACATAGCAGGCATATGATGTGAAAGCATGAAAAGCAGGAAAGTAACAAGTAGGCACATGTGTTCCACCCCAAAATGTTTGGAAAACAGTAAAAGAGGGGTTCTATGTGCTCACTTGAGATTGTTCAGTAGTCCTAAGATAACCACCAAGCAATGCTAGAGATCTCGGAATCAAACGGCACCTAATATAGGTAACTATGTTAATAAACCGGACCTAAATCGGAAGATCGGGTAGCATGAGGGTTTGTAAACCAAACGAGTATTGAGACTCGTGTAGTATGGTTCAACAAAGCCTACATACTAATTGAAACCTAACATAATTGTTTACGACCCATTACGACCCGTTTAGGTAACTTATGCTACTTTAACGCGTCGTTCGCGTGAAACGCGTTCGGACCGCCTAACTAGCCCTATGACAAGTGTTATATGCCTAAACATGTTACATAATCAGTTATGTGACAAAGGTTTAGGTTACATATGCTTAATTACCAATTATACATGAAAAGGGTATTCTGGTAATTTACCTAAGGCATATAAAGTACCAATCATACAACTACTCAAACGATGTGACCATAGGGTATAACCTCGGAAGGTTATTCCCTATATACTATGGTTACCTAATGTATTTGGTCGGATCCTAATGATCGACCAAACTGGGTCGGGTTCGAGGTATAAGCGATTTATTAGATCGCTTACCCTACGACCCTAGACAACGTGGTAATCAGTAGGCATAGTCCCAAGGGACTATAACCAACGTGATTACACTCACGTTGCGAAGTTCAAACGAACTTCGCATTGACCATAAACTGGTCAATGCAGAAAGTCAAACAAAGTTTGACTTTCAGACTCTAAAAGACTTGAAAAGCAATAAAAGAACGAAAGAATACTTACGAAGGGTCCCCGAATGCTAATTTCGATTCAAAAATCTCAGGTATGAAACAATAGTTTCAACTTAGAGTTTCTCAAATCAAAATTCTTGTAAGTTTTGCAATGGGGGGCATGGGGTATATATAGTTTTCGGTCCACCGTTAAGATCCTTTCATGGAAACCGTGCTTTAATCCCATTCGTACACTTGTCGGAAAGTTATGGTGGCTAAAAAATGGTTCTTATCAGCTGACTAGGCAATTGAGAATGTGTGGTTGTGGATTAAACAGCTGCAATCTGCTGTTAAATGCAGTTAATCTGGTCTGATAGTGGGACGCGGGCCGCGTGAGGATGTTCAGAAACTGAGGCGGGCCGCCTGGCCTGCACATATCAGAAATAAGTTTGCAGAATGACAGTTTCAGTCCCTGCACGTGTTTAAGGCCATTTCCGACACTTCTAAGGCCCGTAAAGCCAACTTTAAGGCCCTAAAATGATGCCTAAACATTGTGGAGATGAAACATGCTCAAAAATATGCCGGATGTTGGTTCGTTTGGTCGTACGAACGCGATGTTCGCTTAATTACGGCGGAATGCGCATAAGCACGAAAAACGATCCAAATGACGCAACGAATGGATTTTTGGCAAGCCAAACACTAAAGCATAATATAGTCATGCTTACATAAATTTTTGGATGTCCGGATGTATTCAGAACGTAAGTTATGCGCAAAAGTGCAAACTTGTGCACTTTTTGACACTTTTAGTCCCTGAATGACCCAAAAGTTTATTTTAGCATACCGAACCCCTCAAAGCCTATTTCTAAGCTATGTAAAGGATATTTATGGTATGTTTAACTTATGGTCATGTTCCGGAATGTCTGTTACAGTTCAAATTGGCATACTTTCGCAGTTTGTCAAGTTTAGTCCCTGTAAGCGAATTAACTTGTTTTTGCCATACCAAAGCCTTTAAAACTTATTTCTAAGTTATGTAAAGGTTATTTAAGGTATGTTAAGTATATGTTGATGTTCCGGAGTATTTGTCGCATTAAACTGGTTACGTTTACGCATCAGTTTGCGTATAACTCTCCAGAAAGCGATATAGAGTTTGAAATTGGATAAAAATCAAAACATGAAAAATGTAAAACACAATCAAACAAACATTGGGATCAAATAACATTGTTTTATTGATAATAGAACTGTTCACAATGATTACAAGCACAGATGTTACAATATGGGCACTACGAGTTCACTGTCATGCCTTTTGGTTTGACAAATGCCCCAGCTATCTTCATGGACTTAAAGAACAGGGTTTGTAAACCTTATTTAGATAAGTTCATCATTATGTTCATCGACGATATTCTCATTTATTCAAAGTCTCGAGCCAACCACGAACAACACCTTCGTTTGACCTTGGAACTTCTGAAGAAGGAACAACTTTTTGCTAAATTCTCCAAGTGTGAATTTTTTTTTTGGGTAAAGGGTTACCCCGGTGATTCTATTATAGACAACCGCCAAATAAGTACAAGTAGTGAGGATGAGTTCCCCACTAGTTCATATACAGGACATGCCCCATATATGTAAGCAAAAACTCAAACAAAACCAAGTTACCACCTCAATCTAGCCTACTACAATCATGATAATGACTAACTAGTAGACAAACGAACAAAATCAAACAAACGACATCAACCGCCATCATTAAAAAATGAAATTGCTACCAACCGGTAGCCCCTTAGCATGAAACAGAAGCCACCTATCCATTGGACAACTTTATGTGAGAGGTGCTTGCCCCTGTACTGGAAGACGTAGGATGTGTACCCGATGTCATAAACTCATTCGTTTCATCATATACAACCTCTACCTCATCATCGTCAGACTCCTCATTTAGCTCACGTCCCCCTTTATATCTCCCCTGGAAGGAACCCCCGTTCCCCCCAACAAACCCAAGAGCACTAAACGAATTGTGTGTTTGAACCTTGGACGAACTAGTGCACCGTGCATTCACGTAGGAAGAACTCACTGCCTTTTTCTTTTTATCCACAGGTCTATATTCAAACTTGGGCTTTTGATTGTTAACTTGAAAACCGCTCTTCTTTACATTCTTCTTTGTCTTGACTTCCGTATAACCATCCTCATCTACTTTCGGACTGTTTGTAGGAGGTTTCACTGTCGATCGAATGCATTTTGGACACTCCTCAGAATCATGCCCAAATACAAAACAGTGGGCACATCTCGGGGGTTTCCATTCATATTCCACACGAATAGTCTCATTGACATACTTGTTCTCATCCAACTCAGGAATAGCCATGGTTAGGACCTCTTTAAAATCATGTTCAACAGAGATATCAATGAGGGCCCTAGCATAGCTGCTTCGTCCCCAAACCTCGTTGCACAGATCTTCTTGGAGCATATTCCTCGGCTGATAAAAGGCGGCAAATAGGTTCTGATTCGGCGGAACAACTATCCTTTGCGAATGTTGTGAAGGATACTAAAGAGAAAGTTAAGGTGAACTTTAGGGTGATGGAATCGAATGAGGTTGTGGACGGAGCTGATGTTGTCATTCCACTGTCTTCAGTTAAACAAGTCTCTGACAGGTATGCGAATACTTTGTATGGTTATTTTCTGGGTAAACGGCTGGCATTTCCTGTGGTTGATTTCTTTGCGAAGAACACTTGGGCAAAGTATGGTTTGTCAAGAATTATGATGAATGCTCACGGGTTCTTCTTCTTTAAGTTCAAAACAAAAGAAGGGATGGATCAAATGTTAGAGGATGGGCCGTGGATGGTAAGAAATGTCCCAATCATTTTGAAAGAGTGGTCGGCCTCTATCAAGTTGGAAAAAGAGGATTTAAAAGCTATTCCAGTTTGGGTCAAGATGCATGATGTGCCGTTAGCGGCTTTTACTGAGGATGGGCTCAGTTTACTTGCATCTAAGATTGGGGTGCCTATAATGTTAGATTCGTATACTGCTACAATGTGTGCGGAATCTTGGGGAAGAAGCAGCTATGCTAGAGCTCTTATCGAAGTTCAGGCAGGAGTTGAGTTAAAGAAGAGTGTTACTGTTGCAATCCCATCTTTGGAGGGTCTTAGTCATTCAATGGTGGAGGTTAAAATTGAGTATGATTGGGAGCCGTTAAGATGTTCATCTTGTTGTGTCTTCGGTCATGATGATAGCTCGTGTCCTAAGAACCCTCAGGTAAATTTGAGTGGGGATAATGAGAAGAAGGAAAAAGATGACTTTCAGGTCGTAGGAGCCAAAAAGAAGAAACCTAATAATCAAGGGCTTCATATGAAAAACCAGAAGCCAAAGGTAGTGTACAGGCCAGTTGTCAACCCTAAACCAAAATTGTCCTCAAAGAGTCCGATACAGAATCAGGTTTCAACGTCTAACCCGTTTGACATTCTGAAGGATGATAATGGTAATCAGGGAGGTACCATTGTGGGTCGAGTGGAGAAGAAACAGTCGAGTGACAGGCAGGAATCGGATGAGGAGGTGGTGGAAGAAGTCTACAATGAAACTAGTAAATTTATGACGTCGGGTACTCATCCTTTCTCTTCGAAAGCTGGGGCAAGCACCTCTTCTACCAAGTTCTCTAATGGATAGGCTGTCTGCTTTTCGTCTGAAGGGGTTGCTGTTTTGTGGCCACTTTATCTTTGATGATGGTGGTTGAGGTTTATGTTTGTGTTTTGCATTGTTTTGTCTACTAGATGTCTTGTCATGATGTATAGTAGGCTAGGTTATGGGGTGTTATAGGTCTTTGGTTTTTTTGGTTTGTTTTACATATATGGGGCATGTCCTATATATGAACTAGTGTGGAACACATCCTCACTACTTGTACTTAATTGCGGTTGCATTTTAATAGATTCACCGGGGTAACCCTTTACCCAAAAAAAAGAATCCAACCGCAAAGGAGAACCAATTTTAGACGCCAACATGCTTAACCCATCATCAGTATACGCCGCTAGAGGAACCTCATGCAATTTCACCCAAACAGCAACCTTTTTAATATCTTTTTTTAAGAGTGTTTGTAGTGGACCAAGGGTTGAGAAAAAGAGGTTTGTTCCGAATCAGCCAAGGACCCCCTTCAAGAACATTATTCATACCCTGACTATCTTCAAACTTGAAGAAGAAAAACCATTCGAATTCATCATAATTTTCTGAAAACCATGTTTTTTCCAATTTGTTTTCACAAAATATTCAACAACCGGATAAGCAATTCTATCCCCCAGGAAGTAACCATAAAGAGTATTTGCTAACATGCTGTTAACCTGACGAACAGAATCAATTGGTAAAACTACATCCACTCCTTCCAAGGAGACATCCGACTTTAGCGACCTAAAATTAATTTTAGGAGTTTGATCAGCCAACTCATTAGCATTCCTAGCTGAATTTTGAGCATTCGAGCCAGAATCCATGTTAACACCACCCTGGTCAGCTTGTTTGTTTGACACAACATTAGCGTACGATTGAGAAGTAGCTCGAGGGATAGGACTAACATCATTCAATGGGAGCACAAAAGCTACCTTTCTTTTATCAAGAACCTTAGCATACTGCTGATTAGGAGAATCAGACCGACCAACCTGTTCATCATCATCTAGTGGCAGCATAAAGGTTACCTTCTTGCTCAATTCGGAAACCCTCGCAGCTATATTTGACGTTAGTTTTGGCTCAAAAGGTTTACCGTCAATATTCTTTATCTTCCTCGCAAAGACGTTTACGTTGTCTGCATTTTTTTCATCCATTTCAGCAGCCACAACCCTTCAGAACATTAACTTGCTTGAATCTGAATTACGGCCAAAGATTGAATCCAAATCAGGTTATTAAGAAACCTTAATTCGTCAATACAATCAGCCGTCACCTCTAACTTGAAACCCTAATTCGTCAAACCCAAAAAACGACCAAGAAAGCTCAGCCAATCTTGAAATCAGATTTCTTTTATAAAATTTCGGCGACCAAGAAAGCTCAGCCAATCTTGATTCCAAGTGTGAATTTTGGCTTAAAGAAGTTCAGTTCTTGGGTCATATAGTCAATGAGCAGGGTATCCATATGGATCCTTGCAAAATAGGTGCTGTTAAGGATTACAATACACCGATGACACCTACGGAGATTCGATCATTTCTTGGTCTTGCTGGTTATTATCGTCGATTCATTTCTAATTTCTCGAAGATCGCGGTTCCACTCACTGCTTTGACTCAGAAGAATAAGCCTTTTGAGTGGGGACCCAAGCAAGAAGAAGCGTTCCAAATGCTGAAATAGAAGCTCTGTGATGCTCCTATTTTATCTCTACCTAAGGGAAACGATGATTTTGTGGTCTATTGTGACGCGTCGAATCTAGGACTTGGTTGCGTTCTTATGCAACGAGGTAAAGTCATAGCTTATGTGTCCAGACAGTTGAAAGTTCACGAGAAGAACTACACAACTCATGATCTTGAGTTAGGAGTTGTGGTTTTTGCGCTTAAAATATGGAGACACTACCTCTATGGAACGAAGTGTGTGGTTTTCACAGACCACAAAAGTCTCCAGCATATTCTTACTCAGAAGGAGCTGAACATGAGGCAATGACGTTGGGTTGAACTCTTAAACGATTATGATTGTGAGATCCGCTACCATCCTGGTAAGGCTAATGTCGTAGCTGATGCGCTTAGTCGAAAGGAACGAGTCAAGCTTCATTCTGTTCGAACTCTATCTGATATTCAATCTCGTGTCCTTCAAGCTCAACGATCTTGTGTGATCAAATGCTTATTGAAAAATGAGCTACCGCTTCAACTCGAACTTAAACTCGAAAGGAAAGACGATGGTTTACTCTATTTCAAGGATCGTTTGTGGATTCCGAATTAGGACAATCTTCGCACCTTGGTAATGGACGAATCTCACAAGTCTCGATATTCTATCCATCCTGGTGCTGATAAAATGTACAAGGATCTTCGTACTCAGTATTGGTGGCCTGGTATGAAGAAGGATGTTGCCTTGTATGTATCAAAATGCCTAACTTGTCTCAAGGTCAAAGCTGAACATCAACGACCTTCTGGTTTGCTTGTACAACCAGAGATACCGGTTTGGAAATGGGAAAACATTGCCATGGATCTCATTACTAAACTACCACGTACTAGTAAAGGTCATGAAGCCATTTGGGTTGTAGTTGATCGTTTGACAAAATCTACTCACTTCTTACCAATCCGTGAGGATTTCTCTGCTGAAAAGCTTGCCAAGATCTATGTAGACGAGATTGTATCACGACATGGTGTTCCTTTGGATATCATTTCTGATTGTGATGCTCGATTTTCGTCTCATTTTTGGAAGACCATGCAATCTGCTTTGGGAACCCAACTGAACCTAAGCACTGCTTATCATCCCCAAACAGATGGTCAATCTGAGAGAACGATTCAAACTTTGGAGGATATGCTTAGAGCATGCGTGATAGACTTTGGTGGTAATTAGGATTCTCATCTTCCACTGATCGAGTTCTCTTACAACAACAGTTATCATGCTAGTATAAATATGGCACCATTCGAAGCTCTCTACGGTCGAAAATATCGTTCACCTGTCTGTTGGAATGAGGCCAATGAAGCTCAGCTTACTGGACCTGAGCTCATTCTGGAAACAACAGACAAAATCAAGAAAATCCGCGATAATCTTGTGACAGCTCATAACCGTCAAAAGAATTATGCGGACATGCGACGCAAGCCCTTAGAATTTCAAGTCGGAGACCGTGTCCTACTCAAGGTGTCACCTTGGAAGGGAGTGGTGAGATTTGGAAAGAAAGGAAAACTTGCACCACGATATGTTGGACCATTTAAGATTGTTGAAAGAATTGGAAAGGTTGCCTATCGACTAGAGCTACCTCCAGAGCTTGGAAATGTTCATCCGACTTTTCACGTGTCCAATTTGCGAAAGTGTTTAGCCGATGCTGATCTTCACATTCCTCTCGACGAAATTCAAATTGATGAAACGATGCACTTTGTCGAGAAACCTATGGAGATAGTGGAACGTACATACAAACAATTGAAGAACAAACGGATTCATTTGGTCAAAGTTCGCTGGGAATCCAAACGTGGCCCCGAGTTTACTTGGGAACGTGAGGACTAGATGAAGATGAAATATCCGCAATTGTTTTCACAAGTTTCTTCTAAATAAAATTTCGGGACGAAATTTTCTAAAGTAGGGGAGACTGTGACAAGTGTGTTCTGTAACCAACGTACAATGTAAAACAATGTCGATTATCAATAAAACAATGCTTTTTGGTGTTATTATATGTGTAATTGTGCTTATTAATTTTACAATTTGATTCGATTCCGATTTCAGGCTTTAAATCACTTTCTGGAAGGTTATACGCAAACTGGTGCTTAAATGCAATCAGTTTAACGTGACGTACACCCCAGAACTGTGATGTAAGCCAAGCGTACCTTAAATACCCTTTACATAACTTAAAAATAAGTTTCAAAGGATTCTTCGGTATGGCAAAAACATGTTTATTTGGACTAAAGAGCTAATTACGACAAAACTGCGAAACGAACGTTAGTGACCGTCCGGATAATATTTTAAACCCAAAAATAGTCTTTTATGATTAAAATTTATTTTTAATCACGTCCGTGTTGAAAAATAAATTAAAACACTTAAAAACGTTATTTTTCAAGTTTATGCGCGTACCGCGTGTTTCTGCGCAACACAGTGCTACTGCAAAACGCAGACAACGCAGCCAGTCTCGGCAACTGAAATTTATTTCAGTAATATTTTGGCGAGATTATTTTTATTGAATAATAAAAATAATTTAGAACGCCATAAACCGAGGTTTAAACGCTAGATAAAATACCCGGTACCCAGTTAAACACCTACTTCTATCTTAATTACCAACAAAATTACACTTGGACCCCCTCCCCCATACCATTTACGGTTCAAAATATGGAGTGGTCCCACCATATATTTTACTAGATTTTTGTTAGATTCATTGTGATATTGTTGGTACTTGAAATCTCTAATAAATCACTCCATATCTTCCTTTATATCTCTTATAAAATCCTTCTAAGATCATTTCACTCAACACCACACTCAACCCTCACTCTCTCTCCCTCCTACAACCGTCCCCTCTCCCTCTCTCCATATTCATCACCTTCAAGCTTTGTTCTTCAAAGTTCAACACCATTTCTAGTAAACTTCAAGTTAGTGTGAAGATCTAAAGGTGTTCCCAAGGTGTTGTCAAGTAATTACAAGCTTCCTATCATCAAAATCTCATCCCACAACCTACTTGAATCTTGAAGGTATAACATTATGTTTAAATCATACTTTTGATTCTTGGTTGTTCTTGATGATTAAAGTTTCTCTTGAATCTTGGGATTTTCACTAAACTTGAAATCTAAAATGAAATGGGTCACGATACAAAAAAATGGTGATGTATATATATATGTATAACCATACATATATGTGTGTATGTATGAGTCTTGAGGTTCGATTTCTTGTTAAATACTTGTTTATGTTGTTACATGTTCTTGAATAATAGTTTAAAAGCAAATGATTGATGATCTATGAATGATATGTTAAATGCTTACATACATCAGCAAATAAACCTGAATATATCATGTATTTGTTGCATCTAAACCCATATAAAATGTTGATGTTATGATAGTATGCTTTAGACACTTGTACATGTGAATATATGTAGATTTAGAGCTCAAGAAGTGATAAAAAAATGGTTGTATGACAAAACTGAATTTGGACAGATTATAAGCACTAAAAATGACCCTATTTGATGTATTATAATGGCATGAAACTTTGACATAGGTTTGCTAGCTTTGCATGTTGTACATATAGCTTAAAAAGTGGTAAATTATGTGAAATTTGCATGATTTATGTGCCTTACTTAAGACCTGCACTATCATGAGTATAACCATTATTTTATTTAGTAAATAACATGAGTTGTGTTAAAATTTCAAGTCGTTTCGATGATGGTTCGGGTAACGTTTGATGCAAAACTATGCGGTAAAACGGTTAAAAATCGGCTTTTCGGATGATTTTTACAAAACTGTTTTAGATCAGTAACCAAACTGATATTTTTGCTATAAAAATAAGTATTTTAACTTATATTAAGTTTACTTGGTGTTTGGTTGGTCATACGTGACTTCCGACGCCCAAAAATGTTACCGAATCGCTAAAATAAGTGTTTTTCGACATAACTAGAATGGGTTGTTCATGAGTAGATTTTATGTGATACAATGTGCTATGTGTTTTTATAATATGTTTATGATGATGTGTTAGCGTTGGCAAAATTATGTGTATTACGCTTGAGTACATATATGCAAATACACCAAGATAATAAAAAATAATAACTTTTCGAGAAAATCTCAAAGTTAAGTGAAAATTCTAAGTATCGGAGAAACTTCGGAATTTTTTGTGGGTTTTTGATTATTAAATCATTCTTATTTAATTTAGGACGAATAAACAATTTGAGGGATTGTTGACGTTTAAAAACGCACCCAAAGGTGAGTGCATAGTTCCCCTATTTTACTGTTTTCATTTGTTTTAGGTGATTCATATGTATCAAAACGATTTTGATGTTTTAACGATGGTTTCAAAACAAGTAAGATGGTTTATACTAAACTAATAACGATTTCGATAATGTGAACGAGCTTGTTGGTTGTAATTACATAACGAACGACATTCATTAATTTTGGCCGAACCGACCTGTATTAGGTTATGGTACCATAGGATCCGACAAATCCCGTTATCAGACCGCACCCATGGTTATGTGTGGGTGAGGTGGGTAACGACTGAATCTGATGATTGTTAACTTACCCTTTGGAGGTTTGTTAATGCGAGAACGAGTTGAACGATGGACGAGTCACAAAGGTTTGAATGTTATTAGCGAAACGACCAAAAGTAGTTTTCACAATTAAAAAAACGAGAACGATTTGTACGAGAACGATTTTGAACGATTGAACGATTTAAACAAATGAACGATGACCTATAACGAGAACGAGTTAAACGATGTCACACAACGATGTTTACGAAACTATATAAACCATACGAGTTTTATTACGAGAACGATTTACGATTTGGTTTACGAAGACAAATGTTTTGGGTTAAGATTCATGGCAACGCGATTTATTAATTATGACCAATCTGTTTTGACTTGGTTATTCTTTTTACAATACCAATATTTTATAAAACAAGGTTTTCTAATAACAATTAACGAAGTTGTACGAGTTATTTCAACATATAAATGAGACATGAATCTGACACTCTCACAAAACCTATGTACTCGCCAGCATTTCTTTGCTGACTTTGTTTTTACATATGTTTCAGGTGATGTTGCTTAATGTTGATTGCGAATAGGATGCATGCTCACTTAGGACTGGACGAGGCCGTAGTGATTTAATAACGATGATAGTCTATGTTTGATTTGCTTGTTTAACTCTAAGACAATGTTTAATATTTAATAAAACAAAGCTCTTTGTATCCATGGTTTGAAACAATAATTCTGTTACAACACTCCCCGACGTTTCCGCCACGATTTGTTGTTTTACTTGGTCGGGGTGTGACAAGTGACCGTACTCGAGATAGATCTGAACCGACGGTTGCTGAAAATAGGTGCAATGGGGAATCATGGGAATAACAAGAGGGTACGTAGGGAACATGGCTGACCAAGCTCCTTTTCCTAACAATTGAAAAAAGAAAGAGGTCGGTGTTCTTCCTAACTGCTCCAATAAACGTGCCTACACCCCATCTCGTCTGGAGAATGATATAATTGACCGAGAGTACTTATGAAACCCGGCACTGAACTAAGGGTTTGATCTGCGGCCTCCTGAACTGTTCGCATTGCTCTCTTCGGTTCAAGCGAAGGGTATAATTACAGTTCTGATCGACTTCCTAGCGTACGGAATATAGAATGGATTCCAAAGCCCCTCTGTTTTAGCTTAGGCTAACGGCACCGATTCCTAGTGCTATAACAGAAACTTCCCTTAACGCACAAATCAAAGCCCTCACAACACTCGATACCTGCTCCCGCTTATTGATTAGGGTGAGCCACTCAAGTCCCTTGTCACTCGTCCCTCTTTTACGTTTACAAAAATACTGGGCTTTATGCTTTTTTTGGAAACTAAACTAAAGTAGCTTGTCAACCTAAAAACATAGGACTTCCCTCACTATGAAAGGTGTCCCGTGGATGCCGTACTGATATATCTCCTATTTGTTCTGGATCCAGCTGAAAAAGCCCTTTGCTTTATATTAGCGCGTTAGCGCCCCTACAATTGAAATGACATTCCAGCACTCCTTTTATAATATAAGGAATTGCATGGCTTCGGTTGGTCACTTGCGGGAAATGAAGTCTTTGATGCGCGAGAAAGGGGTCTGCCTTCGCAAGGCTTGCTTGAAAGTCTCAACTGAAAGGACGGTTAATAATTAGTAGTTGGCCCGGCTCTCCCTGCCTGCACTTTGGTTCTCATGCCTCATTTTGTTGACGTCGTGCATAGGATAAAGGATTTGCACCGGATAAGCATTTGTTACAGTCGCGAAATACGGGCTTTTGTAAAAGTTTTCATTTTCTGATCTACCTTTAGCTAAGAAAATGCCATTGTCCTATGGCTGCACTAGACTTTGAACTGGACTAAACGAAGACAAAGTGAAGCCGAAGAACAAAGTTTAGTTTAAACAATTTAAGAATTCTTTTTTTTTACTTTCTAAACAATGGTTAGGCGGAAAGGGTACCCTTAGACCATAAGCCAGTGAAAAAGAAAACCTAGCTAGCCTATAAGCTTCCCTCTCCGATCATTTCTTTACTCGCCATAACCCTTACACCACACCTGCATGAAAGCCAACCGCTACAATCCTGCTGCAATAATAACTCGTTATTTTTGCTTGGAAGGACATAGACTGGCATATCCCATATCTTTTTATTGGATGAGATTAGTAGTCTATGAGAGCCCTTTCTCTAACTAAAAAAATGTGCTTGCCTCTTTCTTCTCGGAATCCTACGTACCAATGTTGCAACAATCGGCTCTTCCCCAATCAACTCAAGGTATGTAGGTATCTTTTGCTCCACCACCTTAGGCAACCTTACCACAGTCTCAGCGGGTTCGCCCGTCTCCACCAAATCAAGGCCAACATGGCTATATGCTAAGGCAAAGGCCTAGTCAACCGCCTAGGCAGTTCACTCAGCTTAACCAACCCATGAGTTTAATTTTACCGCTCCGTGTTCTTTGATTTTTTAAGCCTCTTGAAGACTAATCGGGGGGACTTCTATGTGATTGACCCTTGTCTTGGATTTGACTATTATGTCATCCACATAGTCTATACATCATCTCATGGAAGATGGCCGTCATAGCCCTCTGGTAGGTTGCTCCGGCATTCTTTAGGCCGAGCCGAATGGCATGACCTTTGCTCAGAAGGTTTCCCGCCCCGTGATGAAGGAAGTCTTCTTTTGGTCTTTCTCGGCCAACCGTCTTTGGTTGTATCCTGAGAAACCTTCCATAAATGACAACGTTTTGTACCCCGACATCTAAATTTGGGAGTGGGAAATCGTCCTTGGGGCAGGCTTTATTTAGTTTAGCTTTCTAAAAGAAAAGTCCTTCCCATCCTTTTTCGGTACGGGGATGGTTAGAGATCCAATCAGAATAATCCAAGTCCTAATTCAGCGGGCCACTTTTCATTTTTTCTTTGAAAACTCAAAGTCGGGATGGAGCTTGGAGACTTTCTTTTTAGACCTATATTAAAGTTATGCTCTACTAGGACTGGATCTAAGCCTGGAATATCGTTATATGACCAAGCAAAGACGTCCCGGTATCGGCTAAGAAAATTGGGCAAACCTTGCCCTTTCTTCGGGACCTAATGATGTGCCGATCATAATGATATTTGGATTCTCCTCAGACCAAGGACCTCTTTCTATGCTTTCTTCGCTCTTTCGGCTCTCTGGGTGGAGTTCTATTATAAGAATGAATTGGCTGATATCCTCTGTCATCCGATAGCTTAGGCTTTTGAGCGAGACTACGATGTGAAGGGCTGTCCCTTTTCCTGCTCGTTAGGCCCCCTTCTCCTCTCCCTCTCCGGTATAGTCGACTGGCCTCGCTCCTATCCTATTTATCTTGAATCTCGACATTTCATCCAAAGAATAGAAAATGGTTAACACATGCCGATTGGATAACGTACTCCCTTCCCAGCTATTAGTGAAACAGGGGCCATCACTCTAATACGAATCGAAAGAATCACTATCGGGTTTGGTACCTACCAAGATTATCGTGGTTGAAATACCATCAATTTTGAATAGTTATTAGAGCTTCTAATTAAGTGGATTAAAATAATCTTCTGATTCAATCAGTATTATCTCGTTCATGCTCCTCACCTGAGAAGCATTTCACTAACCACCTGAGGAGCAGTAACAAGTAGGTACACAGTTCCTTGTACACAGTAAGACAGTAGCAGCAGTAGCTACACTATGACAACCCGAGCTTTTAAGGTCTTGCTTCTACGCAATTATCTGTTTCACAACTCTACCTTGATAAACTGATTAATGTTGCATGTTTGATAAGTGATACATGTTACATGTTTATTGTATTGTTTGTGTGGTTGTTTTGTACACGTTTCATAACATAGGTTCTTCGTCATTGTTATACTCGACGAAACATAGGTCTTTCGTCATCACCTTACACGGCGAAAAAGGTCTTTCGCCAAAACCTTCGGCCCAGGTCAATGGGTCCGGCCCAATGGCTGGACGTGATTCCCTTTATTTCCTTCGCATATCACAAACGTCAAAACCCTAGCATTATCTTCCTCCCTCAAGTTCGACGGCAAACTCTCTTCGAAGCTCTCTCTCGTTTTGAGTACCTCCCTCTTCATCTCTCGGTTAGTATGTAAACAATAGTTGACCTGTTCTTCATTCATTGCTTGTTATGAGTCGATTAATATTGATGGTTAGGAGTTTGTTATAGATCTAGGGTTTGTTAGAGTCCTGTAAATATGATTGATCATATAACCAAGTGATGTTGATGTTTAAGTTGCAATGATAATGAATTGACTGTGTTGTGTAAATACTGATTAATGAATTGGAATGTATGACGATCAGAATCTTTGGTGGTTTTCTTGTGTTAACAAATGGGTAGACTTGGTAGGGTAATAGGGTAACATATTCGATGAACTGTGACTGCGTGATGTGTTTATGATAATGATTGTACTCGGCTTAATGATCACTGATGGGTTAGTTCGAGGATCGCATGATTTGTGTATGATCAGATTATGTAAATCGATGATCTGGTTGCGGTTATACTAGTGTTGAATAGTGACAGTGATAATTAGGGTTGGTATGAATCTGGTTGTTAAATGTTCCCCGACGAAGGACCATGTATCTTCGCCAAGGTTGGTTTCGACGAAACATGGAACTTTCTTCGACACACCGGTTGACGAAAAACAGAATGTTTCGTCAACATGTCCCTGACGAACAATGGGGACTTTCGTCATGCATGGCCTCGACGAAGAATGGGGATGTTTCGTCATGCATGGTCTTGACGAAGAATGTTCTTCGTCGTGGGATATAAATAGATGAGAACAATAGACAGATAAATGTATCTTTTGTAGTGCATGATAACCAGAAACGAGGGTTTTGACTTAACTGTTGTGAGTAGTCAACTTATCTGTAAAACATTGTTATGCATGTAGACTTGTTGTGATCTGAATACTTGTTATGTGATACACTGTGGTGTTAGCAGCTATTGCAGTCTATGAAAAATACGTGATTTAGTTGTTATGAAACGGGTATTTTGGTAACAACTGTTGGAACATGAACTTGTGTTGCAAACGTGTATGAAATCTAAATGTTTGCTATGTGATACATGATTTGGATACGTGATTGTGAAACTGACTACTCTTGGTAACCACGGTAGGGTTTGATTGACCAACTGGGAACGGGTAATGTAACGTAACATACCGAGCAAATCTAAGGTGAGTTCACTGCTCTTTTTCCAAGCATGCGTCCTAGGGAGGGACATCTGGTAAACGTTCCGGGGAGGAATGTCGGGTAATTGGGGTTTGACTGGAATGTCAAACCTGGGATGTTGGTTAATACACTCATATCTATCACTTAAGTCCCTTCTACCGATTTGTTGCCGGGGAGGCAACGCGGTATTAGTTAATAGCGCTATTTAGGTTTGGCACCCTCACACCGTACCGGGGAGAACGGGCGTGAACTAATGACCCCAGTCTTGACCATTGCTTTGATAGAGGCATTGGGGAATAGGGAAAATAATCTGGAGCCATTGGCGGTAATCGAGTTATTAACAACATCAAATCTCTGAAATGTTTTACACTTATATCTGGTAACTAAAACGTGTTAACAAACTTTGAACTCACCAGCATCGTCTGACACACTTGTCTGCATGCTTGCAGGTGTTTAGGGTTATATCATTGGAACTTGCTGTCTGGGAAGCTGGAGTGGTCATGGGTCGAGATACATGGAATCGCAAGACAAGTCTAATGGTTTTCGTACATGTGGTTTAAGAAACACTTAACAAATGACTTATGCTTTCGCTGTATATGTTGAAATACATTTAACGTTTTGTAATACTAAAATGTTAATGGATGAAAGTTTTTATTTAAAATCTTGTTACCTGGACACCCATCTGAACGCCTAGCGGACTGTGTAGAATGTTAGGTGCTTGTACGAACGCCCCTGAGATGGACGTCGCAGTGTCGAATGATTGGTCTATACCTCCCTTACTTCTCTTCATTTGCTGGAACGCAATGTATTGACGTCTTACATCTCGAAGTGCGATCACTTCTGCAACACCCTAGCAATATACAGTGTAATACTCGATCAACTTGCAAGATCGAGGGGCAAGAGGATGAGCGTAGTATCTCACCGACCTCAGTAGTAGGACGACCCTGATTACCGGAAACGAACATCAGCAAATTGACTTCGATCGAATCCTAAGCGACTTATGAGAGTCAACTCTTATGCATCAATTGGGACATAAGCGATGACAATTGACTATAGGGTGGAATGTGTAACTGCCAGCACAGTGAGTAGCCCCTTAGGATGTGACACGGAACGAGAAAAGATGGACCCTGTTGGTGAAAGATCGTAGCACTCCGTTACAAGTATCACGCCCCGACCACGTAGGACAACAAACCGTGGCGGAAACGTCGGGGAGTGTTGTAACAGAATTATTGTTTCATAACCATGGATACAAAAAGAGTTTCGTTTTATTGATAATATTAAACATTACATTGTCTTAACACATAACAAACAAATTACAAATCGACTATCATTGTTATTATGTCACTAAGGCCTCGTCCAGATCCTATGCGACGCATGCATCCTAGAAATCACATCAAGCAACAACACCTGAAACATATGTAAAAAACAAAGTCAGCAAAGAAATGCTGGCGAGTACATAGGTTTTATAAGAGTGTCGGAATCATGGCTCGTTTATATGTTGCAGTACTTTTTTAGACTACAAGAGTCAAAATACAAACCTTGTTTTAAAAAGTGTATTGCAACATATTTAACCAACTCAATTCAAGTGGGTTATAGTTTGTAAAATCTCGTAACCATGATTCTTAACCCCAAAACATTTGTTTTAGTAAACCAACTTGTAAAACATCTTGTAAAAACTCGTTAAAAACTCGTATGGTTTATATCTTTTAGAAAACATTGTTGTGTGACATCGTTTCAAAATCGTTTACCCAAGTGAACTAAATAACGCCACGGCATGTAATATGATGAAAACACTTATATATAGGAAGTATCAGCGGCGTATCCACCATGATTTCATCACCTTACACCCGTCCCGTTATCTAAACACTAACCAAAAACCAATCGTTTATCCAACTTGTTTAACTTGTTCAAATCGTTTCCAAATTGTTAACTCGTTTAAATCGCTAAAATCATCCTTGTTTTAATTAGTGAAAAACTATTTATGGTCGTCTCGCTAATAACATTCAAACCTTTGTGACTCGACTATCTCGCTTCTTGCTTAATAAACCACCAAAGGGTAAGTTAACTAACATCAGATTCAGTCGTTACCCACAACCCCCACACATAACCATGGGTGCAGTAAAATAACGGGATTTGTTAGATCCTATGGTACCATAACCTAATACTGGTCGGCTTGATCAATGCTAATGAATGTCATTTGTTATGTAACTACAACCAATAAGTTTTGTTCACTTTATTGAAATCGTTATTAGTTTTGTATAAACCATCTTAATTGTTTTTGAAAACCATCGTTTAAACCTTGAAATCATTTTGTACATATGAATCACCCCAAAACAATTGAAAACAGTAAAATAGGGGAACTATGTACTCACATGAAGTGCAAAGTATCCTCAATCAATAGAACTTCAACAAACTCAAGCAAACCAGAGAAATCAAGTAGCACCTAGTAATCGAACCACTAGTCAAGCAATAGACGCCTAAAACGGAAGATCGGACAGAATGAGGTCTTGTAAACCAAATGAGTGTTGGAACTCATGTGATATGGTTTAATAAAGCCTACATCCTAAAATGGAACTTAACCTTAGTGCTTTTGACCCATTGTGACCCATTAAGGTAGCTTACGCTACTTTAACGCGTCGTGCGCGCAAATGTGCGTTTGAGACGTCTAACTAGTCCTATGACAAGTATTATATGCCTCTAAATGTTTAAATATGTTACATAATCAGTTACGTGACAAAAGTTTATGTTACATATGCTTATTTACCAATTATGTAAGAAAAGGGCATTTTGGTCATTTACCAAAGGCATATAAACTAACTATCATGCGACTAATTAAACCTAAGTGACCATAAGGTATAACCTCAGAAGGTTATTTCCTATGCAACTATGGTCACTAAACATGTTTGGTCGGATCCTAATGATTGACCAAACGGGTCGTGTTCGAAAGTCTAAGCGGGTGTTTAGTCCGCTTGACTTACGACTCTACACAAGCACTAATCTAAAAAGTGACGAGCTAAACATGCTAAAACATGTTTAGTTAAGTTACAAAACAGGTTTTGGTATCAAAACAAACGGTTTTGATACCCAAGAGTAGTTTGGTTACAAAATACGCGAGAATACGCATTTTGGCCGAAACTACGACTCGTCACTGAGCCTAGATAACGTGGTAATCAGTAGGTATAATCACTAGGGACTATAACCATCGTGATTACGCTCACGTTATGAAGTTCAAACGAACTTCTTATTGACCATAAACTGGTCAATGCAGAAAGTCAAACGCAGTTTGACTTTTAAGCTAAAAACAATTAAAAAGAACGAAAGAATACTTACAAAAGGTCCCCGTAAGCTATGATCCGATTTACCCTCAGGTATGAAGTGTTCACTCCAACTTAGAGGGCCAAAATCAGATCAATTGTGCTTTGGGAGTGAAATGGGGGTGGTATTTATATGGAATCTAGAGCCGTTAGGATCGTTTATCGGGAAACGAGCTTTGATCTAGGCCGTACAAGTGGGCACATGGTATTTGAATACAATGGGTACTTAAATACCATCAAAATTGGCCCATAGAATGATCAAAACCATGTGCAAAAGACCTACAAACCAGCTGCTGTTTAAAAAAAAAAAAACTGTTTGCTGATCTGGGTAACTCACGCGGCCCGCGTAGCCAGACACACAGGCTTACGCGGCCCGCCTGGGCTGAGTTTCCAGAAATTGCAGTTTAGTCCTTGCTCTTCAGAATCTTGCATTTCAGCTCATTTTTGGCACGTTTAGGCCCCGTTAACCTCATTTCAAGGCTCTAAAATGAAGTTAAAGTATAGGGAACTCAAAACATGCTCAAAAATATTTCGGATGTCGGTTCGTTTGGTCTTACGATCACGTTATTCGCTTAATTACAACGGAAGTCGTAACGAACTCAAAAACGATCAAAATCAAGCGACGAACGGAATTTTCTTATGCCAAACACTAAAATAAAATATTTTAATGCTTACATAAATTTTTGGATGTCCGGATATATTTAGAACGTAAGATATGCGCGAAAATGCAAACTTGTGCACTTTTTGACGCATTTAGTCCCTATTTATCAATAAAGTTTATTTTAGCGTACCGAACCCCTCAAAGCCTATTTCTAAGCTATGTAAAGGTTATTTAGGATATGTTTAACTTATGATCAAGTTTCAGAATGTTCCTTACTATACAAATCGGTATAGTATGCAAGGGGTATGGTCGGACACTCTAAACGGATGAAACAAAGCAAAAGCATCCGGAAAATGATCAATAAACGAAACATTACCCATAATTCTATCTATCTTTTTAAGAAGACCCACTCCACTCTTTGGCTTTTGACTCCAAGTATATTGCAAACCATGAGCTTGAATATCAAACAATTCAGCTTGTTGAACACAATCATTAAATTCACGCATACCAATAGACGAATTAGAAGACCCGAAAACTGAATCTTCAATATTGAGAGCCGAATTGAAATCTCCCATCACCACCCACGGCTTATCATGACAAAAAGCCTTATGTTTACATAAATCATCCCAAAGACGTCTTCGATCTTGATACTTGTTCTCAGCATAAACAAAAGAGCAAAAAAGAATCTTTTTGCTATCCTTGAAAATAACTTGAACATGAATAAGTTGGTCCGATTGAAACAAGATCATAACATCAAACACATTAGGATTCCAACCGAGAATAATCCTTGTACCCCGAGAGCATAACCCACCATTAGACGTCCAGCACCAATTACGGAACACATACTTACACACTTTTGCCAACTTAGAGACATCTACATGAGATTCAAGAATTGCACACATATCAAGCTTGTTATCAGCAACAATAGAACGAACCTCACTTTGTTTGAGGGACCGGTTCAAGCCCCTAACATTCCAAGTCATTATGATACCCATTTAAACCATTCAAACCGGGAGTGCTTGCCCCCTCAGAATTAGAATGCTGGTTATTATTCATAAACTGTGCCATCTCAGTCGGAGTAACCTCCTTCACCTCATCATCTGTCTTCATAGCCTGATTGGTCTCCACATGCGGCCTAGTTTGTTTCTCAACATCTCTAACCTCGTCCCCATTCCCATCCACGGCTGCTAAAACTTCAAAGGAATTCGCTGTTTTAATATGACTAGGCCCCGAGCTATTATCTTGCTTCGTTCCTGACGTACTCGCACCCGATCTATTTGGTTTCGGCTTGTAAACAAACTTCGGTTTCTGTTTTTTCTGCCCAACCCCAAATTTAGCAACCTTTCTCTTATCCGTGACAAATCCTTCCTCATCCACCGTTACTTGCTTTTGGGTAACATTAACATTTTTAGGACAATTTTGATCATTATGACCAAAAATACAACAAGTAGCACAATGATGCGGCTTCCATTCATACTCAACTCTGACTTTTTCCATGATAAAACCATCATCCTCCAGCTTCGGAATAGCAACAATTATCTGCTCCTTAAGAACATCATCAGCACTAACTTCAATCAAGGCTCTAGCAAAGCTGCTCCTACCCCAGCTATCCGCACACATGTCCGCTGTATAGCTTTCCAACCTTTTTGGTGTTCCAATTTTCGACGCTAACAAGCTCAAGCCATCATCCGTATAGATAGAAATAGGAACATTATGAAGCTTAACCCATATAGGAACCGATTTTATACCTTCTTTTTTCATGCTAACCGAAGGCGACCAGATGTTGAGAAAAATAGGAACTTTACGAATCAGCCAAGGCCGACCTTCAAGAGCTTTATTCATACCTTCCTTTGTATCGAATTTAAAAAAGAAAAAACCTTCAGCATTCATCATGACTTTAGCCAATCCAAATTTCGACCAAACATTTTTAACATAATACTCCACAACAGGAAACGGCAATCTGTTCCCCAGAAAATAACCATATAGCACATTCTCAAATCTGTCTTTAACCGTTTTAACTACCTCCCTTGGAATAACAATATCTGCTTCCTGATGAGTCTCCATGGTATCCATCTTCCTAAAGTTAACTTCTCGCTTAGACTGAGTATTCATCATGACCTTTTTAGCATAAGACACCTGGTTCTCCTGGTTCTCCTGTTGTTTTCCCGCATAAACATTCTCAACCGGAACAGTTATTTTCTCCAATTCATCAATCACATTAATAACTGGACGCTCATTCAGATTATTCACAACAACTCCCCGTCTCGGTGCCATCGTTTTGCCATCAATATTGAATACTTTACTCCCTAATCCCTTGAGCACAGTTGGTGGCTTCCCATACAGTTCACGGTAATCAGCGTTCAAAGAAGGAGGTTTCCCAAAATATTCATTGATATCAGGCGGTTCAGGATTCATCTTTGTAACAAAGTAATCACATGCAGACGTAAAACAGCAGCAACAAAAACCCTAATCAGCCGACAAACCAATCTCTCCAAAAAAACGATTGAACCAGCCTCCAAAAAACTCCAAGAAAAACAATCAGCACGCAACCAATCAATACTGATCAAACCCTAGACTAGCCGTAACTTGTGAATCTATCAAACTATATAATGTAATCGGTTAAAACCTACCACACTATACAGAAGTTTCAATTCAGCAAGTTATGAAGACGACAGAAAGAAAACAAAAAAACCCTAGTTTAAAACGATCACTATTATGCTAACGAGTTCGATATAGATCATTTGAAAGATCAAATCACTAATCTCAGACTGTTATACACATAGATTACGAATCAAACCTAGGATCGCATGAAGAAAAAATCGCCTGGCTAGAGAGAGAAACTAGGGTTTTCCCTTTCAGTGTTCGTTTGCAACTCAAGTTTGGCGAAAGGTTAAAGCTATGGTGAACATGGGGACTGTTGATGATTCGTGGCATTCGATTATGGAATGGTTTGATCGTAATGCGAGATCGAAGAAGACGGATGATATTGTTAGTAAGCTGGTCATTGCGGCTGCCTCGTATTTTATTTGGCAAGAGCGAAACAACTGCTTGTATTCGTGTTTGAATCCAAGTGTCGAGTCGGTTACTGAGAGGATTTTGAAGACAGTAAGACTAAGGTTGATGGGTTTTAAGATCAGAGGTGAAGCCAATAACCAGAGGCTGTTGAAGAAGTGGGAGATCCTTCCTAATGCTGAAGTTATCGATCCAGGCTAGATATAGTTGCTTGGTTTTTGTTTTGTTCGGCTAGGGTTGTATTTTTTTTCTCTGGTTGTAGTGTTGGCTTGTTTTGGTTGTTTATTTTCGGATTTCCTAGGCTTGGGTTGTCAAGTCTAGTTGGTATGTCCGCTCAGGCATGCCTTTGTTCTATTTGGTTATTTATAAAATTCACCTGGGGTAACCCTTTACCCAAAAAAAAAAAAAAAGAAAGTGGCTCGTAAGGTTGGAATTCCTGTAAACAAGCAAAAGTCTAAGTTCGAATATAGACCTGTGTGGCCAAAACCTAAGGGTGACGGCAACAGTGCTTCAACTTCTCACACATTCAGGTCGAGTAATCCGTTTGAAATTCTTAATGAAGTGGATACGGGCTCAGGTCCAAGTAAGAGTGCTTCGGGTAGGGGCCCTGATGATTCAGATGATGATGAGGTTATGGAGGTTTATAACGAAATGGATGAGTTTATGATTAATGGTTCGCTGAATATTAATAGTAAAAAAGGGGCAAGCACTCCTTCTCCGGTGGTTAAAGATGGTTAGTATTGCGTCGTAGAATATTAGAGGGTTGAACCGCTCTCTTAAACAATCAGAGGTTCGTCAGGCGGTGAAGGATTATAATCTTAGTATGTGTGCTATTTTGGAATCTCACGTTGACATTGGTAAGCTTGATAAAGTTTGTAAATCCATTTTTCGTTCTTGGGAGTGGACGTCCAATGGAGCCAAATGTGTTAAAGGTACTAGAATTATTATTGGTTGGAATCCAGCAATTTTTGATGTCATGGTGTTACCTCAATCTGATCAGGTTATGCATCTCCAGCTTATTTTTAAGTTGGACAAGCGGATGGTGTTTTGTTCTATTGTGTATGTGGCCAATTATTATGTCTCTCGTAGAAGTTTATGGCAGGAAAACAACTAGACAAGAACTCTAGACATAACAACCAAGAAAAAAAACTAATCAGCCCACATCGTCATCCTTATCTTTCGTATGGATCTCCCATTCTTCAAGAAGCTTGCGCACCCTAACGGTATCCTTCAGCTTTGCTCCCATCAACTTTTTTGGGTAAAGGGTTACCCCGGTGATTCTATATATTCACAACCAAATAAAACAAGTAGTGTAGAGAGTCTACACTAGTTCAATCATGAGACATGCTCCCATCAACTTGTATCGCACTGTTTTCATGATTACATCACTAACCGTCTAAGGAGGTCTCAACTGATTTTTAAATATCCTGGCATTCCTCTCTTGCCAAATACAATACGCGGAAGCCGCAACGAGAATCTTAGCAACATAAGTATCGGCCCTCCTTTGATGAGTACGAGCACAAAGCCAGTCAACAATATCCGTCCAATTCGGACAAACAGAATTCATCCCCACCAAGGGAAGGCGAAGGTTTCTTGGAAATCTATTTGTATTCCGAAATATGAGGGGGGCTTAGGCATTAGACGCATTGGTGACTTAAACAAATCCCTCATGACTTCTCACATTTGGAGTATTATTACCAATCGTAAATCTCTATGGGTCGACTGGGTTCATTCGTACAGGCTAAAAGGTAAAAGTTTCTGGAGGTGCACGGTTCCAACTAATTGTTGCTGGTGTCACACCCCAAAATCCACACGCGGAGTATCACCGCTTGGAGGCGTGACTGACCAGGATCAAGCCACCAATCATATTGAATAAGCATGTAAATAATAATAAAATCCAACACAATACAATTGGTGTGCAAACAAAACATAGTTTAAGTTATCAGCGGAAGCAAATTGTTCAAAACCCAAATAGTAAATCCAAAGTATTAAAGTTATCATGAACACTCAATGTCCATGCTCCACAACGACTCTTCCCCATGCAAGCTCCTGCTAAACCTATTGACCTGCAAAGCATGTTGTAACGAGTCAACAACAATGTCGAGTGAGTTCACAGTTGGTTGTCCAGTTTAGAGTTGTTCCAAAAACACATTTTTGTTCTTAACCAGCTATCCAGCCATGGGGGTTACCCCATAGATTGAAAAACGATTATTAGTTACCCATTCTTACGTTGGCTGTTCCAGCCCGGCTCTCTGGCCGTGGGGGCTACCCCATGTTTAAACCACCAGACTCGTTACCATATCGACTACTAACGTTCGTCATGTTTAAGTGCCCTAACGTCTGTGTCTATCATCACTGACGTGCCATAGTCCATTAGTCCACGCCCGTCCTCTGCGGCACGGTGTGAGGTTTGTTAAACCTAATAGCGCTATTTAACTAATGACCCGTTCGCCATTGGCCTCGACGATTAAGTCGATACAAAAGGAGGGACTTCGTTGATAGAGTTCTAGTCTAGTATAGTTAAATACGTCTCAACAGGACGAGGAATCTATGTTCCTGAATACGTCTCAACAGGACGAGGAATCTATGTTCCTGAATACGTCTCAACAGGACGAGGAATCCCTATTCCTTAACCCATTCCCAACCCCTGGGAATCCCATGCTTTGTAGAGAAGTGTGAACTCACCTTAGATTAGCTCGGCAGATAGTTAAGGGTCGATTAAGCTCCTAGTGGTCAACCACGTCCTAACATGGTTACCATACAAGTCAGGTCTAGGTTTAAATAGTGCACGTAGGTTTACACAGAGATAGCAAGTCACGAACACGTACTAATCATGGCATCACGTAAACAGTCAAAGTGCATAACAATATTCATACTTGTACGATATTAAAAGATTGGGCTCGCACAAGTCTAGCTGCCTTGTGTGATTCACCCATAGAAGCCCAATAGTACCCGGCCCAATATAATGATCAAATAAACAATCTTATGCGACTCAGACTACTTGTGCGACTGAGTTGTCTTTTTTTGGGTAAAGGGTTACCCCGGTGATTCTATTATAGACAACCGCCAAATAAGAACAAGTAGTGAGGATGAGTTCCCCACTAGTTCATATACAGGACATGCCCCATATATGTAAACAAAAAAACAAAAACAAAACAAGTTACCACCTCAATCTAGCCTACTACAATCATGATAATGACTAACTAGTAGACAAACGAAAAAACAAACAAACGACGTCAACCACCATCATCAAAAATGAAATTGCTACCAACCGGCAGCCCCTTTGCATGCAACAGAAGCCACCTATCCATTGGACACCTTTATGTGAGAGGTGCTTGCCCCTGTACTGGAAGACGTATGATGTGTACCCGATGTCATAAACTCCTTCGTTTCATCATATACATTCTCTACCTCATCATCGTCAGACTCCGTATTTAGCTCATGTCCCCCTTTAGATCTCCCTTGGAAGGAACCCCCGTCCCCCCCCCCCCCCCCCCCCCCAACAAACCCAAGAGCACTAAAAGAATTGTGTATTTGAACCTTGGTCGAGCTAGTCACTGCCTTTTTCTTCTTATCCACAGGTCTATATTCAAATTTGGGCTTTTGATTGTTAACTTGAAAACCGCTCTTCTTTACATTCTTCTCTTTCTTGACTCCCGTATAACCATCCTCATCTACTTTCTGATTGTTTGTAGGAGGTTTCACTGTCGATCGAATGCCTTTAGGACACTCCTCATAAACATGCCCAAAAACCCAACAATGGGCACATCTCGGGGGTTCCCATTCATACTCCACCCTAATAGTCTCAGTAACATATTTATTCCCATCCAATTCAGGAATAGCCATGGTAAGAGTCTCTTTCAAATCCTGATCAGCCGATATTTCAATGAGAGCCCTAGCATAGCTGCTCCTTCCCCAAGCCTCATTACACATATCAATAGTATACGAATCAAGTCGCACAGGATTCCCAATTTTTGAAGCCAGCATGCTTAAACCATCATCAGAATATGCCACTAGAGGGACATCATGCAATTTAACCCAAACTGCAACGTTTTTAACTTCTTCTTTTTTAAGAGTGTTTGTAGGGGACCAAATGTTGAGAAACATAGGTTTATTACGGATCATCCAGGGACCCCCTTCAAGAACAACATCCATACCCTTTCTGTCTTCAAACTTGAAGAAAAAGAACCCATTCGAATTCATCATAGTTTTCTGAAGACCATGTTTCTTCCAATTTGTTCTCACAAAGTGTTCAACTACTGGATACGCAATTCTATCCCCCAGAAAATAACCATAAAGAGTGTTAGCTAACCTGTTATTAACCTGGCGAACAGAATCAATCGGAAGCACTACATCCACTCCATCCATTGAGACGTCTGAGTTTAGAGAACGAAACTTGACTTTAGGAACTTGTTCAGCCGCATCATTGGCCTTCCTAGCAAATTTATCATCATTCTGTTTCTGAATTAAATCACTACCATGCTTAATATCCCCCTGCTCGACCTGTTCATTTAGGACCACATCCGCATAAGATTGGACATGAGCATTATCATCTTGTATCTGATCTTGAACACGAGGAGGACTAACATCCTTCAACGGTAGCACAAATGCTACCTTTCGTTTGTCAAACACCTTCGCATAAATCTGATTAGGAGAATCAGAGCTGCCAATAACATGCTCAGAATCATTAAGCGGCATCATAAAACATACCTTCTTATTCGGCAATTCAGCAACCCTAGACGGCATAAGTGATATTTGTCTAGGCTCAAATGGTTTACCATCAATGTTCTTAATCTTTGTCACAAACACATTAGAATTTTCAGCATCTTGGCCATCCATAACGAGATGTTGCTGAATAATCAGCAAACAAAAAACAATCAGCGAACGAATGGATGTTGCTGGAACCCTAACTAGAATCAGCCGACTAAACTTAACAAATCAGCCGACTAAACTTAATCAGCAACCCTCGGCGATTCAGCAACCCTAAACAATCAGCCGACTAAAACTTAATCAGCGACAAAGTATGCAGGCTGCCGAAACCCTAGTCGTTTACAAGCAACCACTCCGCAGATGACCCGTCTTCAATCATAAATCAAAACGAAACAATAAAAAACGGAACCCAAAAAAGCGAATCCCTGACCTGATTACAAATGTTTAACGTCGAAAGGATGAAAACCCCTAGAGATCGATCAATACCAGGAACAGCTTTAATCTTCTAGGGTTTCACGATGTCTCCAAAAACGCCCAGAGCCCCATGGGGTCCCCCCGATAATTCTTAATTCATGTTGTGCGACTGAGTTGTCCTTGTGTGATCCGGACAACTTGTATGATCTGAAACATCTTGTGCGACTGGGAGTTGGGCTTCGAGGCCCAACGGTGTAATAGTTCAAATAGTTGTGTATGGCCCAAGCCTTGTGCGATCAGCACCGTCTTGTGCGATCCACAAGTCTTGTGCGATCATGCATGTCTTCGTTGTACACCGTGTTTAATGTGATGTACCTATCTTGTGCGATTGCACTTGTGTGTTTGGTCTTGTGTGACCGGAGCCTCTTGTGCAATTAAGAGACTTGTGTGATCAGTTACATGATCCCTAAAATTATGCAATCAATTTATTTGTTTCCATATTATCTTGCAAGATTAACTCTAATAGTTTCCAACCAATCAAACACTCGATCAAATCGAACAATCAACATTAAATCGTATGAACCCTAATTTCATAGCAACTCATCATCATCATCAACGAATCAACAGTAGAGTTAACACCAAAATTCCTAACTCAACATGCAACAACTTTTGACAAAACATACTAATCATCCAAATCCAATTACACTACAGCCGACTAACATGCATTCGACCCTAAATCATCATTAGCACCATACGATAATCAAACCCTATAACGATCTAGCATATCATACTTGTGAGCCAAAACAAGTCATCTATTCACAACATCAATCAATCGTATCTCATCCGCAAATCATCACACAGGAACATATGAATCACAACATCACACAATTAATAATCAAAGTACTAACCGATTAGAAGGATGGAACGAGAGTTGATCCGAATAGAAAGTCTTCGAGAGAGATGAAGGTGTTGCCGTCGGGTTTGAGAGAGAGAGAGAGAGAGTAGGGTTTTGTGTGTGATAAGAGATTTGCAACAAATGAGAAGTGTTGACCTCCTCATGAGGTTATGCGTGTGAGAGGTGGGCCGAACCCACCACTATGGGCTGCTCATTCGGTTCAAGTGAGGAGTGGGCCGAGAGTTGTAAAAGACCAAAGCCCCAAAGGCTTGTGCGGTTCGAATAATGTTGTGCGATCGGTTTATTAATATACAATACACATCATCACATAACATAACAACATAACATTTAATCAATCAGCAAAGTTCATATAATCACACAGTGTTCACATACGTTACATAAGTTCAAAACATGCTACACTTAGCACAAAGATAGGTTCTGAAATACGAGTTGTCACATTATCCCCAAATTGAAAGAAATTTCGTCCCGAAATTTAGCACGTACTCACTGAGGAAGCTAGTTAAGTTGCGTGGTTTCCTGATTTTCCTGGGGTGTCACAGCTGGTCATGGCGGAAACTGTTACATCTTAGACCGCTAATGCGGAGTCATTTGTGGACTGAGGTGGGTAATGGCGCTAGAACTTCAGCGTGGTATGATTTCTTGTGTTCGTTGGGGCCGCTGGGTGATTTTTGGTCACCTAGAACGATCACGAATGCTGGTTTTAGTTTGGAGGCTACAGTTACTGATATTCGATCCAATGGGGTTTGGACTTGGCCTTTGGCTTGGAGGGATATTTATCCTGTTCTTATTTAGCTTGACAATGTGAACATTGAGCCGAATAAAAGTGATAGGATTATGTGGCGAGATGGTGATCATGTTAGTGATATTTCTACTTCGTGTGTTTGGAATTCGATTCGCTATGCAGAACCAGAGATTCATTGGTGCTCTATTGTTTGGTTTCCTCAATGTATCCTGATGCATGCTTTCTTTATGTGGTTAATCATGAGGGGTAAGTTACTCACTCAGGATAAAATTTTGGGATGGGATCTATCGCGCAGGAAAAATATGAATATGATGTGTTGCCTTCTTTGTTACGAGAATTATGATTCCCATAATCACTTATTTTTTGAATGTAAATACTCGTCTCAAGTCTGGTATATGGTTAGACAAAAGGTGGGAATGGATTCGGTTCAACCGATATGGGGTGATATTGTGGATTGGCTTCTAGTTCGAGCTCGGTCGAAGTCAGCGGCTAATCTGCTTGCTAGAATTTTAGTTGCGGCTACTGCTTATGTGATCAGGCAGGAGAGAAATGCCAGGTTGTTTAAAAATCAGTTAAGACCTCCGGAAACTATTAGCGCATCTATCATTCAAACGGTTTGGTATAAACTGATGGGAGTGAAGCTGAAGAACACTGCTAGCGTACAGAGGCTTCTTGGAGTATGGGAGATCCAAAGACTTTCTAGTGAGATCGATGGTGGTTGAGTAGACGATAGTTGTTTTGTGTTCTCCTTGCTAGATTAGAGTCTAGTGGTTTTTATTTGTTTGTTTTGAATTTTTGTTTACTTTCATGGGGCATGTCTCATGATTGAACTAGTGTAGGTTTTCTACACTACTTATTTTATTCGGTTGTGAATATATAGAATCACCGGTGTAACCCTTTACCCAAAAAAAACCATGCCTCTTCTATTGATTCGTCTTTCAGATTCCATAACTAGTGTGAGCGCCAACGTATTATTAATCTTTGCTTCGCGGATGATTTATTCCTGTTTGCTAGAGGAGATGTGAGTTCGGCTAAATGTATAATGAATGCTCTTTCTCAGTTCACTCGTATGTCTGGGTTGGTTCCAAGTATCCAAAAGAGTACCTGATTCTTTTGTAATGTTCCTCAGCAACTCAAATTGGCTATTCTTGGAATTTTTCCTTTTATTGAAGGTGACTTACTGGTCCGTTATCTGGGAGTCCCCTTGATCTCGTCCAGGCTGCTTTACATGGATTGTAGTATTCTTGTAGAAAGGTTGGAGAAACGCATTATGAATTGGAAGAATATATTTCTATCTTTTGCGGGTAGATTACAACTTATTTTATCTGTTTTCTCCGCTATGTACATCTTTTGGGCTTCAGTGTTAATTCTTCCTGCTCAGGTCGTTAAGGAGCTAGAGAACAGAATGAGGAATTTTTTATGGACTCAAGATGTTTCCTTTCAAAATGGAAAGACAAAGGTCTCGTGGAAGACTATATGTATGCCGAAATATGAGGGAGGCCTTGGATTGCGAAGGATTCAGGATGTTAATAGAGCTCGCATGGCGTCTCACGTTTGGAGAATCATTAACAAGCGGGAGTCTCTTTGGGTTCAGTGGATATATTCTCACAGGTTAAGGAGTTCTAATTTTTGGGAGTGTAGAGTTCCTTCGTCCTGTTGTTAGAGCTGGAGAAAAATCCTTCAGTTACGGCCATTAATAAGGCATCATGTTTGGTCCAAACTAGGCGATGGAAGGAAGACTTCAGCGTGGTATGATCGGTGGTGTGAGTGTGGTCCGCTGGCGAGTTTTATAACACCAAGGGTTATTTCTTCGGCAGGTTTCTCTCTTCATGATTCGGTCAGTGATATATCGTTGAATGGGTCATGGCTGTGGCCTATGGCTTGGAGAGATCATTTTACGGTCCTTATTCAGCTGGATCAGTTGCAATTAACTCCGAACAGAAGTGATAGATTTCTATGGAAAGATGGCAATAACTTAAATGAGCATTCATCTTCGTGTGTGTGGCAATCGATCAGGTCTAGGGAGGCGGAAGTGGAGTGGGTGAATGTGGTTTGGTTCTCTCAATGTATCCCAAGACATGCGTTCCTTATGTGGCTTATCATGCGTCGAAAACTTTTGACTCTGGATAAAATTTTACAATGGGATATATCAAGAAGGAAGAACATGAATATGATGTGTTGTTTACCTTGCTATGCGAATAATGACTCTCATGATCACCTGTTCTTTGATTGTAATTTCTCCTCTCAAGTTTGGTGCTCAGTTAGGGATAAGGTGAGTATGGAGAGTGTTGATCCTAAGTGGAACGATGTCATGGTTTGGCTTCAAGCTCGGGGTTCGTCCAAATCAGCTGCTAATTACACCAGTCGGCTTTTAGTTGCGGCGACAGCTTACTTCATTTGGCAGGAGCGTAATGCTAGACTTTTTAAAAATCAGATGAGACCACCAGATGCGATTATTGCTATGATTCTTCAGACGGTTTGATACAGGCTTATGGGAGTTAAATTCAAGAACACATATAGAGTAAGACGCTTTCTTGAAGTGTGGGATATTCATGGAGACTCATTGCATGATGATGGAGGCTAATTTTATCGATTCCTTTTGATTTTTTGTTTTCTAGATCATAGTCTTGTTGTTTTTTGAATTGGTTTTGATGTTGTTTGCCGTTTCGGCTTGCTTACTATCATGGGGGTATGTCCCATGTTAGAACTAGTATGGGTGATCCATACTACTTGTTTATTTGTTTTGTGAATATATAAAATCACCGGGGTAACCCTTTACCAAAAAAAAACTCGTCACTTTTAGTCTAGTGCTTGTATAGGGTCATAAGTCAAGCGGTCTTGACAACCGCTTAGACTTTCGAACCCGACCCATTTGGTCGATCATTAGGATCCGACCAAGCATATTTGTGACCATAGTTGTATAGGGAATAACCTTCTGAGGTTATACCTTATGGTCACTTAGTTTAATTAGTTGTATGATAGGTAATTTATATGCCTTAGGAAAATGACCAAAATGCCCTTTTCATGCATAATTGGATTTTAAGCATATGTAACTTAACTTTTGTCACCTAAACTGATTATGCAACATATTTAAACATGTTAGGGCATATAATACTTGTCATAGGACTAGTTAGGCATCTCGAACACACATTTTTGCGAACGACGCGTTAAACTCCTTTTCGGAAACTTATGCAACAACAGGGTAATTTACATGAGAATGTTAATAATTTGCAAGTACAAAGGCAAAGAAAACCCTAATTCTCTCTCTAGCTGGCGATTTTCATCCCTCCATGAATCCTTGATTTCTTCGAGATTTAGATGTATAACAGTCTGTGATCAGTGTTTGATTCATCAAACAACTGTAACGAACTCGTTAGCAACTTCTGATCGTTCAATCTTGGGTTGTTTTTTTCTTTTTGTTCGTGATCGCCGGCCTTAATCTAAGAGTCAGATCTGATTGAATAGAGTATTGGGTCTTTCGGTCCTACTGGTGAGGCAGTAACCTTGATTGATCGGGTTCTCTATTTGATTTCGTGATGATTTTTGGATTAGGGTTTTGCTAGACTAGGGTAAAACCAAAATTTGAATATAAACCGTTGAATCACAGGAAAATGGTTGGGAATACATCTTCTTCTACTAATATGAAGGGTGGAAAAGGTTCAATTCAGACTCATAACCCTTTTAGTGCGCTTAACTCTGGAACAAACAGAACAATGGGGCAGCATAGTAGTGAAGATCTGGATGATGATGATGTTGAGGTAGTGTATGATGAAACTTTGGACGTTCGGAAGCCGGAAAAACCAGGGGTAAGCACCTCTACTACAAAGCTCTCCAATGGACAGTCTCTTTTTGGTTCGTGTGAAGGGGCTGATAGTTTGTGCCAACTTCATCTTTGATGATGGCGGATGAGGGTTTATTTTGTTTTGGTTTGTCGTGTCTACTTGATATCTTTTCATGATGTATAGTAGGCTAGGTTATGGGGTGTCATAGGTTGTTTGGTTTGTTTTGGTTTACATATATGGGGCATGTCCTGTATATGAACTAGTGGGTAAAGGGTTACCCCGGTGATTCTATTAAAACAATCCCAAATAAGTACAAGTAGTGAGGATGAGTTCCACACTAGTTCATATACAGGACATGCCCCATATATGTAAGCCAAGCAAAAACAAAAACCACAATACCTATGACACCACATAACCTAGTCTACTACACATAATAGAAAACCTATCTAGTAGACAAGACAAAACAAAACAGAACTAGAGATCATCCTCCATCATCAAAAATAAAACTGCCACAGACCAGCAGCCCTTTGACACGAAACAACAACACTCTATCCATTGGAGAAGCTCGTGGACGAGGTGCTTGCCCCTGCATTCGATAACCCGGAAGTCATAAATTCATTAGTTTCATTATAGCTTCCAATAACCTCCTCATCATCCGAGTCCTGCTGGTCATGTTGAACTTCACCAGTTTTACCCACCTTCTTACCCTTATCCGATAATACATCAAAAGGATTATGCGTTTTGACCGTAGATGGCGGACCCGAGGTGGGAACCCCACCATGAGCCTTAGTTCCAATCGGCCGATATTCAAATTTCTGCTTCTGCTTATTAACAGGAAACTCTGCTTTCCTAGCCGCTTTCTTGCGATCCACATCCATAAAACCCTCTTTGTCCACAACTGTAGTCTTCACCGGACCACGCGGTTGTTTCCCACCATTTTGTTTATGAGGTTTAGGCACTTCCTTAGGGCACTTCCCAGGCTGATTCGGGCAGGACTCATCATCATGTCCAAAGACCTTACAGTGGGCACATCTATAAGGACTCCATTCATATTCCACTACCATCTTTACTTTGATGAAACCCTCACCTTCTAGCTCAGGCACCGCTATAACTATTTCATCTTTAAAATCATTCTCAGCTGAAACTTCTATCAAAGCTCTAGCATAACTACTCCTTCCCCAAGCATCCGTACACATAGTTGTGGTGTACGAATCTAACAATTTTGGCTCTCCAATAGCCGTAGCAATCGTACTCAACCCATCTTCCGTATAGGCTACTATAGGAACATCATGGATTTTGACCCAAATTTGTATCTTTTTGACATCCTTCTTCACTAGTCTTGAAGTAGGCGACCATTCACTAAGGAAGAGAGGTTGGGAACGAATGATCCAAGGTCCTTCTTTAAGAACATTCATCATACCATCTTTATCCGCAAATTTGAAAAAGAAAAACCCGTTTGCATTCATCATAGACTTTTGTAACCCAAATTTCTTCCAATTGTTTCTCGCAAAGTACTCTACAACCGGATAAGCCACCCGATCCCCCAAAAGATACCCATACAATGTATTTGCTAACTCGTCTTGAACTAGTTTGACTGATTCCCGGGGGAGGACCACGTCACAACCATCTTGCACGACCGGACTTGCAAGAGTTCTGAAGTTAACTGTCTTGATCTTGGCTGCCGCAACCGAATTAGCATAGGACTTTAACGGTTCCGTCATCCCAGACGATTTTATGTTCCCTAATCCAGCCATTTTAGCAACATGAAAATCAGAATTTGGCGCATAATTACTGCTAGACTGAACGATCCTATCCGTATCATAAACCCTAGAACCAGGCCGTAGGTTTTCAGCCATGGTAGGACCCGAATTCTTTGCCAATTCCTCAGTTGTTGATGAATCCAGATTATTCAATTGAACCGGTAAAGTGACCTTTGTGAGTTCATCAATGATGTTAATACCACGCTTTGGCTGCACCGAATTACCATTAACATCCAGAATTCGATCAGCAATCTGTTGAAACGTCAAAGGCGACCTTCCACCAGATTTAAATCGATCATCCATTACCAAGCAAACAACTCTCTAAAACCCTACCGAAAAAGATGAAGCAAACCCCAAGAAACCACTCGAACCAGAAGACAACGAAACAAAAAGAAAAAACCGAAACCCTAAACTAGCGAATGCCCTAACCCATGATTCTTTCAAATCGGACAGCAAACTGATAAATCAAAGCTGATTGACCAGCAAAACAATCCAATATGCTCGAATATGAAGTGACGGCGGCGATTAAAATAAAAACCCTAGCCGACAAACAAAGAATCCGCAAACCAGATTGGGAAATAGATGTTAGAAACCTCTAATCTCTGATCTGATCTTGAAGAATCACGCTGAAGAACCTAGGGTTGCAAGAAGGAGAAAGTCGCCATAGCTAGAGAGAGAATTAGGGTTTCAAGGTCCTTGCTTTGATTCTTGCGCTTGCTTGTACCCCTTGTATATGAACTAGTGGGGAACACATTCTCACTACTTGTACTTAATTGCGGTTGTTTTTAATACAATCACCGGGGTAACCCTTTACCCAAAAAAAAAATAGATTAGGGTTTTTGCTTTTCTGTTCTAATCTTGGTCTGCTGGTTTCGAAGTTGTGTTTTGGATGGTTGTTAGCTGTACGTGACGATGGAGAGAGTGGAACAATTTGATGGGGATGGGTATCCGATGACGAGTAATACGGCTAGAGTTAATAACAAATCAGATGCTAGTGAGGACACGGAATCAACTCCTGGTACCGCTCCTATACGTGGTATTGGATTACGAGTTACAAACATTGAAGGGAACCCACTAATGCCAAGACGAGGTATGTACTCCACGAACAATCCATCAGTTCTTGATGGATTAGCGGCTATCTCTACTCCTGTAAGTTTGGATTGTATGGGTGGTAATACTAGATTATTTCATGCAAACCCTAATACTGGGAATATGTCTAAACCTAATACTGATCAGAATTTGTATGGGGAGAAGCTGTGCTCGGCAGGCTCATATCCTAGTTCATCGACTTTTGTGGCTGATGATAATGCTAAGATGCCGTCTTTTGCAAACGTGGACCAAAACAAGAAGGTTAGTGCGAAAGTTAATTTCTGAACTATGGAAAATAGTGAAACTATGGAAGGAGCGGATCTTGTCATTCTGTTATCATTAGTTAAGCAAGTGAGTGATCGGTATGCTAATACTCTATATGGGTATTTTTGGGCAAGAGGCTTGCGTTTCCAGTTGTGGATTATTTTGCAAAGAATAATTGGGTGAAATATGGGTCGACAAGATTAATGATGAACTCTAAAGGCTTCTTTTTCTTTAAGTTTAAAACGAAGGAAGGGATGGATAAGTTGCTGGAAGAAGGGCCGTGGATGATCAGGAACGTACCTATAATATTAAAAGAATGGTCACCTTCTGTGACAGTGGAGAAAGAGGACATTACCGTTGTCCACATGTGGGTCAAGATGCATGAGGTACCATTGGAAGCCTTTACAGAGGATGGACTTAGTCTCTTAGCTTCAAAAATTGGAACTCCTAAGATGTTAGACTCATTTATGGCCACTATGTGTGCAGAATCATGGGGCCGAAGTAGTTTTGCAAGGGCTTTAATAGAGATTCATGCGGATTCGGAGCTGAAGAAAAGTATCATTATGGCAATTCCTTTGCTTGATGGGAAAGGTTTTACTAAAGCTGAGGTGAAAATAGAGTATGATTGGGTTCCGTTGAGGTGTGCGAATTGCTGCGTCTTTGGTCATGATGTGAACTCCTGTCCGAAGATACCGAAAACTGGCCAGGAGGAGGGAAATAGGAAGGATGATGACAGCTTTCAGGAAGCGGTGAAAAAACTAATAAGGGGACCAATAAGGGAATTCAGATTAATAAACAGAAGCCAAAGATGGTGTAGAGGCCGGTGGTGAATCCTAGATCCAAAAATGTTACGTGCTAGCAAGATGATAAGGTTCAAACGTCAAACTCATTTGATGCGTTACGAGACCAGGTGGAGGGTAGCAATGTGGCGGCTACGAAAGGAAATAGGGAGGAAACAACACACATTCGAGACAAAAAGGATAATACTAATAAGAAGAAGAATGTCCATGTGTTGATTCCTGATGAGGTTGAGATTAATGAGCTCCTTGATGATATTCCAAAATTTATGGAAAACAAAACTAGAAACCAATGTAATGAAGGAATGGCCAATATTGGTGATTTGAAAAAAGATGGTAAAAATCTGAGGGTGCAAGCACACCTGGTCTAAAGGGTGTCGATGGGTAGTGTGGCTGCATGGAATATACGGGGATTGAACCACTCCCTGAAACAGAAAGAGGTTCGGCAGTTGATGGTGGAGAAGCAGTTACATGTGTGTGCTATCTTGGAAACTCGTGTTGATAAGTCAAATGTTCACAATGTTTGTAAAAAGGTGTGTGCTTCGTGGAGTTGGGCCAGTAATGCAACGTACTCTAGTAAGGGTACTCGTATCATGATAGGATGGGACGCCAACTTGGTTGATGTAATGATTCTTGATCAATCTGATCAAGTGATTCATACTCAGATTGTTTTCAAAGTTGATAGGAAAGCTTTATTTTGCTCGTTTGTGTATGCTCATAATCACTACAAAACAAGAAGAGATTTATGGGAGAACCTATACATCATTCGTTCATGAAAGATAAGCCGTGAGTAATCATGGGTGACTTTAACTGTTCTTTGTTTATGCAAGACTCACTTTCGGGTTCTTTAACAAGTGATATTGGAATGACTGAGTTTAAAGATTGTGTGAATTCTATTGAAGTGTTTGATATTAATTGTTCGGGGTTGCACTACACATGGAGCAACAAACAGAAGAAACAACGGGCAGTGTTTAAGAAGAACGACCGTATCTTGGGTAATACTGAATTTATTGATATGTTCCGAGGGGCTGCGGCTTGTTTCCTCCCATACCGGTTATCAGATCATTCACCATGCATTCTAGTCTTGCCAAAGATAACAAAAGATAAGCCGAAACCATTTAAGTTTGTTAATTTTTTGGCGGATAAAGATGGCTTCATGGAGGTAGTTGGAAGGATTTGGGATATGGATATCCAGGGAGTGAGTATGTTTCAAGTTGTGAAAAAGTTGAAGCTGCTAAAGACTCCTCTTCGGAAACTTATGCAACAACAGGGTAATTTACATGAGAATGTTACTCGGGCGAGAAAGGAGGTAGATGAGTGCCAGAGTGCGATTGATGATGATCCGATGAATTCTGAATTAGTTGAGAAGTTATCTAGTCTAATTCAAATATACAAGTCGGCCGTCCGTGATGAAGCTATGTTCCTTCAACAAAAGTCTAAGGTCGATTGGTTAGCTTTGGGAGAATCGAACACAAAGTACTTTCATAATGTAGTGAAGGCAAAAATCACCGGAGCAGAATTTTTTCAATCCGTGATGTTAGTGGGACCGTGTTCGAGGGCGATACGGTTCAGCAAGTTATGGTAGATCACTATGTTAAGTTCTTTGGCTCGTCAGCAAATGTTAATATGCAACCAACTCCAAACTTATTTCATACAATGTTGACAAATGAAAGGCTGAATTTATGGTTCGAGAAGTGATAGATGAGAAGGTAAAATCAGCTATGTTCTCGATTGCTGGAAATAAAGCTCCAGGACCAGATGGATATACGTCGGTTTTCTTTAAGAAGGCTTGAAATGTGATTGGAAGGGATGTTTGTGGAGTGGTTAAACAGTTCCCTCAGAATGGTAAACTCTTACAACAACTCAACCACACAGCGGTGTCGCTAACTCTGATAGTTCAAACGTCGGCATCGATAACGGACTATAGGCTGATATCTTGCTGTAATACGTTATACAAGTGCATTAGTAAAATTATTAGTGATCGTATGAAGGATGGGTTAGCGGATATTGTTGGTATTAGCCAATCCGCGTTTGTGCCGGGGAGACGAATATCGGATAATATCCTTTTAACGCAAGAGCTTATGCATAATTATCATCGTAATACTGGTCCTCCTAGATGTGCTTTGAAGATTGATATCCAGAAAGCGTATGATACGGTGGAATGGAGTTTTTTGGAGCGTACGTTGAGGGGTTTCGGCTTTCATCAGAAAATGATTAAGTGGGTTATGGCGTGTGTTACTTCTACGTCGTTTTCGTTAGCGATTAACGGGAATCTTTGTGGTTATTTTAAAGGGAAACATGGGTTGCGCCAAGGGGACCCTATGTCTCCGTATCTCTTCACGTTGGTGATGGAAGTTCTAACGTTAATATTGCACACGCAGGTTTCTATATCTAATGACTTTAGATTCCATTATAAATGTGAAATGGAAAGAATTATCAATTTATGTTTCGCGGATGATTTATTTATTTTTGCTAGAGGAGACCACAAATCGGCTGGTGTTATTATGATGGCTATCAATATGTTTAAGAATATGTCGGGTCTTGTTCCGAGTATGATGAAGAGTACAGTTTTCTTTGGTAATGTGAAGGATCATGCAAAAACAAGAATCCTTAGTATTATGCCTTTTGAGGAGGGGGTTCTTCCAGTTCGTTACTTGGGGGTTCCTCTCATCTCTACTCGGTTGAAGTACAAAGATTGTAAGAGACTAGTAGAGAATATGGAGAACAGGATCATGGATTGGAAAACCAAATCTTTGTCTTTTGCTGGTAGATTATAGCTTGTCCATTCGGTTCTGGCGTCAATGCACATTTATTGGGCATCGGTTTTCATATTGCCTAAACGAATTATTTGTGAATTGGAGGAGAAGATGAGGTGGTTTTTGTGGTCTCAAGGTAATAGGATTAAAGGTAAAGCGAAGGTGAAATGGAAAACTGTGTGTCTTCCAAAACGAGAGGGTGGACTGGGTATTAGAAGAGTGCAGGATATGAATAACGCTTTAATGGTTTCTCATATATGGAGCTTAATAACTAATAGAGAATCTCTATTGGTTAAATGGATTCATTCATACCGCATTCAAGACCATAGTTTTTGGGATGTTCCGTTAAAGAGCAATGTTACTTGGACCTGGAGGAAATTGCTTCAGCTTAGGATGAGTATTCAGAATTACATATGGGTGAAATTGGGGGATGGAATGGACACGATGATATGGTTTGATAAATGGAATGAAATATGTCCGCTTATAGCTTTTATAACACCTAGAATGATCGCTAATGCGGGATTCAGGCTGAATTCTAAGTTGGCGGATGTACTTGTGGATGGGGAATGGGTGTGGCCACAAGAGTGGGTCAATCGGTTTCCTGTGATGCAAAATGTACAAGACGTGGATCTTGATCCGATGCGTAAGGACCAAATTAATTGGAGAACTCGAAAAGGGGTCGATACAGTTTTTACTACATATACGGCTTGGGAGGATATTCGGATGGCTCAAGATGATGTACCATGGGCAAATGTTGTGTGGTTTCCTCAAGCTATTCCTAGACACGCATTTCTTATGTGGTTGATTGTTAACAGGAAATTGAAGACACAGGATATCATGAGCCGATGGAACTCAACGGGTAATGCGAATTTCAATCTTATGTGTTGCTCGTTGTGTACTATTGGGCCGGACTCACACGAACTTTTGTTCTTTGAGTGAGCCTATGCTTCTAGTATTTGGGAGGGTGTTAGAGATCGAGCAGGTATGGCGGCCATTCAACATAACTGGAATGATATATTGGAGTATTTAATGGGGATAGCAAATTCTAAATTGGCTAAGAACATAATCGCTAAGCTGGTGGTTAGTGCTTCAGCTTATTTTGTCAGGGATGAGAGAAATAAACGCCTGTTTTTGACTAGGAAGAGGACTCGTGATCAGCTAGTGGAGTTGATTCTAAACACGGTTCGATTGAAGCTTCAAACGATGCAGATCAAGATAACCAATTATACGGATGAGTTGTTGCAACAATGGATGCTCCCCCGTGGTTTGCTGGTAGCGGATGATGACTGTGGTTAATTTTTGTAATGGTCGGTTAGTTAGTGGGTCATATAGTGTGTTGGGTGTTTGTTTTTTGTTATCTCGTGTTTGTTTCGAGTTGTAACTTCCGTATGGCCTGTCGTACGGGAGAACTGAGGAGTAATTTTGCTTCTCACTTGTTTTATTTGTTGGTATAAAATTCACCGGGGTAACCCTTTACCCAAAAAAAATACTTATTTGGTTTACAAGACCTCGTTCTACCCGATCTTCCAATTTAGGTGTCGATTTATTAACTAGCGATCCGATTACTAGGTACTACTTGATTTCCTTGGTTTGCCTGAGCTTCGTTAAGTTCTGTAGATCGAGGATACTTTCCAAATCAACGTGAGTACATAGTTCCCCGATTTTACTGTTTTCAATTGTTTTGGGGTGATTCATATGTGTTAAACGATACTTGTTGGACGTATTTACATAACGAATGACATTCATTAGATTTGGCCAAGCCGACCAGTATTAGGTTATGGTACCATAGGATCTGACAAATCCCGTTATCGGACTGCACCCATGGTTATGTGTGGGGGTTATGTGGGTAATGACCGAACCTGTTAATTGTTAACTTACCCTTTGGTGGTTTGTTAATACGAGTTGAACGATGGACGAGTCACGAAGGTTTGAATGTATTCCACGAGACGACCAAAAGTAGTTTTCACAATTAAAACGAGAACGATTTGAATGATTGAACGATTTTGAACGATTGAAACGATTGAACGATTTGAACGAGTTTTTTTTTGGTAAAGGGTTACCCCGGTGAATTTTATAAATCAACCAAATAAGTACAAGGGTGTGCCTAAAGTGACACACCAACTAGAGTTGACATCCCAAGTCTAGGAAAAAACAAAAAACACAACCAGTATGCAAACATACAAATAAAACGCTAAAAGCCACAAAAAGACAACCAACCATAAAAGCACCCAAACCCCAATCACTCAAAATCACATCTAGCCTGGGTCTTCCTCCTCGTCGCTGGTATAGATCTTCCAAGCCTTCAAAATCCTTCTACGAACCGTATTCTTGATCATCTCCGTTACCGTAGCAGCCGTGTGATGGTTTTTAGAGAACAACCGGTTATTTCTTTCTTTCCATATAAAATAAGTAGAGGCCGCAATCACCAGTTTACTAGCAATAATGACTATCTTCTTTGAGCCATCATTTTGCTCCATCCATGCAATGATGGACTGCCAAGAGTCATCAACACTATCCAATTTCACCATCTTTTTAAAATTGTTCCAAACTTGCAACGCAAAGGCACATTGAAAGAACAAATGGTCTTGAGAATCTCGATCATACCTACATAGAGGACAACACAGAAGCCTCAAATTCGTAACACTTCCTGCTTCCCACTTAGTTAAGCGATCCTGAGTGTTGAGCTTGTTCCTGATCACTAACCACATATGAAACGAGTGTCTCATAATACATTGCGAAAACCATACCATGTTGGTCCATGGAACTGCATCAACTCGAGACCTAATATTGTTCCATACTTCCGCCGAGCTGAAGTAAGAATCTTTACCTTCCAGGTCTTTCCAGGTGAGTTATCTTCCATATTTTGCACTAGAGTTAAACAAATTGAACGAACGATTGGTTTTTGGTTAGTGTTTAGATAATGGGACGGGTGTAATATGATAAAAGCATGGTAGATACGCCGCTGGTACTTCTTATATATAAGTGCTTCTATCATATTACATTCCGTGGCATTATTTAGTTCACTTGGACGAACGATTTTCAAACGAGACACTCGACGATGTTTACTAAACGATATAAACCATACGAGTTTTATTACGAGAACGATTTACGATTTGTGTTACGATATACAAATGTTTTGGGTTAAGATTCATGGCATCGAGGTTTTATAAACTATAACCAATCTGTTTTGACTTGGTTATTCATTCTACAATACAAATGTTTTACCAAACAAGGTTTTCTAATATCAATTAACGAAGTTGTTCGAACTATTTCAACATGTAAACGAGCCATGAATCTGACACTCTCACACAACCTATGTGCTCGCCGGCATTTCTTTGCTGACTTTATTTTTACATATGTTTCAGGTGGTGTTGCATGATGTTGATTGCAAATAGGATGCATGCTCACTTAGGACTGGACGAGGCCTTAGTGACTTAATAACGATGATAAACTATATTTAACTTGTTTGTTTTAACTTGAAGACAATGTAAATATTTAATAATGCAATAAAACGAAACTTTTTGAATCCATGGTTGTGAAACAATAATTCTGTCGCTCCACTCCCCGACGTTTCCACCGCGGTTTAGTTGTTTTTACGCGGTTGGGGTGTGACAGAAGAGTTGGTATCAGAGCCAATGGTTATAGGGAATTAGGTTATTAGTAATGCTTTGACCTAGACTATAACTTTTCTAGGACCCTAACGCAAGTTTCTTGCGTTTAGATTTTTAAAACAATACCGTCACCTATCTTTAGGTGATAACCACAACGAGAACACTATAACAAATCCGATTTGAAAATCAATCATCTATAAGGTTTTGAACCCTCTAAGTTTTCAAAATCTCGTCAAAGTTTGGGTCTTATAATGTGAACACGTGCAATCTGGAAGGGTGGATGTCAGTATCCTGAGTTTTCTGTCTAAGGCTTGAGAGTTCGTACAAATCCACATAATCAGACCAGTCACTCTTACCTGGGAACTCTTGGGATGAGTGTCCACTTATAGGCTAAAGCAGGTCTTCGCGATACATTATATTGACCCATTTACTTTGATTAGTCACTGCGTGTCGTTTGTTTGTTCGAGGTAACGAACGAATGATCGCTTTCCTTATGTTTTGTCGATGTTTTCAATACCTCTTTTGTTTATCCAATTGTCGATCTCACTCGTTTCTCATGTTTCCTTGTTCTTTTTAGAAAATGCCTCCTCGACCAGATGCACAACCTCAAACTAACGCTGAAATTGCAGCCCTTGTCGCTCAACAAATGGCTGCTGTGATTCTGAACCTAATAACTCAGATCAATCAAGCAAACAACAATAATAATAATGCTCAGTGTAGTTTCAAGACTTTCAATTCGGCTAAACCACTTAAGCTTTCTGGGTCTCAAGGAGCAACTGCGCTCCTACAATGGTTCGAGAGTCTCCAAAGTACATTTAGACATGTTAAGTGTCCGAATGAACGAAAGGTTGAATTTGTATCCAGTGTTTTCGTGAAGCGTGTTCTTACATGGTGGAATGGTGTTATGCGTGATAGGGGTTCCGATGTGGCAATGGCACAAACTTGGGAAGAGCTTCGAGCTCTCATGATAAGAGTTCTGTCCTCGTCACGAGATTAGGGCCTTGGAACGAGAATTCGATGATCTGAAACAAGATGGGGGAGAACACCGTGCGTATACGGATCGTTATGAGGAGCTCAGTTTGTTGTGTCCTACTATGGTTACCCCGTTGGAGAAAGCGAATGAGAGGTATATCGATGGTCTACCCGATTCTGTGCAAGATATTGTGACTGGTAGTAATCCTACCACTGTGCATCAAGCGATCGAATTGACTGCTACTCTGACTGAGTCACAAGTCAGGAAAGGTAAACTGACCCGCAAGGGTGACAAGAAGCAGTCGACCGATACCGTTCAAGACAAGGGTAAAGGTAAGGGTAAAAAGGGTGAGTCTTCAAGAAGGTCGAAGAAGCGAAAGGCTTCCCAAAATTTTGCGGTTACCGCACAAAATGCTCAGAACCCACCGACTCAACCTCCTGCCAAGAAACAGTATGCTGGTACCGCACCTCACTGCAATAGGTGCAATGGTCACCATGCAACCCAACAGGCTTGTAGACAGTGTACTACGTGTGGTAAACTTGGGCATACGACCAACATTTGTCGTTTGGGTCAGAACCAAGCTGCTCAGAATCCAGCACAGGTTCAGGGAAATGCTGCTAGATTCCCACCTGATTCGTGTTACAACTACGGAGAAATGGGTCATTTCCGCAACAATTGTCCGAGGCTTGCGAATCCGAATGCGAATGCAAATGCCAATGTGAATCCCGCTCATGGACGAGCATACAATCTGAATGCCAACGAGGCTCGAGCCGACAACGAGGTTGTTAATGGTACGTTCCTTGTTAAGCATCGACCTGCATCTGTTCTTTTAGATTCTGGTGCTGATAGAAGTTTTGTATCATTTTCATTTGAGCCTTTGCTTGCGATACCTAGAACTAAACTGAGGAAACCCTTATCAGTCGAAGTTGCCTCTGGTAAACCTCTTGTACTCGATTCTGTTATTCGCGATTTTCAGTTGAACCTCGATAACCATCTTTTTCCGATTGACCTCACACCAATGCAACTTGGAAGTTTTGATATTATCGTGGGGATGGATTGGTTAACTAAACATCATGCTGAGGTGGCTTGTTTCGATAAGATTGTTCGTATTCCTCTTTCGTCTGGTGATGTTCTAGAGGTTCGTGGCGAGAAACCATCAGTTGGTTTGAAACTCATGTCGTGTACGAAAGCCCAAAGTTATTTACGAAAAGATATGTTGCTTTTCTGGCACATGTCACCGAGGAGAAATGCAAGAGCAAGTGTATTCAAGATATTCCGATTGTTCGCGATTATCCAGAGGTGTTTCCTGATGAACTGCCTGGTTTGCCTCCAGTTCGTTAAGTCGAGTTTCATATTGATCTTGTACCCAATGCCAACCCGATTGCGAAAGCACCTTATCGTCTTGCACCGTCTGAGATGCAAGAGTTATCGAAACAGCTTCAAGATTTATCTGATAAAGGATTCATCCGACCGAGTTATTCACATTGGGGCGCTCCAGTCCTGTTTGTGAAAAAGAAAGGTGGATCTTTCCGAATGCATTTTAATCCAAACCAGAACCTTTTTGATATCCTGTTTCTCCACCACTAATGTCCTTGATTAGAATGTTGCAACCTCTATGGTTTGACAAGTTACTCGTGAGGAGGTGAAAAGTGCTATGTTCTCTATAGGTGAGAATAAGGCTCCGGGTCCGGATGGGTACACTTCTGCTTACTTCAAAAATTCATGGGAGATTGTTGGGGATGAGATTACGAAAGCTATCCTGGAATTTTTTGAGAATGGTAAGCTGTTGCAGCAAATTAATCACACCATCATTGCTTTGGTTCCAAAAGTCACTACCTCTAATTCGGTGGTTGATTATCGACCGATTTCTTGTTGCAATGTGCTCTATAAATGCATCAGCAAAATAATAACTGACAGAATTAAAGGTAGTTTGGATTTACCGGTTAATATAAACCAATATGCCTTTGTTCCTGGTAGAAAGATTTCGGATAATATTCTTCTCACTCAGGAGCTAATGCATAATTATCACCTAAACATTGGCCCTCCTAGATGTGCTTTCAAGATTGATATACAGAAGGCCTATGACACAGTGAGCTGGTCCTTTCTAGAGGACATTCTGATTGCGTTTGGGTTCCATCAGAAAATGGTTAATTGGATCATGGTTTGTGTTAGCACTGTTTCGTACTCTTTGAGCATAAATGGTAATTTACACGGGTATTTCAAGGGTAAGCGAGGGTTGAGACAGGGGGACCCGATGTCACCTTATCTGTTTACTTTGGTTATGGATGTCCTTTCGCTAATACTAAAGAATGCAGCGTCCTCTAGTAATGCGTTTAGATACCATTATCATTGTAAGAAACAGAAGATCATTAATGTTTCATTTACTGATGACTTGTTCATGTTTGTAAATGGAGATGCTGCTTCGGTCAAGGTTTTGTGAGATTCTCTTCAACAGTTTACGAGAGTCTCGGGTTTGGTTCCTAGTATGTTGAAAAGCACGGTATTTTTTTTGGCAATGTCCCTCATTCTATCAAGCAGGAAATTCTAAGTATTATGCCTTTTCAAGAGGGTGTGCTTCCTGTTCGATACTTGGGTGTTCCTCTAATATCCTCTAAGCTCTCGTATAAGGATTGTAAGGTGTTAATTTCAAAATTCATCTCGCAATGGCTGTTTTCTCTCTAACCTTTGGCGATTTTGAATCCTCACGTAAACCTTGATTCTTCTTTGCGTTCTCTTGTATAACAGTCTGTGATTGGAGATTTGAATCTTTCAAAACTCTATAACGAACTAGTTAGCAATTGTGACCGATTTCGAATTTAGGGTTTTTCTTTGTTCTTTTTCAGTTCAATCGCCTCCTTAGTGTTTAGTTTGATTCTCTGATTTATTAATCTAGTTGTTTTTTATTGCGGTTAACTGAGATTAATTTAGCTAGATCGAAAACTCTGGATTAATCGGTTAAGAGTTGAAGATTATCACTAGGGTTTATAAGGTTTAGGGTTTATTGGTGGCTGCATGGTTTTTGTTTTAATCGTCTGTCCGAGATCATTGTTTCGTTTGCATGGAGAGAAATCGAGATAAAGGCTTGGAGGATCTAGGGTTCCAGGCTTTCACTGAAAAGTTGCATGGGGACGTTTTTATTTCTTCGAACAATTCTAAGCCGGCGGCTTCACAAGAGATACGTGGTATGTTTTCCAAGTTTGGGAATACTATTGATGCAAGATCACTTAAAATCGATGGAAATCCGCTGTTGCCGAAACGAGGTGTAGTCCAAAATGAGCCGAGAATGATAAACATTATAGATGAGCTGGAAAAGGTGAGTGTGCCGGTTACTTCGCTTGCTGGGGATCGTAAATTGGAAGAGGATGGGGAAAAGAGCAATTCAGTGCCTTCGTATGCGGAAAAGGTTAAGAGTTTTAATTCGGTGAAACATGAAGTTAATTTCAGACATATGGATTCGAATGAGACTATGCAGGATGCTGATGTTGTGATTCCTCGTGAGGCCAGCCGAAAGGTTCAGGAAAAGTTTGAAAATGTTCTTTACGGATATTTCTTAGGTAATCGTTTGCCATACCCGGTTGTTGAATATTATGCAAAGAATGTTTGGTCTAAGTATGGGTTTGCTAAAATTATGATGAATTCGGATGGATTTTTCTTTTTTAAGTTTGACACTAAAGAGGGGATGGCTAAAGTGTTGGAGGGGGGCCATGGTTGATCCGGAAAGTGCCATTGTTTTTGAATGTTTGGTCTCCGTCTGTGAGCCTTAAAAAAGAGGGTATTAAATCGGTTCCGGTGTGGGTGAAGTTACATAATGTTCCAATCTCGGTCTATACTGATGATGGGCTAAGTTTATTGGCGTCCAAGATAGGGATTCCTAAAAGATTAGATGGTTATACAGCCGATATGTGCTCGGATAATTGGGGAAGGAGTAGCTTTGCTCGTGCTTTAATTGAAGTTAATGCTGATAGAGAGCAGAAGGAGCATATTATTGTTGCTATCCCGAAGTTGGATGAGGATGGATATATTACTGAGAAAGTTAAGGTGGAATATGAATGGAAGCCACAAAGGTGTTCGATTTGTAGTGTTTTTGGCCATAATGATCACACGTGTGTTAAAAATATGAATAATAATCCGAAACATGTGGTTGTTGATGAGGAGGGGTTTATAACGGAGAAGAGGAAGACGGCTAGAGTAGGAGCTGTGCAAAAGAAACAAAAATCAAAGTTTATCTACAAGCCGAAAGTTAACAAACAAGGTCCGAGTACTTCCGGTACTAAGAATGATAAAGCGGATAACAAAGTGGGTGGTAATGTGAGTACCAGCAACTCGTTTGAGGCTCTAGCTATGGATGATGTACAAGTCACGGATGGTAATGCATGTAATGATAATGAGAGCAGGCCAATCTTGAAGAAGGATGGTGGAAAATCTACGCCTTCTGATGAAGAGGTAGTGGAAACAGTTCCAACGGAAATGGCTGATTTTATGCGGCATGAACAACGTCAAACTTCTGAGGGGGCAAGCACTCCCGGTATGGCTGGTTTAAATGGATAGTATAGCTTCGTGGAATATAAGGGGTTTGAACCAACCCCTGAAACAAAAGGAGGTTCGTATGCTTGTGTCTGAAAATCGGTTAACTGTTTGTGCCATTCTAGAATCTCATGTGGATGTTAAAAACTTAGATAAGGTGTGTAAGTGTGTTTTTCGTAATTGGGCTTGGACGTCGAATGGTGATTTGTGTGAGCAAGGTACTAGAATCATTTTGGGATGGAATACGGATGTGGTGGATCTCATGGTTTTATCTCAGGAGGACCAGGTTTTTCATACACAAATCTGTCCTAAACATGATAATAAAGCCTTTGTCATGATAAGCCTTGGCTAGTTATGGGGGATTTCAACTCGGCCCTCCATGTGGAAGATTCTTTATATGGTACGTCTACGGGTTCTATTGGCATGAGAGAGTTTCATGAGTGTGTTCAATTTTCGGAGCTTGTAGATATTAAGGGCCATGGGTTGCATTATACGTGGAACCAAAAACCGAAGCAGGGCATCGGATTGTTAAAAAAGATTGATCGCGTCATGGGGAACTTGAAGTTTTTAGAGATGTTTCCTGAAGCTTTTGTGTGCTATCATCCTTTTAGAATTTCGGACCATACTCCTTGCATTCTCAAGTGGCTGAACTCGGCAAAGGTGAAACCGAAACCATTTAAATTTGCAAATTTTATTACGTCTAAGCCAGAATTCAGGGTGTTTGTGGAGCAGGAGTGGTTGAAAAACGTTCCAGGATTCACAATGTTCTCGGTTGCAAAAAAGCTTCGAAACCTAAAACCGTTAATGCGTAAACTCTTGTTTAAACAAGGTAATCTGCATGATAGAGTGTCGGATCTTAGGAAGCAGCTGGATGATATTCAGAAGCTAGTGGATGAGAATCCGCTAGATGTCAGCTTGAGGGAAAAGGAAGCTGAGTGTCTTAATCTTTTTAAAACCGCGGCTTATAATGAAGAATGCTTCTTAAAGCAGAAGTCAAAAGTGGAGTGGTTGTGTGCTGGTGATTCTAATACGGCTTTTTTTCATAACACGCTTAAATGCAGGAATGCTAGAGGTAAAATCCAGTCCATTTAGGATATAGCTGGAAATCGTTTTGAAGGTGATAATGTGCCTGGTGCTCTTGTTCATCATTACGAAAATTTTCTGGGTCATATGGATCAAGTTTCGCCCATTAATATGGAGGAGCTGGATATAAATGTTTTGAGCTCTAGTGATGCCAGTATCATGGTTCGTCAAGTTACTCGTCAGGAAGTGAAGAATGCTATGTTTGGTATTGCTGAAAATAAAGCCCCGGGTCCTGATGGTTACACATCGGCTTTTTTCAAGAACGCTTGGGATATTGTGGGCAATGATGTTACTAATGTTGTGTTAGAATTTTTTGATAATGGTAAACTTCTGAAGCAACTAAATCACACGATTTTGGCTCTTGTTCCTAAAGTGGAAACGCCTGATTCGGTTCTTGATTATCGGCCTATCTCGTGTTGTAATGTTTTGTATAAATGTATTAGCAAGATCATTACGGATAGATTGAAAGGTAGCTTGGGTGCTCTGGTTAACATTAATCAATCGGCTTTTGTTCCGGGTAGGAAAATTTCGGATAACATTCTCCTGACTCAGGAATTAATGCATAATTACCATTTGAATCGTGGCCCGGCTAGATGTGCTTTCAAGATAGATATCCAAAAAGCTTATGATACGGTCAGTTGGTCATTCTTGGAGAGTGTTCTATATGGGTTCGGGTTACATACGAAGATGGTTGCATGGATAATGGCGTGTGTTACCTCGGTCACCTACTCTATAAACCTTAATGGTAATTTGCATGGGTATTTCCAAGGTAGAAGGGGGCTACGACAGGGTGATCCTATGTCGCCATACTTGTTCACGTTGGTTATGGAAGTTCTTTCGTTACTATTGCAACGGGGTGCATGTCCAGCTACGGGTTTTAAGTTCCATGCTCACTGTACTAAACAGATGATTATTAATGTGTCGTTTGCGGATGATCTGTTCATCTTTGTGCATGGGGATATCATTTCGGTTAAGAAAGTTAGGGATGCTCTTGAGAGGTTCACCAATGCTTCGGGCCTGAAGCCAAGCCCGGCCAAGAGCACGGTGTATTTCTGTAACGTGCCGAATCCTGTGAAGCAGGAAATTCTTCATCTCATGCCGTTTAATCAAGGTATGTTGCCTGTTAAATATTTGGGGGTGCCGTTGATATCGACAAAGCTCATGTTTAAAGATTGTAAGCCTTTGATTGATCGAATGGAGAAGAAAATTGAAAGTTGGTTGAATAGATCGCTATCGTTTGCTGGTAGGTTGCAGCTTATCAATTCAGTTTTGTCTTCTATGCACATTTATTGGGCTTCAGTTTTTATCATTCCTGCTCGAGTCACAAATGACCTAGATAAACTCATGCGTCGGTTCTTGTGGAATGCTAATAATCAGGGTAGGGTAAAAGCGAAAGTGTCATGGGCTGAGGTTTGTTTGCCTAAAGAGGAAGGTGGGTTAGGCATTAGGAGTATATCGGATGTTAATAAAGCTCTAATGACGAACCATATTTGGAGTATTCTCACTAAACGGAAGTCGCTTTGGGTTCAGTGGATCTATTTACATAAGTTAAATGGGAGAAGCTTGTGGGATATCCAACCTCGAGGTAGTATCAGTTGGGGTTGGAGAAAAATTTTGGCCATTAGAAGTGCTATTCGTCCATTTGTATGGAAAGCGGTTCGGAGTGGTAATCAAACTAATGTATGGAGTGATAACTGGTGCCAGCATAGCCCCCTTAACTCTTTCATTACTCCTAGAAGAATTGCTAATGCGGGCTTTAATCTTAACTCGTCTCTGGCGGAGCTCGTTGATGATAATGGCCAGTGGAAGTGGCCCCGTGCATGGTACGATCTCTATCCGGTTTTAATTGGCTTAAGTGTTCCTCAGTTGATACAGAATATGGAGGATAATACAAGCTGGAAAGATTTAGATGGTAACATAAGGCCGTTCGGATCTATGGAAGTTTGGCAAAATACTCGCCATCATGAATAACCGGTTACTTGGGTTAATGGGGTTTGGTTTAGTCAATGCATTCCAAGACACTCTTTTCACCTATGGCTGGTAATCAAGAATAAGCTCAAGACACAAGATCGGTTAGCTGTGTGGGAGGCGGGGAGTGAAACTAATTTAAGACTTATGTGTTGTCCGTTATGTAGGAATGATCGTGATTCGCGAGACCATTTGTTTTTTCAGTGTTCAGTTGCGGCTCAAGTATGGCGTAATGTTAAAGCAATGGTGAACATGGGGAGTGTTGATGATTCGTGGCACTCGATTATGGGATGGTTTGATCTTAATGCTAGATCGAAGAAGACGGATGATATTGTTAGCAAACTGGTCATTGCGGCTACCACGTATTTTGTTTGGCAAGAGCGAAACAACTGCTTGTTTTCGTGTATGAAACCAAGTGTGGAGTTGGTCACTGAGAGGATTTTGAAGACAGTAAGATTACGATTGATGGGTTTCAAGTTCAGAGGTGAAGACAGTAACCAGAGGCTGTTGAAGAAATGGAAGATCCTTCCTAATGCTGAAGTTCTCGACCCAGGCTAGATATAGTCTCTGGGTGTTAGTTTTGTTGGGATAGGGTTGTGTTTTTTTGCTGGTTGTATGTTTTGGCATATGGCTGTTTATTTTTGGATTTCCTAGGCTTGGGTTGTCTTGGGTTGTCAAGCCTAGTTGGTATGTCCGTTCAGGCATGTCTTTGTCCTTATTTGGTTATTTATAAAATTCACCTGGGGTAACCCTGTACCCAAAAAAAGGATTGTAAGGTGTTAGTAGAGAGAATGGAAAAGAAGATTGATAATTGAACGGCTAAATCTCTTTCCTTTGCTGGTAGATTACAGTTGGTTAATTCGGTCCTCTCGGCTATGCATATTTATTGGGCTCCGGTCTTCCTTCTGCCAACCAGAATTATTAGTGAGTTGGAAAGACATATGCGAGAGTTTTTATGGTCTGGCAACTACCAACGGACTGTTAATTCTAAGGTAGCTTGGAAGGTGGTATGCTTACCTAAGTACGAGGGTGGGTTGGGAGTGCGTAGTATCTCGGATGTCAATAAGGCTCTCTTATATATGTATGGAGCATTCTTACCAATAGGAAATCGTTATGGGTTCAACGGATCCATATGTACAAGCTCAAAGGTAGAAGTTTCTGGGAGATCCCTTGTCGTGGCCGCATGACATGGGGTTGGAGAAAACTGCTTGCTATCCGTAGTCTAATTCGGCCGTTCTTGTGGAAATCTATTGGGAGTGGGGCTGACACTAATGCATGGAGTGATACTTGGTGCGATTCGTGTCTTCTTCATGATTTCATTAGTCCCAGAGTTATTGCTAATGCAGGTTTCAACCTGCACTCTTTGGTAGCGGATCTGGTTTCTTCGAATGGCCAATGGAGGTGGCCGATAGCTTGGTATAATTTCTTCCCAGTCTTAATTAATGTAGTGGCTCCCACTTTATGTGAGAATGTTCTTGATCGGCTGGTTTGGAAAGACCTTGAGGGAAATGCTCGTCCATTTTCTTCTTGGGAGGTTTGGAATAATGTTCGTCATTGTGAGAACAAAGTGCCCTGGGTGAATATGGTGTGGTTTAAATAATGCATTCCTAGACACTCGTTCCACCTTTGGCTGGTTATTCGAAACAAATTGAAGACCCATGATAGATTGTCTGTTTGGGAGGCGGGTAGTGCCACAAACCTAAATCTCATGTGTTGCCCGTTATGTAATCATAACAGGGACTCAAGAGATCATCTTTTCTTTGAATGCTTCTTTGCTTCTCAGGTTTGGAACAATATAAGGAGCTTGACCAATATGGAAGATGTGAATGGAGTCTGGTCTGATATAATGACTTGGATGGATCAAAATTCGAGTTTGCAGAAGCCTGACAACGTTGTTAGTCGTTTGGTGGTTGCGGCTGGAACTTATTTTGTATGGCAAGAACGTAATAACAGGTTGTTTACTAGGAACCATCGTACGGCTTTGAGGGTTTCCCAATAGATTATTAATACTATTCGTATGCAGCTCATGAATTTCAAGTTCAAACAGAGATTTGAGAATGGAAGCTTGGTGGAAAAGTGGAAGATTCCTAGCAGCTATTTAGAGATTGAACCTGGCTTGGAGTAGTTTTTAATTTCATGTTGAGTATAACTTGGCCGTGTTTGGCTTGTGTGTGTTTGGGGCTTGTCTGCCTGGTTGTTTTTGTTTTGGTTGTTGGTGTCCTAGTCTAGTTATGCCAAGACTAGTGGGTGTGTGGTAATTCAGCCACACCTTTGTTCTTATTGGTTTGATTTATAAAATTCACCGGGGTAACCCTTTACCCAAAAAAAGTCCATCCGAACAGTCCAATGAAAAATAAGAGAGCAAAGCGCCAATGGCGCGCGAAGCGCATGCGGAAGGGGCACGGAGAAAAGGAAGTTTGGAGGAGAAGCAGTCGAGCTCACTCCCTTCGCTTCCTTGGCCCAAAGCAATGCAGTCTTTCCTGGCCAAATAAAGGATTTGGGGCTTCTTGCTACGCTACTTCACTAGAAAATCCTTTTTTAGTCATATATATAAAGAGAAAGATAGATCCATCTATCCTATCCGATTTCTATTTTGATATCGAAAAAAGAATCTATTTTATTCAACGTTTGATTCAAAGAACTGTGCTTAGCCCTCCCCCGCTCATGAAAGGGCTCTGCTACAATGGATGGCAGAGGGTCCGTAGTACTCGAAACACTGGAGTGATCCAGTAGCCGGGAAGGGGCCTAGAAGTGCCTACTATTACACCACACTACACTACACTTGGCTCTACACATTTACATAGCTAACCCTTGTCCAGTACCTGGCAGAGCTAAGGGGGCTTCAATCCTTACTCTTTATCCTCATCTTCGCCCAGGCTAACGGGGTCTTACTTATTCAGGGGGGAGAGTGGAGCCTCGAGAAGCACTGTTGAGAGGAAGATCTTTGGGTCCTCTTCATTCTCTACAGGGTTCCAAACCTTTCTTCAACATAGGTGATAAGGAGCGAGGCCGCGATGGAAGAGATCAAACACGTGAATAAGAAGTCATTCCATTACCTTTTTTTTCATTTTTTTGTGTAAAGGGTTACCCCTTTTTTTTCATTTTTATAGAGGGGGATGGAGAAAGTGGACAAAACAGACTCGCATTGAAAACGCTCCTAACCCAAGCTCGTTCCTTCGTAGAGCCATGTATTGTAAGTGATCCGAACCTGCCCGGAGCGAGCCCCCAATAGAGGCAAGTGAAGTTTGTGAGCCGTATAATGGGCAACTATCTCCTGCGGTTCAGAGAGGACCCAGCTGTTAGTTTGCACCCCCTTGGTTTCGGGGTGGACCCTTTCACTCTATTTTATTATATACACTTAGTGAAAAGAATGTTTTTTGATACACCTAGGACATGGATTTTATATGAACCAATGGATCGTGACAAGTCGTTACTACTAGCAATGACTTCCTCTTTCATTACTTCATTCTTTCCATATCCCTCTCCTTTGTCTCAGTTACTCATCAAATGGCACTCAGTTTTTTTGGGTAAAGTGTCACACCCCGACCGCGTAAAACAACAAATCGCGGCGGAAACATCGGGGCGTGTTGCAACAGAATTAATGTTTCATAACCATGGATACCAAAGAGTGTTTCGTTTTATTAACATTGAATAATTACATCGTCTTGAAATCTAAATACACTATTTAAACATAGTCTATCATTGTTATTGAGTCACTAAGGCCTTGTCCAGTCCTATGTGAGCATGCATCTTATCAATCGATATCATCCAACAATACCTGAAACATATGTGAAAACGAGGTCAGCAAAGAAATGCTGGCGAGTACATAGGTTTTGTAAAAATAAGATTCATGACTTCTGTTTAAGAAAATGTTTAGTCATGAACCTTGTAATTTGCTTTGTCTTTGTAAATCATTTGAAAAATAATAAGTTCGGATGATAAGTATAAATAAGAGAATAATGCATGATTAAATGAATAACCATGTAAAATGAGTTTGTGTAAGATAAGTTGTTTGTAAATCAATGTCTTGTGAAAAGTATGTTACTTGTATAAAATGTTCTATGTCTCAAACTGAAATGATTCAAATAACGCTACGATATGTAATACCATACAAACACTTATATATAGGAAGTACCAGCGGCGTATCCACCATGCTTGTATCATATTACACACGCATCGTTACTTAATCACTTAATCAAACAAACCACCAATGTAAGATGTCCATGTTTAAACAAATTGTCAAATGTATTGAATAACATAACAAAATGTTTATGTTAAGATGTAAATCATGTCATGTATAATCAATGTCAAAAGTGTTTGTGTCAAATGTAAACCATGTAATGTGTAACCAAAATGATATGTATGGCTAGTGAAATGCATCAACTAAACCATAGGTGAAACGCACAAAACAAAGTATTGAAGTAAAACTTAGTTTAAATCAATACTATGTTTCGTGGAAATGCATGATCAAATGTAAATCATGTCCAGATGTTTACCCAATCGTTACCCATTCGTTCAAATCGTTCTTGTTTTAATCGTTCAAATCGTTCTTGTTTTAATTGTGAAACTACTTTATGGTCGATTCTCTAATAACATTCAAACCTTCTTGACGCGTTCCTCGTTCCAACTCGCTCTCGTTCTCGTTCTTAACAAACCCTTACCAAAGGGTAAGTTAATAATTACAGATTCAGTCATTACCCAGAATACCCACACATAACCATGGGTATAGAGAATAACGGGATTTGTCAGATCCTATGGTACCATAACCTAATACTGGTCGGCTTGATCATTGCTAATGAATGTCATTGGTTATGTAACTACAACCAACAAGTTCGTTCACTTTATTGAAATCGTTCTTGAAACCATTGTAATTGTTTTTGAAATCATTGTTATCGTTCTTGAAACTATTGTTATCGTTCTTGATACTACATTGTAATTGTTTTTGAAACTATTGTAATCGTTCTTGAAATCATATTGTAATTGTTATTGAAATCATTGTAATCGTTCTTGAAACCACATTGTAATTGTTATTGAAATTTGATAAAGCATTTAGCACATATGAGTCACCCCAAAACGTTTGGAAAACAGTAAAAGAGGGGAATAATGTACTCGCCTGAGAGTGCTTAGGAGTCTTGAACAACTACCAAGTAAGCTAGAGGAGTCCCGGAAATCAAACGGTACCTAATATAGGTAACTACATAAATAACCCGGACCTAAATCGGAAGACTGGGTAGCAGGAGGGTTTGTAAACCAAATGAGTGTAGGAACTCATATGATATGGTTTAGCAAGGCCTACATACTAAATGAAACTTAACCTAAGTATTATCGACCCATCGCGACTCATTAAGGTAGCTCATGCTACTTTAACGCGTCGTTTGCGTGAAACGCGTTCGGACCGTCTAACTAGTCCTATGAAAAGTGTTACATAATCAGTTATGTGACAAACGTTTAGGTTACATATGCTTAATTACCAATTATACATGAAAAGGGTATTCTGGTAATTTACCTAAGGCATATAAACTACCTATCATACAACTACTTAAACGAAGCGACCATAGGGCAAAAAGTGTTACGCATCGTAGCCATACAAGTTTGGCAGATTTACACTTTTGGTCCCTGTTATGCAATAAGGTCATTTTCGACACGTTTAAGGCCCGTTAACCCCATTTCAAAGCTCTAAAATGAAGTTAAAGTATAGGGAGCTTAAAATGTGTTCAAAAATATCTCGGATGTCGGTTCGTTTGGCCGTACGAACGCGATGTTCGCTTAATTACGACGGAATGCGCATAAGCGCGAAAAACGATCCAAATGACGAAACGAATGGATTTTTCTTATGGCGAACACTAAAATAAAATATTTTAGTGCTTACATAAATTTTTGGATATCCGGATGTATTCAGAACGTAAGTTATGCGCGAAAATGCAAACTTGTGCACTTTTTGACACTTTTAGTCCCTGAATGTCCCAAAAGTTTATTTTAGCACACCGAACCCCTCAAAGCCAATTTCTAAGCTATGTGAAGGATATTTAAGGTGTGTTTAACTTATGGTCATGTTCCGGAATGTCTGTTCCAGTACGAATCGTCATACTTTCGCAGTTTGTCAAGTTTAGTCCCTTTAAGCGAATTAGCTTGTTTTTGTCATACCAAAGCCTTCAAAACTTATTTCTAAGTTATGTAAAGGTTATTTAAGGTATGTTAAGCCTATGCCACTATTCCGGAGTGTTTGTTGCATTAAACTGGTTATATTTACGCATCGGTGCGTGTATAACCTTCCAGAAAGTGATCTAGAGTTTGAAATCGAACAAGAATTGATATGTGCAAATGATACACATATTTGTACAAATCCCAAGTATGAAATATAATATTTCATTGGTTCGGTATTTGTTTAATGGCCGTGGAGGCACAGGTGTTACAGTCTCCCCTACTTTAGGGAATTTCGTCCCGAAATTTATTTAGAGAAAACTTGTGAGAGCTTAAAACATGAAGTTGAAAAGATCGAACAACATTGGTTAGGGTTCTGAACTTCTAGTAACCTTAATAACATCATGCTTACAATGTAAGAGGGACACTTATATACAAGTATATGAAGCGCCTTTGGTGCGTCCACCGTACCTCCATTACATCGTTCTCATTTTGTTATTGTTGTCACTATCGGTTCTTACACATAATAAACCTTACTGGGTTTCTGTGCACTAAATTTCATACTTATGTACGCGTCCATAATTAGAAAATTCCTTGCACAGTTCACACAGTCTATTTTATAATGTGTAAAGTAAAACCAACTGAACAATCCTGTGATGAGTGTGACTAGACTGCCATAGAGTCCTTTATAATTAAATCAATAAATGATCTAAATAGACTATAAATGAGTCTGTCCAACTACATCACTAGATGTCGTTCTTAACCAAATTGTAAATCAATCTTTTTGACTAGACCACCAAAAGGGTCTCTTATGAATCATGGAGTGATACTATAAAATCCAAGGGTCTTATCTATTACATAGAAGCCCATTAAGGATTTCAGGTAGTACCTTTTGACTATCCTGCTACGAATCCCTCATATGAAGATATGAAAGATCCTGCGAGGATTTGGATAACGAACTATCCAGAGTATAAAAACACAAAAACATAGAGGAGAACACATAACACATAAACACATAATCGCATAATTGCATACTCGTTCAATCGCATAATCGTTCAATTTGACCTTTAATTTGTTATCTTTGGACACGGGTATTTAAAGCATACCAGGAACCCAATCCGTGGATTTCCTTTGGCACTTTAAATATTTTCAAGAATCTAACTATGAAGATAGGAAGATCTTAAAAAGGAATTCGGTTTGTCCTAATTGAGTTGTATTGTACATTTTAAAGTGTACAAGGAATTCAATCAGGGCTCCGATGTCAACGAAGGTGTTGATCGTGATCGGCTCGAGACATGAATAGATCAAGATGTCATCAATAACAACAATGACGAACTGATCCAAATAAGACTTGCAGACTCTATTTATTAAGTCCTTGAAGCTGGCTGGAGCATTTGTCAACCCAAAAGGCATGACTGTAAACTCGCAATGGCCATACTTCGTGCAGAAAACCGTTTTGGGAATATCTTCTTCGAGAATACAAAGTTGATGATATCCAAGAACGCAAATCGATCTTGGAAAAGTATGAAACGCTATGTAGTTGATCGGAGAAATCGTTGATTTAAGGTAGGGGGATATCGATTCTTGATGGTAAGCTTACTAGGCTTACGTTAATCGATATACATTCGAAAAGATCCATTTTTTTTTCTTTTCACAAGGAGAACAGGAGTTTCTCCAAGGTGAAAAGTTCGGACTGATAAATCCTTTATCAGACAACTCTTGAAGCTGTTTTGATAATTCTTGCATCTCGAACGATGCAAGACAATAAGATACTTTAGATTTAAAAGAAACAAGCGTTTGAGGTTCTTAGGGAGATTACAAGTGATCATAAAAATGACAGAACCACACGAGTAGTTTTGTCTTTGTGTTGACATCATAAGGTTGAATCAAACATTCATACAATTGCATTAGTTAAAAATAAAACCACAAATTTTATTTATATAACAACCGCATTGTCTTTAAATGTTACAAGATAACAACCAGAGGAATCACAAAACACTAAAAGTTCACTCCTTCATCATCGATTGCCTCATTGATGTTAAACACTCGACCACGTGCTGGATTCACATTGACGTTGACGTTCGCATTCGGGTTTGCGTTAGCATTTGCATTCACCAGCCTTGGGCAGTTGTGGCGGAAGTGACCAATCTCTCCGCAGTTGAAACATGAACCCAGTGGGAATCTCGCAGCATTCCCTTGAACCGGAGCTTGAACCTGAGCAGCCTGATTTTGTCCCAAACGACAAACTTTGGCCAAATGCCCAAGTTTACCGCACGTCGTGCATTGCCAGCAAACTTGTTGTACCGCGTGATGACCATTGCAGCGTGCACAATAAGGTGCAGTACCGGCATATGCTTTCTTTGCAGGTGGCTGAGCTGGTGGGTTCCGTGGGTTCTGAGCAGTCTGTGCTGTAATAGCAAAGTTCTGAGCACCCTTGCGCTTTCTTGATTTCTTTGACGTCTCACCTTCCTTACCCTTCTTGTTTTGACCTTTCTTGCTATCCTCCTCGTCAGACCCCTGCTTCTTACCCTTGTCACCCTTTCTGTGTAACTTATTCTTCCGAATCTGCGACTCAGTCAATGTCGCAGCTAACTCGATCGCCTGACGGAGTGTGGCAGGGCTACTACCAGTAAGGATGTCTTGTACCGAGTCAGGTAGGCCGTCGATGTACCTTTCGATAGCTATGTCAAGTGGGGTAACCATTGTCGGGCAAAGCAGACTCAACTCCTCAAACCTATCAGTATACGCCCTGTGCTCACGACTATCTTGCTTCAACTCATCAAATTCCTTCTCCAAAGCTCGCTGCTCATGACGAGGACAGAATTCCCTCATCATGAGAGCCCTAAGTTCAGCCCATGACTGTGCTAGAGCAACTTCTGCACCACGATCCCTCATAATCCCGTTCCACCATGTGAGAGCCCTATTCTGAAACACACTCGAAGAAAACTCGACCTTGCGATTGTCAGGACACTGCACGTGGCGGAAAGTATTCTCAACGCTCTCGAACCATTGAAGAAGCCCAGTCGCTCCTTCAGAACCACTAAACTTGAGTGGTTTAGCCTGGTTAAAATCCTTGTATTTGCATAGAACATTGTTGTTGTTGTTGTTGGCTTGGTTCCATTGAGCAAAGAGGTTTGGGAATTGAGCAGCCATTTGCTGCGCAATGATTTCTGCCAATTCGGCAGTCTATATCTGGCTTTCGCGTCGAGGAGGCATTCTAAAAGAGGAAACATGAAAGGAAACGAGAGAGAGAATTAGACGAAAAGAATGAGATGAAACAAATCTGATGAAAGCAAGGATAGTGGTCATTTGTTTGTTACTACAAAGCAACAAACGACACACAGTGACTGATCAAAGTAAATGGGTCAAAAATAATGTATCGCGAAGACATGCTCGCCTATAAGTGAACACTCATCCCAAGAATTCCCAGGTAAGCACAACTGGTCTCGCGTCTGATGAGATATATACGAAGTGCTTGCCTAGACAGAAAACCCAGAATACAGGCATTCACCCTTCCAGTTTGCACGTGTTCACATTATTTAAAACCCAAAACCTTGTCGAGATTTTGAAAATTCAAAGGGGTTCAAAACCATATAACAGAGGGTTCAAAACCTTACAATAGAGGGTTCAAAACCTTGTAATCAAACTAGTCCTATGAAAAGTGTTACATAATCAGTTATGTGACAAACGTTTAGGTTACATATGCTTAATTACCAATTATACATGAAAAGGGTATTCTGGTAATTTACCTAAGGCATATAAACTACCTATCATACAACTACTTAAACGAAGCGACCATAGGGTATAACCTCAGAAGGTTATTCCCTATATACTATGGTCACCTAATGTGCTTGGTCGGATCCTAATGATCGACCAAACGGGTCGGGTTCGAAAGTATAAGCGATTGTTTAGATCGCTTACCTTACGACCCTATATAGGCACTAAACTAAAAGTGACGAGCTAAGCGTGCTAAAACATGCTTAGCTAAGTTTAGAAAACAGGTTTGGTATCAAAACAAACGGTTTTGATACCCATAAGTAGTTTGGTTACAAAATACGCAAGAATACGTATTCTGACCAAAACTACGGCTCGTCACTGAGCCTAGATAACGTGGTGATCAGTAGGTATAGTCACTAGGGACTATAACCATCGTGATCACGCTCACGTTATGAAGTTCAAACGAACTTCGCATCGACCATAAGTTGGTCAATGCAGAAAGTCAAACAAAGTTTGACTTTCGGACTCGTAAAGCAATAAAAGAACGAAAGAATACTTACGAAGGGTCCCCGAATGCTAATCTAGATCAAAATAGCTCAGGTATGAAACAAAGGTTTCAACTTAGAGCACAAATGATCAGATTCTAGTGGGTTTAGCAATGGGGGTGGATGGGTATTTATAGATTTCGGGTAACCGTTAAGATCGTTTCACGAAAACCGTGCTCGAATCTCATGTGTACATTTGTCAAAATGTTATGGTTACTGAAAATGGCCTATTAAGAGCTGAAAGGGCAAGTTTAGAACTTGTGGTTGTGGTTTAATCAGCTGATAATCTGCTGACTGTTTGTTATTATCTGATCTGCAGAACCCTTACGCATCGTAGGGCAAAAACTGCTACGCATCGTAGCCATACAAGTTTGGCAGATTTACACTTTTGGTCCCTGTTATGCAATAAGGTCATTTTCGACACGTTTAAGGCCCGTTAACCCCATTTCAAAGCTCTAAAATGAAGTTAAAGTATAGGGAGCTTAAAATGTGTTCAAAAATATCTCGGATGTCGGTTCGTTTGGCCGTACGAACGCGATGTTCGCTTAATTACGACGGAATGCGCATAAGCGCGAAAAACGATCCAAATGACGAAACGAATGGATTTTTCTTATGGCGAACACTAAAATAAAATATTTTAGTGCTTACATAAATTTTTGGATATCCGGATGTATTCAGAACGTAAGTTATGCGCGAAAATGCAAACTTGTGCACTTTTTGACACTTTTAGTCCCTGAATGTCCCAAAAGTTTATTTTAGCACACCGAACCCCTCAAAGCCAATTTCTAAGCTATGTGAAGGATATTTAAGGTGTGTTTAACTTATGGTCATGTTCCGGAATGTCTGTTCCAGTACGAATCGTCATACTTTCGTAGTTTGTCAAGTTTAGTCCCTGTAAGCGAATTAGCTTGTTTTTGCCATACCAAAGCCTTCAAAACTTATTTCTAAGTTATGTAAAGGTTATTTAAGGTATGTTAAGCCTATGCCACTATTCCGGAGTGTTTGTTGCATTAAACTGGTTATATTTACGCATCGGTGAGTGTATAACCTTCCAGAAAGTGATCTAGAGTTTGAAATCGAACAAGAATTGATATGTGCAAATGATACACATATTTGTACAAATCCCAAGTATGAAATATAATATTTCATTGGTTCGGTATTTGTTTAATGGCCGTGGAGGCACAGGTGTTACATAAAGGGTTACCCCGGTGATTCTATATATCAACAACCAAAATAAAACAAGTAGTGAGGAGAAATCCACACTAGTTCGATCATGAGACATGCCCCATGAAAGTAAACCAAAACCAACACAAGAAAACAAAACACCAACAACTAGACAAAAATCTAGACAAGAGGACGCACTAAAGACTACTCAGCCACCATTGTCTCTGTCATCACCATTCTGGATATCCCAGTCATCTAGAAGTCTTCTCACATTCGCCGTGTCCTTAAACTTCACCCCCAGCAACTTGTAACGAACAGTTTGTAAGATTGTTTTGCAAATAACATCCGACGGCCTGGTATGATTCTTGAACAAACGATCATTCCTCTCCTGCCATATAACATATGCAGAAGCCCCCACCACCAACTTACTAATCAAACAGCTGGCTGACTTCGATCTGAAACGCAAACACATCCACTCCACAATAGACGATAGCTTCGGTTCCATACTAGACATACCTGACTTTCCACGAACACCATCCCAAACTTGCATCGAGAACGGACATTCAAAGAAAAGGTGCTGATGCGAATCATAGTTCGCATAACACAATAAACAGCACATCATATTCATGTTTTTCCTCCTCTCAAAATCCCACTGAATGATCTTATCCCGAGTCAAAAGCTTCCGCCTCATAATTAACCACAAGAGGAATGCATGTTTAGGAATACACTGAGCAAACTAGACAATGCTAACCCACTGTGTTTCAGGTTCCCTCGAACGGATCGACTGCCAAACTAAAGCTGATGAATAATCTGACATGTCATTCCCATCCTTCTATAGAAAACGATCAGCAACAGAGTTGTTGAAGGTCATATTAGACGCGTGAATAAGAATCAGATACATATCCCTCCAGGCCAGCGGCAATCTCCAGTCCCCATCAGCCCACACGTTGCTCACTTTAGCATCCAACCGAAAGCCTGAATTGGTGATATTTCTCGCTGTCAAATACGAACATAAAGGGCCACCCTCACACCATTTATCATACTAAGCAGACGTGGACCTCCCATCACCAACCCTGGACCAGACATGCTGTCTAATACTCGGTCTAACCTGTAAACTCGTTCTCTAGCTCCAGCAACTATTAGATGGGATATTACACTCCCAAAAATTTCTACCCTTAAGCCTGTACGACTGGATCCAATCAACCCACAAGGACTCCCTGTTCGAAATAACACTCCAGATATGGGAGGCCATCAACGCCTTATTTACTTCTCCTATCCGTTTTATGCTTAAACCACCTTCAATTTTCGGAATACACACACTCTTCCACGCCACCTTTGCTTTTCGAAAAGAAGTCCCTTGGGACCATAAAAATTACGCAATTTTCCCTCCAAATCATTAATAATTCTAGCTGGCAAAATAAATACTGGTGACCAATAGATATGCATTGCTGATAGAACCGATATGATGAGCTGTAATCTACTCTTTAATTTAAGTTCGATCGTTGACAAGGTTCAAAGAAAGGGTGGGCTATTGATAAAGAATTGATTCCAAACCATAATGGCGGGCCTCCGCTTTTCTTTTCATCCCCCCCCCCCCCCAAAAAAAAAATGGCTAACAATATGAAAATGTTTCAAGATCTAATGTATAGTACTACATCTTTTGAAAAGAAAGAAATATTCTACCGATAATAACCAATGAAGACTTGGGCCTATCAAGCCTACTTTCCTTGATGAAAGCCCATAGAAGGGCCAAAAACTTAAACCCATCATCAAAGAAAGCCCAAGCCCCCGCAAGAAGGCTTCATTGTCATGGAAGCCCTTTCCTTACTCCACAATATAGTCTATGAGAATGTTTGTTTTCCTGACCAACTCTCATGGCTTTAGGAGGGGGCGGGCCCATACCCTATCTGTGCTTTCTCTCTTCTGTCGTGTATGTTACTGGCTGTCATGGATGGATGGGCCGCCCTCTTTGTTTTCCCGCACCAATCCTTATTTACTACTACATCTTTTTTGGGCTGTATAGCTCAGTTGGTAGAGCATTGGGCTTTTAACCTAATTGTCACAGGTTTAAGTCCTGCTATACCCAAACCTAACTTGCACTATACTATGAGTAAGGATGCGTAGTAGTTCAAAGAGCACTCTTTGGCCTTTAGATTAGAGGCGATTCACTGTCTTTGATTGGATGGAAACAGATATCTAAAGTGTGCAGTGAAGGTTCTTTATATTCTAGGTAGCCAGCCAAAGCGCTTACCTTTCATCAAAGGGGCTGTAATCAGCCTCAATATTTGAGATTCCGTAAGTAACTCAGTGAGTGCCTTACTAAGAAAGAAGGGCTTGGAAGAATAAAATGAAATACGAACAACCGCGCTGGTTGTAATAGATTGACTTTCATGCTAGTTCTTGCTCCAACATGAAAGTTCCATTTCAGGGAAGGACGACGTACTATGATACTGATCTTTTTTGTTTTCTTTTTCTTTTTCACTTTTCTACAACCTCTACTTGTACGCTGGAATTTTATCATCATGGTTCTTTTATTAGTTTTCTACACTTATCTTTTTCATGAGACTTTTTTGCTATGGAGGCAGACCGAGTGAGAGAGATCCCTTGTCTTTGTCGCCTACCAATGTCTAGAATAGCACGATAGAGCCCCTAATCTATAGCAAGAGTCTAACCGCCTGCATTGATGACTGAAGCAGGAATGAGAATAACCTAGTCTGAAGTGGATAGAGGGTGCTTCTCAGCTAGAGTTGGGGGTGGAGTCGCTATAGTGGCTAGGGTGAGTCTTCCTACACGGCTGGACGCCCGGCTCTAGACGAAGCTGAGGGGGTTACCACCACATCCTCTCCCGATAGACTCAAAGCTCTTCATAGTCAGGCGTGGTAGAAAATCTTCTCTAAAAAAGAGAGAAGATTTCGTCCCTCATGCAGTCATAATCTTTCTTCGTAATCTGCTAGTTAACAAGTTGGGGATTAGTGATTGATTCTTCGATTATCTAATACTAAATCTGTTATTAGTGGTGATCGTGCAAAATTAGGGTTTCTGCCATCGCCGCCGTATCCTCTTGGTTCGAACTCATTGGATAGCGTCTTCTCTATTCGATCTGCAAGATTCATGGGGTAAGGTTATGCTAGTTTAGGGTTTGATTTTTCGTTTCTGTTTGTTGAGATTGTTGTCGGATTGGAGTTGTTGCATGATCGGCTGTTTCGTGTGTATTGGAGAGAGTTGTTTTTTCTCCTGAATGGATGACAATAAGACACATGCTAATGACGGCGGCAAACCTACATACTCGTTTGAGGGTTTGTCCAGCCGAATTATTGATGTAGATGGTAATACTTGGTTACCTAGACGGGGCTCAATGCAGACGTCTCCAACTGAACCCCGTAAGATTAACATAATTGATGAATTGACAAAGATATCAGTTCCATACACGGCTGAAAACTTGCGACCAGTAACTAGGGTTTCTGATAGGGAAGGGGTCGATCAATCTAGCATGAAATATGTACCGAGTTCAGAACTCGATGATGCTTCATCGGCTGGTCAAGAGTATTCTAAGTTTGCCGGGCTGACGAAACCGTTATCATTTGCTAATGTAGTAAACAACACCAAGGAGAAGGTGAAGGTGAATTTTAGGGAGTTGGAGTCTTCCGAGGCTGTGGATGGAGCTGATGTTGTTATTCCGTTGTCTTCGGTTAAACAAGCCACGGACAGGTATGCAAACACTCTCTTCGGGTATTTCTTGGGCAAACGTCTAGCGTTTCCTGTGGTGGATTATTTTGCAAAGAACAACTGGGTTAAGTACGGTGTGTCTAGATTAATGATGAATGCGAATGGATTCTTTTTCTTTAAATTCAAAACTAAGGAAGGGATGGACAAAATGTTAGAGGATGGGCCATGGATGATAAGAAATGTTCCGATTATTTTGAAAGAGTGGTCGGCCTCTATCAAACTGGAGAAAGAGGAGCTTAAAGCTATTCCAGTCTGGGTAAAGATGCATGATGTGCCGTTAGCGGCATATACTGAGGATGGTCTAAGTTTGGTTGCCTCTAAAATAGGGGTGCTGAAGATGTTGGATTCGTATACCGCCACGATGTGTGCAGAATCTTGGGGTAGAAGCAGTTATGCTAGAGCACTCATTGAAGTTCAAGCGAGGGCTGATTTAAAGAGAAGTGTTACTGTTGCAATTCCATCCTTAGATGGTAATGGTTATTCAAAGGTGGAGGTAAAAATTGAATATGATTGGGAGCCTTTAAGGTGTTCTTCCTGCTGTGTGTTTGGTCATGAAGATAGCTCGTGCCCAAAGAATCCTCAGGTTGTTTCGAATTGGGAATCTGGGAAAAAGAGTGATGATTTTCAGGTTGTGGGTGCCAAAAAGAAGAAAGCTAATAACCAAGGCCTCCACATGAAAAATCAGAAACCTAAGCTAGTTTATAGACCAATTATCAAACCTAAACCAAAATAGTCCTTGAGGAGTTCGAACCAGGTGTCAACGTCAAACCCATTTGATGTCCTTAAGGAGGATGATGGTGATCAGGGAGGTACCACTGTGGGTCGAATGGAGAAGAAGGCTACGAAGCCTAGTGAAAACCAGGATTCGGACGAGGAGGAGGTTGTTGAAGTCTATAATTAAACGAATGATTTTATGACTTCGGGTATACGTTCTTCATCTTCAAGAGCAGGGCCGAGCACATCCTCCACAAAGTTCCATAATGGATAATCGATTTATGTTTCGTGTTAAGGGGCGGATGGCTTGTGACTATTTCGTCTTTGATGATGTGGTTGAGATTTTTTTGTTTTGGTGTCTATTGCTTGTCTACTTTATTTGTCATGATGTAAAGTAGACTAGGTTATGTGGTGTCATTGATACATTTGTTTTTTCTTGGTTTACATATATGGGGCATGTCCTGTATATGAACTAGTGTGGAACTCATCCTCACTACTTGTACTTATTTGCGGTTTGTTTTAATAGAATCACCGGGGTAACCCTTTACCCCAAAAAGAGAATAACCTAGTCTCCTTATGATTATGAAGTGAATCAATGGAAGAAAGGAAACAAGCAACTTGGAACCATCTACAGCTTGAACACTCCTTCTTGCATTTCAATCTCGACCTACGCTTGGATGGAATAGTGGCTTTCTTGTAGTAGTAGTAAATGAATCAGAACATCTAGGTAGCAACTATCTCGAAATGGATATGTAAACTCCCCCATTTTTAATGAGTATGGGTGAAAGGCCTGCTTTCACCTACGACTTTCTCATCAGAGGTTTAAAGAGGTAGTGGCTAGGACTAGAGGGAAGTTCAAGTCGACCAATGTGATAGGCGAAGAACTAACTTCTCTGGTGTCCGTCAAAGGATTCAGAGGTAGGGGATGACAAGTAATGAATCTGCCTGTTCGCGTTAAAGGGAAGGGCCTCATCGAAATCATCGGCTTTCTGCCCAACGCCATGGCCGTGGCCATATTATTTAAGAATATTTACGGATGTATAAGGCTAGCATAGGCTGAGTCTAATTCACCATCCCGGGATTGAGTTTTGACCATAAAATCAACTATCATGCTTCGATGGAAGGAGCATTCAAGACTATCGAGGTTGGACGGAGGCGCCTCTTCTCGGTTGGGAGTGAGTTGTGAATTCTGGTGAGAAGGCTTGTGATGTTCAATCTAAGATATTCGGAATCAAGATCCGGATAGAATTATTGGATTTCTCAATAACTTTCTTGAGTTGCTGTTGCCGAAGCTGAGCTTGAAGAGTGGAGTTCGGCGAGAATACTCTTGACAGGTGGGCATGGAAGCTATCTCATATGCTATTAGAGGATTTATACCGTAAACACACAACTTCCACCCTGTTGGCTGTAGTTTTAACTTGTATATGTGAAAATGAATAAGAAAATAAAGGATATTTAAAAAAGAATTAAAATAAGATATTTTTCTGCACAAAACAGGGAAAGAGAATGAACTAGAACAAAGCAGATTTTTTTCATTCCAGCACTACAAGCATTTTGTTACATGGGAGTACATCCAATAGGAAGCTTACACACACATAGACCAGCCAAACAACTAAACACAACATAACAAATAAAACCAAACAAAGACACTTAAATTAGCATAGGAGTCTATCTCCAGTAAGCATCGGAGTAGATCCCCACTAACAAAAGGCAAAGAACACCATACATTAAAACAAACTACTTTGCTTCTACAAACACTTATTTAAATCTTCTAGAAAGAGTCAACAGACTCTTCTAGTCTCCCCGGTCACCGAGGGTGGCAGCCCGCACAATGAGCTCTTTTTGTTCGGCGAGGAGGGCCTGAATAGTCTTCCAGACCGCGAATGCGGCCCTGAGTCAATTGCATCATATTTCCTACGACCTCCGGATCGTGAGCAGGCGGATGCTCCCAGAACGGACCGAGCATTTGCTCCTGTTGGAGCTTCTCGTTTTCTGCACGAGCTATATCGTGCTGAATTGTTGCAAGTCTTCTGGTGATATCCATAATGTTTGTTTTTGGAATCAGTGTTACTGAAAGTCTTTCTTTCTGACTTCTACCTCTCTCTTTGAAAATATAGACTGAAAGAAGCTTCTATTTCTATGCCTTGGAGGCGCCTAACTCTTTCTTATTATTAGTAAGATAAGTTGTCTTAGTTTCATAACATGTTTCAACCTCGGCTTTTCATGAATATGGAACCGGATCCACTAGATTTTAGTGTGCTGAAGAATTCTCTTTGTACTCCAATCTGTACGAAAGGCCCCCTTTCTTTTGGCGGGTATCGCCACATGGCTTAATCCTATATCACTCCTTCAGGAATAGGACACAATAATATAGCGCACATCAGAGAAGAGAGTACCCCCTTTATTATAAGACATGCGCCTCGCGTCCTTTCTTAATAGATGGAGCAATCGTTACTCGACGGCTCGAAAGCGGATCAGTACAAACCCACATGATCCATATTCGCTTACGTACCAAGCCTGCTTCGTCGTACCCTGACTACTCCTCTTTTACTGGCTTATTTGTACCCAGCTACATGATGGCACTCCCCTCGGCCAATCGTCACTCGACAGCTCGAAAGCAGATCAGTACAAACCCTCGTGATCCGTAGTCGCTTATGTACCAGGCGTGCTTCGTCGTACCCTGACTACTCCTTTTTCACTGGCTTATTTGTACCCGGCTACATGATGGCACTCCCCTCGGCCAATCCTCAATCGACAGCAACTCTGTCCTAGCGAATCCATATCACCTGGGTCTCTTTCTCTTAGGTTGGTTTCAGCAGAAAATACAAAGAAAAGTAAGTGGGTCCAGTCCACATCTTTTTTTCTTTAATAATGAACACTATAATTCGATGAATTACTCAAATGATTCAATGAATGACTCAAATGATTCCGGAAATACATCAATTTCTCCCTAAATATTGATACTTAGTATCACGATCAAGTTTACTAATTACCTTCGAAAAACATCTTTTTTTTCCTAAATAATTACACTTGAGAAGTCTCCCTCCTGGCGATTTTGGTGACCTTTGTTCTAGCATGAAACCCTAGTTTTCTTTGTGATCGATTGTATAACAGTCTGTGATTAGGAGTTTGATCTAATCAAACATCTATAACGAACTTATTAGCAAGAGTGACCGATTTAAATTTAGGGTTTTTGGTTTTTATTTCTTTTCTTATCGCCGCTCTAGGAACCTTCTGAAATCTTGATTTATTATACTTACTGTTATTGATCGCGGTTAACTGAGTTTAATTTAGCTAGATTGATACGCTTGTCTAATCTATTAAGGATTGAAGTCGGATTCTAGGGTTACAGGAGTTTAGTTTTTCTCGGTTCTTGGTGTATTGGTGGTACGTGTTTTTGGTTGCATGGTTGAAGGTTTTACGTGATGAAGGAGAGAGTAGGCAACTCTGATTTTGATTCGGATGGATACCCTATATTGAGTAACGTCGCTGAAGACATGAACAAATCTGATACGAATGACGGAGTAACAAACCCTAATATGTTTGAGGATACAGATTCGACTCCTGGAACTGTTCCTATGCGGGGAATCGGACTTCGAGTAACAAATATTGAGGGGAATCCACTGATGCCGAGGAGGGGTATGTACTCTACGAACAATGCGTCAGTGATAGATGGGCTGGAGTCTATATCGAAACCTGTGAACTTGGAGTTTAAAGGAGGGAACCCAGGTCTGTTTCCTGAGATGAAGGAGAAGAAGCCGATGGGTGAGTCTTATGCAGAAAAATTAGCATCATTCAAACCTGTGCAAAAGGTGAACTTTCGTTTTCTGGAAAATTCTAAGTCAATGGAGGATGCTGATGTTACCATACCTGTAGCTTCGGTTAAACAGGTTCAGGATAGATTTGCTAATGTATTGTTTTCTTGGGTAAAAGACTAGCGTTTCCGGTGGTTGAATACTATGTCAGGAATAGATGGGAGAAATATGGGTTGGAGAAATCTATGATGAATGGCTTGGGTTTCTTCCTTTTTAAGTTCAAGTCAAAAGAAGGGATGGATCAAGTCTTAAAGGATGGGCCTTGGCTTATAAGGAACATACCATTGTTCTTGAAGCAATGGACACCAAACACTGAACTGAAAAAGGAGGAGCTTAAGAAAATTCCAGTATGGGTCAAGTTGCATGACGTCCCCTTGGCGGCATACACGGAAGACGGATTAAGCTTGATTGCTTCCAAGATTGGATCTCCAAAGGTTTTGGATAATGAAACGACAAAAATGTGTTTTGATTCGTGGGGTAGAAGTGGCTATGCTAGGGCCATTGTTGAGTTAGATGCTGATAAAGAGCTGAAAGAAATGGTTACTGTGGCTATCCCGAATATGGAAAAAGGTGGTTTTTTGAAGAGTGAGGTGAGGGTGGAATATGAATGGATACCGCCAAAATGTAATACATGCAATGTATTCGGTCATAGTGATCATGATTGCCCACTGAGAAGTGTGGAGAAACCGAATAGCGAAGGAATTGAGAAGAGTTAAGTCGATGATCAGGGTTTTAGGAGTGGGATTAATAGAAAAAAGGGTATGAAGCAGAAGTTTCATGTCAATGAAAAACCGTAGTTTCAGGATCTCGCTTTCTAGGTTAACCCTAATTCTCTCTCTAGCCTAGGCGATTTCGTCCCTCATGCAGTCATAATCTTTCTTCGTAATCTGCTAGTTAACAGGTTGGGGATTAGTGATTGATTCTTCGATTATCAAATACTAAATCTGTTATTAGTGGTGATCGTGCAAAATTAGGGTTTCTGCCATCGCCGTCGTATCCTATTGGTTCGAACTCATTGGATAGCTCTTCTCTATTCGATCTGCAAGATTCATGGGGTAAGGTTATGCTAGTTTAGGGTTTGATTTTTCGTTTCTGTTTGTTGAGATTGTTGTCGGATTGGAGTTGTTGCATGATCGGCTGTTTCGTGTGTATTGGAGAGAGTTGTTTTTTCTCCTGAATGGATGACAATAAGACACATGCTAATGACGGCGGCAAACCTACATACTCGTTTGAGGGTTTGTCCAACCGAATTATTGATGTAGATGGTAATACTTGGTTACCTAGACGGGGCTCAATGCAGACGTCTCCAACTGAACCCCGTAAGATTAACATAATTGATGAATTGACAAAGATATCAGTTCCATACACGGCTGAAGATTAACATAATTGATGAATTGACAAAGATATCAGTTCCATACACGGCTGAAAACTTGCGGCCAGTAACTAGGGTTTCTGATAGGGAAGGGATCGATCAATCTAGCATGAAATATGTACCAAGTTCAGAACTCGATGTTGCTTCATCGGCTGGTCAAGGGTATTCTAAGTCTGCCGGGCTGACGAAACCGTTATCATTTGCTAATGTAGTAAACAACACCAAGGAGAAGGTGAAGGTGAATTTTAGGGAGTTGGAGTCTTCCGAGGCTGTGGATGGAGCTGATGTTGTTATTCCGTTGTCTTCGGTTAAACAAGTCACGGATAGGTATGCAAACACTCTCTTCGGGTATTTCTTGGGCAAACGTCTAGCGTTTCCTGTGGTGGATTATTTTGCAAAGAACAACTGGGTTAAGTACGGTCTGTCTAGATTAATGATGAATGCGAATGGATTCTTTTTCTTTAAATTCAAAACTAAGGAAGGGATGGACAAAATGTTAGAGGATGGGCCATGGATGATAAGAAATGTTCCGATTATTTTGAAAGAGTGGTCGGCCTCTATCAAACTGGAGAAAAAGGAGCTTAAAGCTATTCTAGTCTGGGTAAAGATGCATGATGTGCCGTTAGCGGCATATACTGAGGATGGTCTTAGTTTGGTTGCCTCTAAAATAGGGGTGCCGAAGATGTTGGATTCGTATACCGCCACGATGTGTGCAGAGTCTTGGGGTAGAAGCAGTTATGCTAGAGCACTCATTGAAGTTCAAGCGGGGGCTGATTTAAAGAGAAGTGTTACTGTTGCAATTCCATCCTTAGATGGTAATGGTTATTCAAAGGTGGAGGTAAAAATTGAATATGATTGGGAGCCTTTAAGGTGTTCTTCCTGCTGTGTGTTTGGTCATGAAGATAGCTCGTGCCCAAAGAATCCTCGGGTTGTTTCGAATGGGGAATCTGGGAAAAAAGGTGATGATTTTCAGGTTGTGGGTGCCAAAAAGAAGAAAGCTAATAACCAAGGCCTCCACATGAAAAATCAGAAACCTAAGCTAGTTTATAGACCAATTATCAAACCTAAACCAAAAAAGTCCTTGAGGAGTTCGAACCAGGTGTCAACGTCAAACCCATTTGATGTCCTTAAGGAGGATGATGGCGATCAGGGAGGTACCACTGTGGGTCGAGTGGAGAAGAAGGCTACGAAGGCTAGTGAAAACCAGGATTCGGACGAGGAGGAGGTTGTTGAAGTGTATAATGAAACGAATGATTTTATGACTTCGGGTATACGTTCTTCATCTTCAAGAGCAGGTCCGAACACATCCTCCACAAAGTTCTACAATGGATAAACGCTTTATGTTTCATGTTAAGGGGCGGATGGCTTGTGACTATTTCTTCTTTGATGATGGAGGTTGAGATTTTTTGTTTTGGTGTCTATTGCTTGTCTACTTTATTTGTCATGATGTAAAGTAGACTAGTTTATGTGGTGTCATTGATACATTTGTTTTTTCTTGGTTTACATATATGGGGCATGTCCTGTATATGAACTAGTGTGGAACTCATCCTCACTACTTGTACTTATTTACGGTTTGTTTTAATAGAATCACCGGGGTAACCCTTTACCCAAAAAAAAACCGAAGTTCGTATATAGGCCCAAGAAAACGGTTGAGAAGCTGGATCCAAATAAACCAAGTTCGTCTACAGGTCCTCAATTAGCTACTAGTAACCCGTTTACTGTTTTAAATGAGGTAGCTGAGGAACCGGATGCTGAAGTTCTGGAAGTCAAGCTAAGTTCGGATGATGGTATGCCAAAGTTCATGGGGGAAAATTTTAATGAGAATACGGTTAAAACAGGTGCAAGCACACCTGCTGAAGGGGTTATCGATGGATAGCATAGCCGTTTGGAATGTAAGGGGATTGAACCATCCCCTGAAACAAAAAGAGGTTCAAAATCTGGTTAAATCTAATGGCTTGCAGGTATTAGCTATTTTAGAATCGCATGTTCAGGTTCAAAACCTCAATAAAATTTGTAGGAATGTTTTTCAGAATTGGAGTTGGTCTTCGAATGGTAATGTGTGCAACAAAGGTACTAGAATTATTGTGGGTTGGAATATGGATTATGTCGATGTTATGGTCTTGCATGTTACGGATCAGGTTATTCATATGCAAATATGGCTCAAAACAGAAAAAAAAACATGCTTTATGTTTCTTTTGTTTATGCTAGTAATAGTGATCAAGATCGAAAACAGCTGTGGAATGCTCTTCGAATGCATAAACGGATTACTTTGGATAAACCATGGGTCATTATGGGGGACTTCAATGTAGCTCTTAATCTGGAAGATAAGTGTATGGGATCTTCCGTAGTTAACAGCGCCATTAAAGACTTCAATGAACGTGTGAATTGCATTGAAGTTTTGGATGTCAAGGCTCATGGTATGCACTTTACTTGGAATCAACGGCCGAGGAAAGGTTTGGGAATTCGGAAAAAAATGGATAGAATTATGGCCAATGTGAACTTTATTGACTCGTTTGTGGACGCGTATGCTAGTTTTCTTCCTAATGGTATTTCGGATCACTGTCCGTATGTGCTAAAGCTAATGAAGACCAGCCGTAATACACCGAAACCTTTTAAATTCTCTAACCTTTTGGCACATAAAAAGGAGTTCATGGATGTGGTTCATACGGGATGGGAAGTCACGGTGGAGGGGGTGCCTATGTTTAGAGTGGTAAAGAAACTTAGGGGTTTAAAACTCCCGTTTAGATCTTTATTGCATAAACAAGGGAACCTACATAGAAAAGTGCTGGACCTAAAGGTGGAGCTGGATAAGTTGCAAACAAATCTGGATTTGGATCCGTTTAACGTGAGTATCAAAGAAGCCGAATCAGAATGTGCTAAGCAATACCAAGATGCCTTGATTGATGAGGAGAGGTTTTTAAAGCAAAAGTCTAAACAAAAATGGTTGGAGGTTGGTGATGCTAATACTGTGTTCTTTCATAATGCAGTGAAGTGCAGGAACCATATTAATAAAATACATATAATTAAAGATACCGACGGAAATCTTCACGAAGGAGACGGAGTTGCATCAGCTCTGGTGAAACATTTTCGGGGTTTTTTTGGTTCTGACAGCGGCTTGGGGAAGAGAGTGGACAATGATATTTTCTCTAACAAGCTTCAATCCCATGTGGCTGAGTTCATGTGTCGGCCGGTTACTCTAGATGAGGTAAAAAACGCTATTTTTTCTATTAATGAAAATAAAGCGCCTGGTCCGGATGGGTATATGTCAGCATTTTTTAAGAAGGCTTGGTCAGTTGTTGGTAGTGAGGTTACTGCTGCTATTATAGATTTTTTTGAAACAGGTAGAATGCTTCAGGAAATTAACCATACATTTATTGCTCATATACCTAAGGTTCCAACCCCGGGTTTAGTCACAGATTATAGGCCGATTTCTTGCTGTAATGTTGTTTATAAGGGGATCAGCAAGATAATTACCAACAGAATTCTTGAAGGGTTGAAGGAGATCATTAGTGTTAACCAATCAGCCTTCGTCCCAGGTAGGAGGATTTCGGATAACATAATGTTAACGCAGGAACTCATGCACAATTATCACCGTCAGGTCGGTCCTCCTCGATGTGCTATGAAAGTGGATATTCAAAAGGCGTATGATACAGTGGACTGGAGGTTCTTGTGTGATACCTTGCACGGGTTTGGTTTCCACCAAAGGTTTATATCATGGATTAAGGAATGTGTTACATCTACATCGTTTTCTCTAAGTAAAAATGGGAATATCCATGGTTACTTTAAAGGAAAACGAGGTTTACGACAAGGTGATCCCATGTCTCCTTATTTATTTACTATGGTTATGGAGGTTTTATCATTGATCCTAAGATCAGCAGCTGAATTGGATGGTTCCTTTAAGTTTCATAACAAGTGTGAAAAGCAGATGATAATCAATCTTTGTTTTGCGAATGACTTATTATTGTTTGCTAGAGGGGAGATTAACTCGGTTAAGCTTATTTTGAAGTCCCTAAAGGAGTTTAAAGATGTTTCGAGTTTAGTGCCGAGTAATGCAAAAAGCACTATTTTCCTATGCAACGTTCCGAGTCATGTAAAGGAGAGGATTATGGAGCTGATTCCGTTTGAGGAAGGTAAACTGCCTATCAAATATCTGGGAGTTCCGTTGTTAGCTTCTAGCTGTTAGTGAAAGATTGTCAGGTGTTGGTGGATCGAATGAACAAGAGAATTATAGATTGGAAGAACAGTTTTCTTTCTTTTGCTGGAAGATTACTGTTAGTAAACTCGGTGCTCTCGTCCATCCATGTTTATTGGGCGTCAGTGTTCATATTACCGGCCAAGATTATAAAGGAACTTGAGAGTAAAATGAAATGGTTTCTTTGGGGTCTTGGTACAGCATCTAAAGGAAGAGCTAAGGTTGCTTGGAAGGATGTATGTCTTCCTAAGGCCGAAGGGGGGGTTGGGGATTAGGCGTATTGCAGACGTTAATAAATCGTTAATGTCCTATCACATTTACAGTATCCTTTCTGGCAGGAAGTCTCTGTGGACTGAGTGGGTGGATTTATATCGGCTCAAGGGCCGAAGCATATGGGATATCCCGGTTCAATCAAACGCGCCTTGGGGATGGAAGAAATTATTAAAGTGTAGGGCGATTCTTCGAGATTTTTTTTGGAGTAAAGTGGGTAATGGTCGTAGCTCCTTCGTTTGGTTTGACAAGTGGTGTGACGAATGCCCTCTAGCGAATTTTGTTACTCCCAGACAAATGGCGAGACATGGTTTCAGTGTGATGACTAAAGTTGCGGATGTCATTGAGCATGGGATGTGGTTGTGGCCAGATGCATGGAGGGATATTTATCCGGTTTTATTTCAGTTGCAACCTCTTAATGATTCCAACGCTAAAGATCAAATCTTGTGGAGAAACTCGGAAGGTAATCTTGTGTACTTCACTTCTAAAGAGGTGTGGAGTTCCATTCGTATCCGGGAGCAACAAAAAGATTGGTCAAAGCTCGTGTGGTCCTCTTTCAACATTCCAAAGCATGCATTTACGTGCTGGCTCATCTTTAAAAGAAAACTGTGGACTCAAGACCGTATCCTCCAGTGGAATTACAAGGTGACTGGATCTATGAATCAGATGTGTTATCTATTGTGTCACGCAGGCTTAGAGACACATGAACATTTATTCTTTCAATGCACATACTCAAAGGAAGTGTGGAAAAATGTCCGGTTTAAAGCTGGCATGAGTTCGGTTCAAGATCGATGGGAAGACATTATCGCATGGCTGATTCCGAAAGCTAATTCAAAATCAGTTGCAGCGATTGTTAGTAAGCTGGTTGTTGCTGCTTCGGCGTATTCTATTTGGAGTGAAAGCAATACTAGATTCTTTAGCAACAGGTTGCGACCTCTGGAGCAATTATCGGAATTTATTCTTAGCACTGTTCGAAGCAAATTAATGTCATTCAAGTATAAAGCGGCTGATAATGTAAGGCGACTCTTGGAGGAGTGGAAGATTGATGATGTAGAGTACTTTGAAGAACAATGAAAGCATTTGCAGTTTGTTTCTTTTTGTACTAGTCTCACTGTTTGGTTGTCGTTTCTTGTTTACTCTTTTGTGGTATGTCACAAAGAGAATTAGGGGGCATTGTCAGCCTTCCTACTTGTAATATTTTGGTATTGTTATAAAATCACCGGGGTAACCCTTTACCCAAAAAAAAAATCTTTTTTTTTTCATTTTTTCCTAAACTCTTATCAAAAGGTTCGCAGAAGAAATTAACATAGTTCTCGTAAGAAGTCATTATGGTTTGAATCTTTTGTTCCCATGTATCCCTATCCACCTTGCCCTTCTACTTACCGGCTTGGCTATTTCGAAGGATTTGCTTCGGCGGGTGATTGAACTAAAAAAGAATTCCTGAAAGTGGCACTCCTTCCTAGCTTCTTACCCCATAGCGGGAGATTTTTTGACAATCGGTCATAGATTCCTTGGCTTGGCTAGGAACCTAGTCCTTTCTTGTGACAACAGAAGAGAAGGAATTTCCTTCTTGTCCAATACCAACTATGTCACACCCCCAAAAATCCACACACGGAGTATCACCGCTTGGAGGCGTGACATGACCAGGATCGAGCCACCAATCATATTGAACAACGTAATTAAGTAAATAAAATCAACCACAATACGATTGATGACCAATGCTAGTTAACTAAGTTTAGTTTAAACAGTGGAAGCATAAACGTAAATCCAAAAGCATAAGTCCATAGTTTATAAGTTAAAGTTCAAAACGCAAGTTTAATAAGTTCATAAGGATTTAAATATTAAGCACGGAACATAACAGTCCGTACACCACAACGACTCCTTCCTCGTGCAAGCTCCAAGCATTTAGCGACCTGTAAGGCATGTAACAACGAGTCAACAACAAAGTTGAGTGAGTTCACGTTTGGTTGTTTAGTTTTAAGTTGTTTCTGAAAAACGTGGTTTGACTTTCGTTGGCTTAATTGCCGTGGGGGGTTACCCCGTAGTTGAAAGTATGTTTAACCAGTTCCTTTTAAATTACCCAAACCATATCCATAATCAGTGGGGGCTTTCCCCGTGTGAACTACTAGACGGTATGATATCGACTACTACGCAAATAAGTTGTGCCCTACATCAGTGTCTATCATCACTGATAGTTTGCCATAGTCCATTAGTACACGCCCATCCGACCGGCACGGTGTGAGGTTTGTTAAACCTAATAGCGCTATTAACTAATGACCCGCTCGCCATTGGCCTCGGCGATTAAGTCGATATAATTAAGAGGGACTTAATGATAGAGTTTTGTCTAGCTAGTTTTAAGGTTGTTGTCCTACACAAGGAGGATGAACGTACGTATTCTGCACTAGGAGAATTCGTAGTATTTATAATGGCATCCTATCCATGGAGGATGGCCGTACATATCTTCCCAAGGGGATATGTAGATTTAGTTTTAATTCTTTGACCCATTCCCAAACCACCGGGAATCCCATGCCTTGTAGAAAGTGTGAACTCACCTCGGTTTGCTCGGTTAAATTCTCTTTTTTTGGGTAAAGGGTTACCCCGATGATTCTATTAAAACAAACCGCAAATAAGTACAAGTAGTGAGGATGAGTTCCACACTAGTTCATATACAGGACATGCCCCATATATGTAAACCAAGAAAAAACAAATGTATCAATGACACCACATAACTAGTCTACTTTACATCATGACAAATTCCACTATTACTATTGGCATGAGAGAGTTCTATGAGTGTGTCCAATGTAATGAGCTGGTGGATATCAAGAGCCATGGAATGCAATTTACCTGGAATCAAAAACCGAAACAAGGAATAGGTGTGATTAAAAAGATTGATAGGATCATGGGGAACATTCACTTCTTGGATATGTATCCTGATGCTTATGCTCTCTTTCATCCTTTTCGTATTTCGGATCATACTCCTTGCTTGCTTTTCCTATCCAGCTTTAAACATAATCGGCCAAAACCCTTTAAGTTTGCTAATTTCTTAGCAACTAAGGAGGGATTCATCCATTGTGTTTCGACTGAATGGAGTAAAGAGGTTCAAGGGGTAACCATGTTTTCGGTTGTAAAAAAGCTCACCTTTTTGAAATCTCCTCTAAGACGTCTTCTATACAAGCAAGGTAATCTTCATGAAAGGGTTAAGTCTTTGAGGTTGAAGTTAGATGAGGTTCAAAAGGCTATAGATGCTAATCCGTTTGATGCTGGCCTTAGAGAGGAAGAGTCTATCCGTCTTAAAGAGTTCCGTTCAGCTTCTTATGATGAAGAGTGCTTTCTTAAACAAAAAGCCAAAGCGGACTGGTTGGCGGCGGGTGATTCAAATACTAAATTTTTCCACAACTGTGTGAAAACGAGGAACGTGTGCAATAAGATATTTCAAGTCAAAGATATTAATGGCAATCAGTTCAAGGGCGATGATGTTTTTGCAGTGTTGGTTAGTCACTATGCTGATTTTTTGGGTGCGGTGCATAATGTGGAAAAACTAGATGCAAATGGTTTGTTCTGTAATAGGCTGGATTCAAATGTTGCAGCTTCTATGATTCGTCAGGTTACGCGGGAGGAGGTAAAAACTGCTATATTTTCTATTGGGGAGAATAAGGCCCCAGGTCCTGATGGTTACACTTCGGCGTTTTTTAAAAATGCATGGGAGATTGTCGGGGATGAGGTTACGAAAGCTATTTTGGAATTCTTTAATAATGGGAAGCTGCTGCAACAAGTAAATCACACCATCATAGCGTTGGTCCCAAAAGTAGCTACACCTAATTCGGTTAGTGATTATCGGCCTATTTCTTGTTGTAACGTGCTTTATAAGTGTATCAGCAAAATTCTTACTGATAGAATCAAAGGAAGCCTGGATTATCTGGTGAATATTAGCCAATCTGCTTTTGTTCCTGGAAGAAAGATATCAGATAATATCCTTCTTACTCAGGAATTAATGCATAACTATCACCTGAATGTGGGGCCTCCTAGATGTGCATTTAAGATTGATATTCAGAAGGCTTATGATACAGTTAGCTGGTCATTTCTGGAGGATATCCTGATTGCGTTTGGATTCCCTCACAAAATGGTTAGTTGGATTATGACGTGTGTTAGTACTGTTTCATACTCTTTGAGCATTAATGGTAATCTTCATGGGTATTTCAAGGGCAAACGGGGGTTGAGGCAGGGGGACCCTATATCTCCTTATCTTTTTACTTTGGTCATGGAGGCTCTTTCGCTTTTATTACACAATGCAGCTAGCTCGAGTAATGCATTTAGATACCATATACATTGTAAAAAGCAGAAGATTATAAATGTCACTTTTGCTGATGATCTGTTCATTTTTGTGAATGCTGATGTTGTTTCGGCTAAGATAGTGAGAGATGCACTTAATCGGTTCTCTAGGGTTTCGGGCCTGATTCCAAATATGATGAAAAGCACGGCCTTCTTTGGTAATGTTCCTCAATCCATTAAAAGAGAAATCCTAAGCATTATGCCATTTCAAGAGGGTGTGCTTCCTGTTCGATATTTGGGAGTTCCTCTAGTTTCTTCTAAGCTTTTGTATAAGGATTGTAAGGTGCTGGTAGAGAAAATGGAAAAGAAGATTGATAACTGGACGACAAAATCTTTATCTTTTGCAGGTAGATTACAGCTGGTTATTTCGGTCCTTTCGGCGATGCATATTTACTGGGCTACAGTTTTCTTATTACCAGCTAGAATTGTTACAGAGTTGGAAAAACGTATGCGAGATTTTCTATGGTCTGGGAATTACCATAACACCAAAACAAAAAATCTCAACCTCCATCATCAAAGACGAAATAGTCACAAGCCATCCGCCCCTTAACACGAAACATAAAGCGTTTATCCATTGTAGAACTTTGTGGAGGATGTGTTCGGACCTGCTCTTGAAGATGAAGAACGTATACCCGAAGTCAAAAAATCATTCGTTTCATTATAGACTTCAACAACCTCCTCCTCGTCCGAATCCTGGTTTTCACTAGCCTTCGTAGCCTTCTTCTCCACTCGACCCACAGTGGTACCTCCCTGATCACCATCATCCTCCTTAAGGACATCAAATGGGTTTGACGTTGACACCTGGTTCGAACTCCTCAAGGACTGTTTTGGTTTAGGTTTGATAATTGGTCTATAAACTAGCTTAGGTTTCTGATTTTTCATGTGGAGGCCTTGGTTATTAGCTTTGTTCTTTTTGGCACCCACAACCTGAAAATCATCACCCTTTTTCCCAGATTCCCCATTCGAAACAACCTGAGGATTCTTTGGGCATGAGCTATCTTCATGACCAAACACACAGCAGGAAGAACACCTTAAAGGCTCCCAATCATATTCAATTTTTACCTCCACCTTTGAATAACCATTACCATCTAAGGATGGAATTGCAACAGTAACACTTCTCTTTAAATCAGCCCCCGTTTGAACTTCAATGAGTGCTCTAGCATAACTGCTTCTACCCCAAGACTCTGCACACATAGTGGCGGTGTACGAATCCAACATCTTCGGCACCCCTATTTTAGAGGCAACCAAACTAAGACCATCCTCAGTATATGCCGCTAACGGCACAGCATGCATCTTTACCCAGACTGGAATAAGCTGGTGGAAGAGCCTAACTTGGATGCTTCTAGCTTACCATCTATTAATCCTCGAAACCTTTCCATAATTTTTTACTCAAGGTGAAAGACCATCATAAATGGGGAACCCTCCCATGTATTGATGGGGATGGGTTTGTTAAAGAAAAGGTTTATGTGGAATATGAATGGAGCCCCCATAGGTGTAGCCGATGCTGTGTGTTTGGTCATAATGAAGACTCATGTCCGAAGCAGGTTGCTCGAGTGGCTAATGGTGGGAACAAAGGTCATAAGCAAAAGGAATTTAAGTAAAATTTAGGTCCGAAAAAAGTGAGAGTTACTGATGCGGAGGGATTTATGGATGTGGATTCTCATAAATTGGCGAAACGGACTGGTTTCCCAGTTAATAAACAAAAACAAAAGTTCGAGTATAGGCCAGTGGCACCTAAACCCGATTCTAATAAAGCGGGAGGTGGAGTGAAGATACAACCGAAACCAGCTGGTAATGTTGCTTTGCACAACCCGTTTGACACTCTAAGGAATGATGAAGGGGAGTCTAGTAAAACAGGTGGGGGAGTAGATGTGGATCAAGAGGACTCAGATGATGAGGAGATAGTGGAAGTATACAATGAAACAAATGAATTTATTAGAGAAGATAATCATGAAACTAATATTAAAAAAGGGGCAAGCACTCCTGATTCAGTGGTTTTAAATGGTTAGTTTTGCTACTTGGAATATTAGGGGTTTGAACCGGCCCCTGAAACAGAAGGAGGTTCGTCAAGTTGTCAACGATAATAATGTTAGCTTATGTGCCATCCTTGAATCTCATGTGGATGTGAATAATTTGAGTAAATTTTGTGGCTTTGTGTTTCGGAACTGGGATTGGACATCTAATGGTGCTTCTTGTAAAAAAAGGGACTCATATAATTCTAGGATGGGACCCGGCAGTTGTGGATGTTATGGTTCTCTCTCAAGCGGCTCAAGTGATGCACGTTCAGGTTATCTTTAAACTTGACAAGAGAAGTCTTTTTTGTTCGATTGTGTATGCAGCAAACTATTATATTGAGCGTAGGACTTATGGCAGCATCTTCGAATGCATAAAGTGCTGGTTAAAAATGCCCCTTGAGTAATAAAGGGGGATTTTAATTCGGCTCTTAATCGAAGACAAGTCCTTTGGAGTTTCTAATATTTCTCTAGGTATGCGTGATTTCAAGGAGTGTTTGGAGGATATTGAGATGTTTGATGTTAATCGAGTGGGTATGCACTTTACCTGGAACCAAAAGCCGAAGAATGGTGTCGGTTTGTTGAAGAAAATTGATCGTGTGCTGGGTAACACTCCGTTTGTGTCTGAATATCCAGACTCGGTGGCTTTGTTTCAACCATACGGAGTCTCGGATCACTGCCCTTGCATATTGAGATTTCCGAAAGCTGCCAAACCTAAGCGTAGACCTTTTAAGTTCGCCAATTTCTTAATGTTCAAACCGAAGTTCTTGGATATTGTTAAAAAGGAATAGGAAGCGTCTATTAGTGGTGTCTACCAGTTTCAGGTTATGAAAAAGCTTCGATTGCTGAAATCTCCTCTTAGATCCCTTTTGTTTGCCCAAGGTAACTTGCATAAAAAAGTTGCGGATCTTCGTGGAAAGCTTGAGAATTTGCAAAAGGCGATTGATCTGGACCCGACTAATGAGGAGCTTTGGAGTCGAGAAACAAAAGTGTTGTGTGATTTCCAGGAAGCTTGTCTTGATGAAGAAAGGTTTTTGAAGCAAAAATCTAAAGTGGAATGGCTTCGTGCGGGGGATTCGAATTCAGCTTATTTCCACATGTCGTTAAAGAGTAGGAACCATCGAAGTCGTATAGATATTATTTCTGATGCGAATGGTACATCTTATGAGGGAGATAACGTTCCTGATGCCCTAGTCAATCATTATATGAACTTTTTGGGTTGTCAAGGTCAGACCTCTCTTGAACCGTCTCCTGAACTGTTTACTTGAAAGTTAGATACGGTAGTTTCCAACAACATGGTTCGGCCTGTTACTCTTGATGAAATAAAGATGGCTATGTATGCTATTGGTAATGATAAAGCGCCGGGGCCAGATGGATTTACGGCTGCTTTCTTTAAGCATGCTTGGGATATAGTGGGTAGTGATATATCGAATGCGGTCCTAGACTTCTTCAACACGGGGAAGCTTTTAAAACAATTAAACCACACTCTTCTTGCACTGATTCCGAAGATTACGACGCCTACAAGAGTGACAGATTACCGTCCGATCTCTTGTTGTAACGTCATCTTTAAATGCATTAGTAAGGTGTTGGTGAATCGCATAAAAGATGCTTTAAGTGGGATAGTTAGTATTAATCAGTTGGCCTTCGTTCCGGGAAGGAAAATTTCGGATAACATTGTGCTGACTCAAGAACTGATGCATAATTATCATAGGCACTTTGGTCCTCCTAGGTGTGCTTTTAAAGTTGATATTCAGAAAGCGTATGACACGGTTGACTGGGAATTTCTTAAACAAGTTCTCGTTGGTTTTGGTTTTCATCGAGTTATGGTGGACTGGATTCTGGTATGTGTGTCTACTACTTCTTACTCGGTATGCATTAATGGTAATGTTTATGGGTTCTTTGATGGTAAGCGGGGCTTAAGGCAGGGTGACCCCCTCTCACCGTATCTTTTTACGCTTGTTATGGAGGTGCTTACTTGTATTTTGCAGCACATGATCAGGATTGATTCTTCATTTAGATTCCATAAAAAATGTGAAAAACAACAGATTGTTAATTTGTGTTTTGCGGATGATCTATTCCTTTTTGCTAGAGGAGATGTTGATTCGGCTCGATGTATTATGAATTCCCTTAGAGACTTCACTAAAATGTCGGGTTTGGTTCCTAGCTCTCAGAAAAGCACGGGTTTCTTTTGTAATGTTCCAGATCATGTTAAAATGGCGATTATGAGTACTATTCCTTTTGAGGAGGGTACGCTTCCGGTTCGTTACTTGGGTGTCCCTCTTATCTTCTAGACTCCTCTATAAGGATTGCAGCATTCTGGTTGAGCGGCTTGATCAGCGTATTCATAACTGGAAGAATAAGCTTCTTTCCTTTGCAGGTAGAGTACAGCTTATTATTTCGGTTTTATCAGCTATGCATGTCTACTGGTCCTCGGTTTTCATTTTACCCGCTCGGATTATTCATGACTTAGAAGCAAAAATGAGGAACTTCCTTTGGTCTCAGGGTTCCTTTGAACGTGGGAAGGCTAAGGTTTCTTGGAAATCTGTTTGTGTTCCTAAGTTAGAAGGTGGTTTGGGTATTCAAAGGATTGGTGATGTTAACAAGGTTCTGATGGTTTTGCATATTTGGAGCATTCTTACAAATCGGGAATCTCTTTGGGTGGCTTGGATTCACTCCTACAGGTTAAAGGGTTGTAATTTCTGGGATTGTAAACCAGTTCAGAATTGCTGTTGGAGTTGGAGAAAATTGTTACAGTTGCGGCCATTAATTAGAGGGTTTTGTTGGTCCAAACTTGGTAATGGTAGAGACACTTCAGTTTGGCATGATAATTGGAATGTTATCGGTCCGTTGAGTTCCTTTCTTTCGCCTAGGACTATCACAAGGGAGGGATTTTCGCTACAAGCCACAGTTGTGGATTTGTCTTTTAACGGTTCTTGGTTATGGCCTGCTGCTTGGAGAGACACTTACCCAGTTCTTATACAGCTTGATCAGGTGCAAAGAGATGCTAACACGCAAGATTGTTTGCTTTGGAAAGATGGGGACGAGGTTAGTGATTATTCGTCATCGGGGGTATGGAATTCTATCAGAACTAGCGAACCAGAGGTAAACTGGCATAGTATAGTTTGGTTTTCGCAATGTATTCCTCGGCATGCTTTCTTTATGTGGCTTATTATGCGGCGTAAGCTGGTGACTCAAGATAAAATCATGCTTTGGAACTCCACAAGAAGAACTAATATGAATATGATGTGTTGCCTCCTATGTTATGAGAATATGGACTCGCATGATCATTTGTTTTTTTAATGCAAGTATTCGGCAAAGATTTGGGACTTGGTTCGTGCAAAAGCAGGTATGGGTAATGTGGAAGCTAATTGGAGTGCCATCATAGACTGGCTTCGACAAAGTGCTAGGTCCAAGTCCGCAAATAATTTAGTGTGTCGATTGATTGTTGCTGCTACTGCTTATGCAATTTGGCGGGAAAGAAACACTCGTTTATTCAAGAACCATGCTAGGCCCCCGGAAGCTATATGTGACTCGATTTTTGATACAGTCCGATATAAATTGATGGGTTTAAAGTTAAAGAATACGTCTAAAGTGAGGATACTTCTTCAGAAGTGGGAGATTTATGGAGTTTCGACTATTGATGATGGAGGCTGATTGATGTGTTAGTTTAGCTACATGTTATTTCCTAGATGTTTAGTCTAGTCGTTGTTGCTTCGGCTTGTTTCTTGTTTTATTGTTCCACTTTCATGAGGCATGTCTCATGTTTGAACTAGTAAGGGCTTTCCTTACTACTTGTTTTTTCTGGTTTGTGAATATATAAAATCGTCGGGGTAAACCCTTTACCCAAAAAAAATGGGGAACCCGCAGTAGGAGTCCCGGGAGAGGAATCAACAACGGAAGGTGAAACCGGTATCGAATAGGTGCTGAAAGCAGGCCTTCTGAAGGAGTAGTACCAGTGGGTAGAGAAGGTAAATCCAGTTCAACTATTGGGTAGGAGCTGGCCGTGTATTATCTCAGCAGGGTCGTACATACCCCTAAGAAGATGTGCTTATTGCTCTACTTTGCAGCAACCAAGCTCCAACACTACATCCTTTCCACAACAGTGTTGGTAATAGCTCGAACGGACCTGATTATGCTGGCCCGTGTTGAAGGGGAGAAGTGGATCCTAGGGCAATCCGAGTTCACTTTTAGCTACGTTCATATGAAGGCGGTCAAAGGACAGGTATTTGCAGACTTCTTGGCAGATCATACCATGAATTTTTTTGAGCTCGATGAAGAAGTCCTCGCCTTTGCAAAGGTGGTTCCATGGACTCTCTACTTCGATGGATCTAGCACTTTGGGGCTACAGGGGCTGGAGTGGTATTAATATCACCTTCAAGCCCCGCAAGCTGTTAAAAGATTGAATTTTCAAACCAGGCAGTATCACCATTTAGGAAAAACTGCTTTCGTGCTGTCTCTTTCGGATGAAGGTGAGTGGCAAAGTTTGGTTCAACTAAGGAGTAGGTCGTCCTATCTGATAGAGCGGGTAATGCTCAAATTCTTTTTATATTTGGGGTTGACCCGAGAAAGACTAAAGACGGGAGAGCACACACAGACATCCTCGGAAAGAACTAATGAACTACGCCATCCCTGACACTTATGCGGTGAGATACCAACCATACGATATCACCCACAAAGCTAAGAGGCCACAGACACCGAATAATACCCATAAAGAACGCTAACCAGCATCTGATTCGAATCATTATGCTCGATAAAGGAAAAAAGAGAAGCTCAAATAGAAAACGACACTAATGCAAGTAAGATAGCAAGCCAGACAAGCGCTAAAGAAAGAAGGGGTACAAGCAAGCGCAAGAATCAAAGCAGGGCAGGATCGAAGAGCTTAGATAACAAGCAAGCAAGAAGGAATCCCTCAAAGGCAAGGTCTTTCATGCTTCGATGCGTGCTAAGACAACCGCTCATGTCTACTTCTAATGCGCACAAACCAGAGCAATCTCCCCGGAACCCCATCCCTAGTAAAGAGGTACTGACCATTGGTTCTATCATGCCCCAGTTAACGATAACCTCGGATAGACTAAGTATCTTAGGTGAGACCTAGAGTGCAGCCAAAATAAAACTTCCACATCTGAGATTCCATGTGTGACAAACTCAATTGAGAAATGACCCTCTTGTACGCTAACATTCTAGGATGGCATGGTTGGTAAAAACTCTCCTTGATAAATTGAGTATGGAGAGCTCGGGTGGGGCATCAAGTCAAAGATTTCCCTCCGGAGTCTATTCCATAGCTGATTCCTTACTATATACTGTAAGAGGCCTCTGACAGGTTCTTATGCCTGAAAGACATTCACAGATGGAGGGATGACGAATGGTTTAACAGGAGCTGAATAAGTCTCGGATAAAGGCTTCACCGGTCAGGCATTCACCAACTTTTCTTTCTTTAGTTGCAGTATAGGAATGTCCTCTTAATTCAACTAGAAAGGTTTCTCAGTAACTGAAAATAGTAGCATAAACCACTCCTGCTGAGCTATAAAAGAACCTCACCTGCCGGAATCATAAACTCCAGATTCTTCTGTTGTTCCTGGAGCTGCAGAAAGGGATGCTTTAGCTGTTGAGGCTAAGAAGGGAATTGAGGTAGAGCTGGCATAAGAGAATGATGTTACTGAGCTAATATTCAAATGTCTATTTATGTGAGAACTTCTTGCGCCTTTGGTTGACACCACCTTAGCCTTAGTCAGTAAGAGAGGGGTAACTATTAGATAGGGACTCCGGAAGTTCATGTTTCTGGGTTGGAGTCACCGAAGTGGACGATAGGCAAGAGAAGACCCAAGTGTGGACCTGACAAGCATAAGATTCATTCAATAACCAAGCCGGAGAGTCAGCACCACTCCGAAGTACTAATAACTAAGTTGAAGAGAGAGCAGGGCCATAGACGAAAGTGAACTATATAGACAACTTACCGGAGACCATATGCAATGAACAAAAGACCCGCGGAAGGGTATTAGTCGCCGAGAAAGCTAGCGCGCATAGATCAAAGCTTAGTGGAGAGACCGTACATAGGCCTGTTCCAAAGCCGATCCTTCAACCAGTATTGCTTCTCATGATTCTCAGTTGAGGGTGGGTTGACCCGGGCCCGGACGAACCTTCAAACAAGCAGAATAGAAGGTGACCACAAATCCATCTCTGTGGGAGGCTGGTACCCATAAGGCCATACCCGGCATGGGAAAGAAAAGCGGCGGACAACCGACTGAACTGGGGAGCCTAAACGGCATTGAGGCTGAGTCCATCGGTCGACAAACGGTTTATATCTACAGGTGCTTTCATTATGGATCGGTCGACTTGTCACGATTGATTGCTCACACACAATTAGGTTAGGCAGGCTTGGGGAGGTGATCTGAATCGCTATCGATACGATGTGGGGCTTATTTGCTAACCGTAACAAGGCTTGAAGACCTCCGGCTGGATTTGAAATGGATCAGGTAGGGCATCGCGTGGGTGGGATTAGCAGTTTGGTCTGTTTCCTTCAATGGTAGGAAATCCGCATCCGCGGAGGTATACGGGGGGAAGCCAGTATGCAGTAACTCTACTCGCTCCTTTGGATCACTAAGGAAAATCTTTACTCACACATACCGCAGTGTATTCTTGTCAACTCACATAGTCGCACCTACCAGCACAAGACGACTACCCCCTGCACGCCACTAAACGACGCTATTTAATGCTTTGGTTCGCCCAATACAAGAACTACAGCCCAAGCTTAAGGCTAAAGCCGTGGACTACGCCCCCGTGAGAGCCCTCTATTTGACTAACGTACTCCTTTCCCCCATACCTTCACTGGGAATGATTGAACTTCAGATTCAAATAATAGCGCATCGCGTAATGTAAGTACTCCTTCCCCTTTCTTCTTTTATGATTTTATCTACTTGAAATGCTTAAGTGCGAAGAAGGTACCTAGGGGACCAAACGAAACGGCACTGAAGGGTCTTCAACTAAAGCTTTGCCAGTACTGAAAGACGACTAAAGATTTATATACTAGACTTAAGGATTATACCCCACCTTACCGGATTTGTAAAAAAAGGAAAGGCTAGAAAGACCTACTTGACAAGTTTCCTTATGGGTGAGTTCGTAGGTGGTTTAAGTCGAGTGTAGCAAAGGGAATGGAATGAACTGCAGGAGGCTGAAAAGCCGTAGTGCGCTAGCGCTAGCGAGTTAGCACAATAACTTACTGTCTTGTTTTCTTCGCTGATTCTTTTTTAATATTAAACGAAAACGGTTGCTAATGCTTGTAGCGTGCTTTTGTCCTTAGTCAATTTTGGACTGAAGCTATTCTGACTACCATATCTTTTTTGAACCGAATACCTTCCTCTGTCATCTCTGGTCTCTCTTTTTTAGAGAAGATTTTCTACCACGCCTGACTATGAAGAGTTTCGAGTCTATCGGGAGAGGATGTGGTGGTAACCCGCTCAGCTTCGTCTAGAGCCGCGCATCCAGCTGTGTAGGAAGACTCACCCTAGCCACTATAGTGACCCCACCCCCAACTCTAGCTGAGAAGCACCCTCCATCCACTTCCCCTTTTTCGTGTGCCCAAAAGCCCAGTTTATGAGCCCATTTCTGATTCCCTTACCCAATCTCATGAGAAGCAAGCCCAGCCCTTAAAATGTCTCCAGACAGCCAGCCCTCACCAGGCATTGCAAAATGCTCTACCACGAAGCAAGCTCTCCCCAGATGCGGAAGTGGGGAAGCCGGAAGTGGCTAAAGAACTCGGAGGGAGAAAGTAGTTGGACAACTATATACAGTTAAAGAACATCCACCTTTCTCATTCCTTATGTACTTTTTCTTACTTCATCCATACTTTTTTACTTTTTATGAAGTGTGGGGCAAATGGCGCCCTCTACTTCTACTTCTAACTAAAGGCGAAGGGCCGGCATTGCAAGCAAATAGAGAGCTTCGCCCAATTGATCGTTTGCGAGCCGGAAAGCGTACCGGCAGTTTTAGTAGCGAAAGGGCCGCTTGCTTAACTTCATTTTTCAATATTCTAAAAGAATTATATATATATATATATATATAATAAATAGAATTCTATATCTATCAATAAAAAAAAGATATATAGAATCTTTTTTTTTCCAATTGTTCATTCCTGGGGAGAGGAAGAAGCAGATAGAGCAAAGGCCTCCTCTTTCCGTTCGCTCTTCCCGAAGTGAGCGAATTGAATGTAGAGATCCGTAGGGGCTTATAGTTTAATTGGTTGAAACATACCGCTCATAGCGGTGATATTGTAGGTTCGAGCCCTACTAAGCCTACCACCCCCTGCTCTTCTCTTTCAGCCCTTGCTGGTGAAAGTCTTAGAATGAATGTTGGCCTAGATAGAGGAATAAAAACTAGCTCGACCGGAAGGGAGAGGTTAGGCGAATCAGTAACTGAAATGAAAGCTGGAGTAAGACAATCAGTTGGAGAGCTAGGATGAAGAAGTAGGAAGGGGTATTCGAAAGGCAGAAGGGTAAGAGCTAGAAGGCTGTCTTTGAGGATAGGATGGTCGGACAAGGAATCCAACCTCTTTCTATAGATAAGATAAGTCTGTAACTTCAGGTCGAATCACTAGAAAGTATACTATTCTGAGGGTTGGCATTCGTCGTCCCTTAATCGCTTACTGATATGCTTTATCTCATCTAGCCAGCACTCTAAGACCCTTTTTCCACCCTACTGGCTTTATGTAAGAGCCTCAGATCGTATGCTTTCAAGCCTGCCTCTTTCTTGAACTGGCCATGGAATAAAAAGTAGATCTGTGACAACTATGCTCTGTAAACGATGTACGATGTAAAACAATATCAATTATCAACGAAACGATGTGTTTTGGTGTTAATAAGTGTGTATTTGTGTTTGATGATTTTACGATTTGATTTCAAGCTTTAAATCGCTTTCTGGAAAGTTATACGCAAACTGATGCGTAAACGTAATCAGTTTAATGCGAGAAACACTCCGAAATAGTTTACATAACTTAGAAATAAGTTTTGGAAGGTTTGGTGTGTCGAAAACAAGTTTCTTCGATCGCAGGGACTATTTGTGTCAAACTGCGAAACTACGCCGATTCATACAATAACGAACATTCCGGAACTTGATCATAAGCTAAACATACCTTAAATATCCTTTACATAGCTTAGAAATAGGCTTTGAGGGGTTTGGTATGCGAAAATAAACTTATTTGATCAACATGGACTAAAAGCGTCAAAAAGTGCATAAGTTTGCATTTTCACGCATATCTTACGTTCTGAATATATCCGGACATCCAAAAATTTTTGTAATCATTAAAATATTTTATTTTAGTTATTGGAATGCAAAAATACCATTCGTCGCGTAATTTGGATCGTTTTTCGTGTCCGTTCGTGTTTCGTCGTAATTAACCGAATAATGTGAATAATACGTATTGAGAACCCTTTTCTCTCTATCCTTTTGGCGATTTTTTGCTTCTTCATGAAACCCTAGATTTTTCTTCATGATCTTATGTATAACAGTCTGTAACTGGAATTTGATTCATCAATACTCTAGAACGAACTAGTTAGCATTTGTGACCGATTAAGAATTAGGGTTTATCTTTCTTTTTTTTTTTCAATCGCCGCTCTAGGGTTTCTTTTTGAAACTCTGATTGATTACACTAGTTGTTGTTGATTGCGGTAAACTGAGTTTTACTTAGCTAGATCGATAACACTTTTATAATCGGTTAAGGGTGGATAATCGATACTAGGGTTTAAAGGTTTAAGGGTTTACGGTTTTCTGTTGATAAGGCTGCATGTTCGGTTGAGTTTTCGTTTGGTTACGTTTTCATTTGCATGGAGAGAAATAGGGATGGGGGATTGGAGGATTTAGGGTTTCAATCTTTTTCTGAAAAAATGAATGGGGATGTTTTCATGAGTTCAAAGCTGCCGTTGAATGTCTAGGATTTGAGAGAGAAGCCGTCTTTGTTTAGTAAGACACTGAACATAGATGGTAACCCGCTGCTGCCGAGACGTGGAATTGTTCAAAAGGAGCCGAAAGTGATAAACATTATTGATGAGTTGGAAAAGGTTTCTGTACCAGTCCAAGAGACAAGTGAATTCCCTAGTCGTAATAAGGATTTAAGATATGAGCCGAGTCATTTGGTTAGTGCTGAATCTGATGCTAAAGATGATCAGTATCAGGAAAGATCTATGCCATTCTCTTATGCTGAAAAGTTGCAATCTAATGTACGGATCAAAAAGGAAATTAATTTTCGTTTGATGCAACCATTGGAGACCCGTGAGGATGCGGATGTGGTTATTCCTAAAGAGGTAGTTAAAAAAGTTCAAGATAAGTTTGATAATGTTCTCTACGGCTATTTTTTAGGAAATAGATTACCGTTTCCTGTAGTAGAATACTATGCTAAAAATGTCTGGGCTAAGTTTGGATTTGCTAAGCTCATGATGAACTCTAATGGATTCTTTTTCTTCAAGTTTGATTCTAAGGATGGTCTCATGAAAGTTCTGGAAGGAGGGCCTTGGTTGATAAGGAAAATTCCGTTGTTCTTGAACATATGGTCACCGAAGGTTAGCCTGAGAAAAGATGGTATCAAATCAGTTCCTCTTTGGGTTAAACTGCATAATGTGCCGATTTCGGTATACACAGATGATGGTTTAAGCTTGTTGGCCTCGAAGCTGGGGGTCCCTAAAAGGCTGGATTCTTATACGGCGGATATGTGTGCGGACAGTTCGGGTAGGAGTAGTTATGCTCGTGCTATGATTGAGGTTAGTGCGGAGAATGAGCTGAAAGATCATATTATTATTGCTATCCCTAAAATGGATGAGGAGGGATATATTATGGAACGAGTGAAAGTAGAGTATGAGTGGAAACCATTACGGTGTGCTACGTGCTGTTTATTTGGTCATGATGAGGCCACGTGTAGCAAAGTTGATAAGGGTAAAGCAAAACAAGTGGTTATTGATGAGGAGGGCTTTGTTACGGATAGGAGGCGAGTGGCAAAACATTCTTTTCCTCAAAAAAAGCAAAAGGCGAGAGTTATGTATAAACCAAAGATGAACAAATCTGGAGCTAGTTCTTCTGGAACGAAGAAGGATGATCAAACAACTAGTAATGGGCCGTCAACGGTTAAAGTGGCAAACTCGTTTCAGGCTTTAGCAGAGGATGGAGATGGAGAGGGATCGAAGGATGATTATGTTAGTGTTACTAAGTCGGCATCAATTGGAAGCTGTAAAAAGGATGATGGGGTTATGGAGCAGCTTCAAACTGAAATTTCTGATTATATGAGTGCTGAAACGAATGGGAGAACTTCTGAGGGGGCAAGCACTCCCGGTTTAGTAGGTGTTAATGGATAGTATGGCAGTCTGGAACATAAGGGGATTGAACCTTCCCCTGAAACAAAGAGAGGTTCGGATGCTTATTTCTGAGAAGCGGCTTAAAGTTTGTGCTATTCTGGAATCGCATGTTTCAGTCTCTAATCTTGATAGAGTTTGTAAGAATGTGTTTCGTTCGTGGGATTGGACATCTAATGGTGCTTGTTGTGCTCGTGGTACTAGAATTATTGTCGGCTGGAACAATAATGTGGTGGATCTCATGGTTATCGCTCAAACGGATCAGGTAATACATGTCCAGATTCGTTCTAAGTCTGATGCAAAAAAAATTTTCTGTTCGTTCGTCTATGCTGAGAATAAATATCAAGATCGAAGGGACCTTTGGGAAAATTTAAATAGACATAAGTTGTTTGTGGCTGATAGGCCTTGGGTGGTGCTAGGGGATTTCAACTCGGCATTGTCTCTGGATGATTGCTTGGTTGGGTCATCTACTATTTCGGTTGGAATGAGAGAGTTTTATCACTGTGTTCAGCATAACGAGTTGATGGATATCAAAAGTCATGGAATGCAGTATACTTGGAACCAAAAACCGAAACAGGGTGTGGGTATTTTGAAAAAGATTGATAGAGTCATGGGCAACATTCATTTTTTAGATGCTTATCCGGATGTCTTTGTCTTGTATCATCCGTTTCGGGTCTCGGATCACACTCCCTGTATTGTGAATCTTCTTACCCTAAAACATAATCGGCCCAAACCATTTAAATTTGCTAACTTCTTGGTTAATAAAGATGGCTTCTTGGATAGTGTGGTTACAGTTTGGTCAAAAACGGTGCAAGGTGTTTCTGTGTACTCGGTTGTAAAGAAACTGTCTTCCCTAAAATCTCCGATGAGACGTCTTCTTTTTAGGCAAGGTAATATTCATGATCGTGTCAATCAGTTAAGGAAAAAGCTGGATGAGATTCAAATGGCTATTGATGTTAACCCGTTGGATATTTCTCTAAGAGAGTCTGAATCTAAGTGTCTTCAAGAGTTTCAAGCTGCTTCTTATGATGAAGAATGTTTCATGAAACAGAAATCCAAAGCGGAATGGTTGGCTGCTGGAGACTCGAACACGAAGTATTTCCATAATTGTGTTAAAATGAGGAATGCTTGCATGAAGATTCATAGTATTCAAGATGTATATGGTAATCGATTCCAAGGTGATGATGTATATGGGGCTTTGGTTTCACATTATTCGGAGTTCTTGGGTGTGCAGGATCAGGTGGATTCTTTACCAAGTGAATTTATTTTTCCTAATGTTTTGGATCCGATTGCTGCTAGTAGTAATATGCACTCGTGAAGAAGTTAAAAATGCTATGTTTTCTATAGGTGAGAATAAGGCCCCTATGTTTTCTATAGGCCAAAAACAGAAGGGGGGTTGGGCATACGTAGGATCGGGGACATGAATAAAGCTCTAATGGTCGCGCACATTTGGAGTCTGCTTACGAACCGGGAATCGCTATGGGTCAAGTGGATTCATGCATACCGTATTCGAGAGAGAAATTTTTGGGAGGTTCCAGCAAAAAATAACATAACATGGAGTTGGCGAAAGATGATTGGGCTAAGACAGAGTATACGAAATAATATATGGGTGAAACTTGGGGATGGGGTGAACACATGTGCTTGGTTTGATAAATGGGATGCAATGTGTCCGCTTGGTAGTTTTATTTCTCCTAGAACCATTGCTAATGCGGGTTTTAGTTTGAGCTCTTGTGTAGCTGATATTTGTATTAACGGCGAATGGGTGTGGCCGGAAGCTTGGGTTACTCGTTTTCCGGGTTTACTCGATATGCAGATTCCGGATTTAAACGCAAATGATCATGACAGGTTGGTTTGGTATACAAATGGTGGCCGAATAACGGACTTTAGTACGTCAACGGCGTGGAATGATGTGAGGCATTCGCATAATGAGGTTTAATGGGCAAGTATAGTATGGTTTCCGCAAGCTATACCTCGCCACTCTTTCCTCTTATGGTTGCTGGTTCTTCGTAAATTGAAAACCCATGATGTCATGAGTCGATGGAACACGGGCAATATGAATTTTAACCTGTTATGTTGCTCGTTGTGTTCAAGGGGGCCTGACTCGCATGAGCACTTGTTTTTTGAATGTGATGAAGCCAAGAATATTTGGTATGGGGTTCGGGAAAAGGCTGGCATGGGCACTATTCAGAATTCATGGAATGACATATTTGAATATCTATTGAGTATAGCTAACTTAAAAAAGGCGGCAAATGTTATTGCGAAGCTGGTTGTCGGTGCAACAGTCTACTTTGTTTGGGAAGAACGGAATAGAAGATTATTCACACCGAAAAGGAGAACGAAAGAACAGCTTATTGAGGTCGTTTTGTTTACGGTCCGAATGAAGCTTCACACTATGAGGTTTCGGTATTCTTTCCATACGGAGCATGTCTTGCAAGAGTGGAGTTTACCGAGAGGGTTGCTTGTTGCGGATGATGATTGTGGCTGATTAGTCGTTTGTGTTTTAGTGGTTTGAGTTGAAAGACTCGAGTTTGAACTGATAGTGTGATTTATAGTTTGTGTCACTTGTTTTACTCTTGTATGGCATGTCATACTTGAGAACTGGAGGTGTTTTCTTGCCTTCACTTGGTTTTATTTGGTTTTGGTGGTAATAAAATTATCCGGGGTAACCCTTTACCCAAAAGAGAATAAGGCCCCTGGCCCGGACGGGTATACTTCGGATTTTTTCAAAAATTCTTGGGAGATTGTGGGAGAAGAGGTTACAAAAGCGATCCAGGATTTCTTTGAAAATGGTAAACTTCTACAGCAAATTAATCATACCATCATAGCTCTTGTCCCGAAAGTGGTTACTCCTAATTCAGTGGTTGATTACCGTCCGATATCGTGCTGCAATGTGATTTATAAATGCATTAGTAAAATTTTAACGGATAGAATCAAAGGTAGCTTGGATGTGCTTGTTGATATCAACCAGTCGGCGTTTGTGCCGGGTAGAAAGATATCTGACAATATATTACTTACTCAGGAGTTGATGCACAATTATCATCTTAGGATTGGTCCTCCGAGGTGTGCATTCAAAATTGACATACAAAAGGCATATGATACGGTTAGCTGGTCTTTCCTCGAAAGTATTCTTCGTGCTTTTGGGTTCCACCAAAAGATGGTGGATTGGATCATGGTTTGTGTCACCACCGTATCTTATTCGTTGAGCATTAATGGTAACCTTTATGGTTTTTTCAAAGGTAAAAGAGGGCTGCGCCAGGGTGATCCAATATCGCCCTATCTTTTTACATTGGTGATGGAGGTCTTATCGTTACTACTCAAAGATGCAGCCAGTAAAAGTTATGCTTTCAGATACCATCTTCATTGCAAAAAACAAAAGATTATTAATGTATCTTTTGCGGATGATTTGTTCTTGTTTGCAAATGGTGATTTAGCTTCGATTAAAGTGTTAAGGGATACGCTTCAGCTTTTCACGAAGATCTCGGGTCTTGTCCCTAGTATGCCAAAGTGTACGGTGTATTTTGGTAATGTTCCCCAGCCGATTAAACTTGATATTCTTAACATTTTGCCATTCAAAGAGGGTACCGCTTCCGGTTCGTTATTTGGGTGTTCCTTTAATATCTTCTAAACTCTCTTACAAAGATTGCAAAATATTAGTTGAAAAAATGGATAAGAAGATTGATAACTGGATGACGAGATCGTTATCTTTTGCGGGTAGGTTGCAATTGGTTAACTCGGTTCTTTCTGCTATGCACGTGTATTGGGCTACAGTGTTTCTCTTGCCAGCTAAATTGGTGAATGATCTTGAAAGACGTATGCGGGCTTTCTTATGGACTGGTAAGAATAAGCAGACTGTTAGACCTAAGGTTGCTTGGAAGGTGGTGTGTCTTCCTAAAAGTGAGGGTGGGTTGGGTGTTCGTTGCATTGCGGATGTTAATAAAGCTCTTATTTCGTATCATGTTTGGAGCATTTTGACTAACAGAAAGTCGCTTTGGGTTCAATGGGTTCACATGTATAAACTGAAGGGTAGAAGTTTCTGGGATCTTCCTTACAGGGGTCGTATGACATGGGTTGGAGGAAAATTCTTGCTTTACGTGATTTACTCAGACCTTATGTCATACCCCGACCACGTAGAACATACAAAACGTGGCGGAAACATCGGGGAGTGTTGTAACAGAATTAATGTTTCATAACCATGGAAATTAAAGTTTCGTTTTATTGATTAAAAATGTTACAATGTCTTAACAAACAAAGAAATACAACATAATTAACTAGTCTTGCATCTTTTATTGTCACTAAAGCCCATGTTCGCCTAAGTGTATCTTGATCATCTTATGCAACAGCTCCTGAAAAACACATGTGAAAATATGGTACGTCAGCATAAAGATGCCGGTGAGATACATAGGTTTTGTGAAAATAGGTTTCATGACTTATATTTGAGAAAATGTTTAGTCATGAACCTTGTTATTTGCTTTGTTTTGTAAATCATTTGAAAATCGATAAGATCAGATGATATGTATAAATAATGAAAAATGTATGGTTAACTGAATAACCATGTAACTGAGTTTGTATAAGATAAGTTGTTGTAAAACAATGTCTTGTGAAAAATATGTTATTTGTATAAAATGTCATATGTATCAAACTGAAATGATTCAAATAACGTTACGCTATGTAATATTATACAAACACTTATATATAGGAAGTACCAGCGGCGTATCCACCATGCTTGTATCATATTACACACGCATCGTTACTTAATCACTTAATCAAACCAAACCAATCAATGTAAGATGTCTATGTCAAATATCCATGTCAAATGTCTATGTCAAATATGTCATGTATGGCAAGCGAAATGTCTCAACTAAACCATATGCACAAAAACAAAGTATTGAAGTAAAACTTGGTTTAAATCAAAGTTATGTTTTGTGTAGTAAATGCATGATCAATGTAAATCATGTAATATGCGTCCAAACTGTAAGAATGTGATGAATAACAAATGTACTAAGTATGAAGAACAATGCAACGATTGAACATACATAGCATGTGAACTGTACTAAGTATGCAACAACATACATACGTAGCATGCGACCTGTACTAAGTATGCAACAATAGACATACGTAGCATGTGATGTAATGTAAAACAATGTACTAAGTAATGCACACAATGGCACACCTAGTATGAAATGTAATGAAATCATGTACTATAATGTACTAATGAACATAGGAAGTATATGATGTGAAAACGGAAAGCATGAAAGTAACAAGTAGGCACATGTGTTTCACCCCAAAACAGTTTGGAAAACAGTAAAAGAGGGGTCTATGTACTCACTTGAGATTGCTCAGTAGTCCTTGAGTAACAACCAAACAATGCTAGAGATCACGGAAATCAAACGGCACCTAATATAGGTAACTATGTTAATTAACCGGACCTAAATCGGAAGATTGGGTAGCATTAGGGTTTGTAAACCAAATGAGTGTAGGAACTCATGTGATATGGTTTAACAAGACCTACATGCTAAATGAAACTTAACCTAAGTGTCTACGACCCATTACGACCCGTTTAGGAAGCTTATGCTACTTTAACGTGTCGTTCGCGTGAAACGCGTTCGGACCGCCTAACTAGCCCTATGACAAGTGTTATATGCCTAAACATGTTACATAATCAGTTATGTGACAAAGGTTTAGGTTACATATGCTTAATTACCAATTATACATGAAAAGGGTATTCTGGTAATTTACCTAAGGCATATAAACTACCTATCATACAACTACTCAAACGATGTGACCATAGGGTATAACCTCGGAAGGTTATTCCCTACCTACTATGGTCACCTAAAGTATTTGGTCGGATCCTAATGATCGACCAAACTGGGTCGGGTTCGAGGGTATAGGCGATTTATTAGATCGCCTACCCTACGACCCTAGACAACGTGGTAATCAGTGGGCATAGTCCCAAGGGACTATGACCAACGTGATTACACTCACGTTGCGAAGTTCAAACGAACTTCGCATTGACCATTACTGGTCAACGCTGAAAGTCAAACAAAGTTTGACTTTCTGACTCGAAAAGCAGTAAAATAAGGAAAAGAACGAAAGAATACTTACCCAGGGTCCCCGAATGCTAATCCCGATTCAAGAATCTCAGGTATGAAACAATGGTTTCAACTTAGAGTTTCTAAAATCAGAATTCTAGTGCATTTGAAGTAATGGGGGGTGGGGTATTTATAGTATTCGGAGAACCGTTAAGATCGTTTCATGGAAAACGTGCCACGATCCAAGGCGTACACTTGTCGGAACCTTATGGTGGCTGAAATTCCATCCTTATCACATGACTAGACAATTGGAAACATGTGGGTGAGGATTAATCAGCTGAAATCTGATTGCAAATACACTTAATCTGGTCAGGTTAGGCAGTCGCGTAGCGCTAGTGCAAAGGCACTATGCAGTCGCGCTACGCTAGCACCCCCCTGTTTCAGAAATGTTTCAAAAGTGGCAGAAATGGTCCCTGCACGTGTTTAAGGCCTTTTTCGATGCGTTTGAACCCCGTTAACCTCATTTCAAGGCTCTAAAATGAAGTTAAAGTATAGGGAACTCAAAACATGCTCAAAAATATGCCGGATGATGGTTCGTTTGGTCGTACGAACGCGATGTTCGCTTAATTACGACGGAATGCGCATAAGCGCGAAAAACGATCCAAATGACGAAACGAATGGATTTTTCTAAAGGCGAACACTAAAATATAATATAGTCATGCTTACATAAATTTTTGGATGTCCGGATGTATTCAGAACGTAAGTTATGCGCGAAAATGCAAACTTGTGCACTTTTTGACACTTTTAGTCCCTGAATGACCCAAAAGTTTAATTTAGCACACCGAACCCCTCAAAGCCTATTTCTAAGCTATGTAAAGGATATTTAAGGTGTTTTTAACTTATGGTCATGTTCCGGAATGTCTGTTACAGTTCAAATTGGCATACTTTCGCAGTTTGTCAACTTTAGTCCCTGTAAGCGATTAAACTTTGATTTCACCACACCAAACCTTCCAAAACTTATATCTAAGTTATGTATAGGTTATTTAAGGTATGTTAAGCCTATTTCACTATTCCGGAGTGTTCGTTGGATTAAACTGGTTATATCTACACATCAGAGCGCGTATAACCCTCCAGAAAGCGATTTAAAGCTTGAAATCGAACAATAATTGATATGTGTAAACGATACACATATTTTTACAAATCCCAAGTATGAAATACTATATTTCATTGGTTTGGCATTTGTCTGATGGTTGGAGTGACACGGGTGTTACAGTCTCCCCTACTTTAGGAAATTTCGTCCCGAAATTAATTCGTAGGAGTCTAACTGTGGCTTTGTGTCAAATAACCACCAGAGATATGAAAGGCATAATCCTGTTATTTCTCTTTAACGGACATTCTTCAGATTTGAAAAATGAACGGAGTTATTTTCAACAGGCATTCTTTAGAAACAAAAAATGAACGGAATAGTCATTTTACATCTTCAGAAACAAAAATGAACCAAATGAGTCATTTTACATCTTCAGAAACAAAAATGAACCGAATGAGTCATTTTACATCTTCAGAAACAAAAATGAACGGAATAGTCATTTTACATCTTCAGAAACAAAAATGAACCGAATGAGTCATTTTACATCTTCAGAACAAAAATGAACGGAATAGTCATTTTACATCTTCAGAAACAAAAATGAACCGAATGAGTCATTTTACATCTTCAGAACAAAAATGAACCGAATGAGTCATTTTACATCTTCAGAAACAAAAATGAACCGAATGAGTCATTTTACATCTTCAGAAACAAAAATGAACGGAATAGTCATTTTACATCTTCAGAAACAAAAATGAACCGAATGAGTCATTTTACATCTTCAGAAACAAAAATGAACGGAATAGTCATTTTACATCTTCAGAAACAAAAATGAACCGAATGAGTCATTTTACATCTTCAGAAACAAAAATGAACGGAATACATGACAAAATTCGCTGTGGTCTCTTTGCACTGAATTTCCATAATTATGTACGCGTCCATAATTACGTAATTCCTTGCACAGTCCGCACAGTGCATTTCATGATGTGTAGGGGAAGAAAATATCAAACCTGTGATGAGTGTGACTAGACTACCATAGGGTCCTTTTAATCAGATCAACACATGATCTTTTTAATTAGACCTCCAAGGAGTCCTTTCAGCTATATCATCATTTGATATACTTAACCAGATTTTTGGATCAATCTGTTTAACTAGACCACTCAAGGGGTCTAATTATAGAATAGTACAATAAAATCCAAGGGACTTAACTACAACGTAGAAGCCCATTGAGGATTTAATATAGTACCTTTGGATATCCTACTATGAATCCCTTATACGAAGATATGGAAGATTCTATGAGGATTTGGATGACAAAACTTGGATCACACAAAAACATAAAAGGAAACACATAAGCACATAATCACATAGTTGTTTGACTTGTTTATTAATTTGTTATCTTTGGACGCGGATACTTAAAGCACACCAGGAATCCAATTCGTGGATTTCATTTGGCACTTTAATCATTTCAAGAATCCATTCATGAAGATAGGATGATCTACCAAAAATTCGATTTTCGTTTTCAGGAAAACGCAATATTCGAATTAAGGTACACAATAATTTAGGACATACGGAAATACCCTTGAGTACCTTATTAAGAATTTATAGTGGTACTTGGGGTATTCGTACAGAATTATAACTTGCACCTTGTACCTCATCTCTTTGCAAGAGACGGGTACTTAGGATCTTTGTGTAAAACGCAAGAGATTGTAAAATGGAAGAATTTTGGGGTTTGTCTGTTCTTCAAGGAATGCGGTTCCCCTATTGTCGGTATTGTAAGGGATATGTTGTTTATACATACAATCACATAAATACATTATGATGTATATAAAAGATTTATTTATAAACAATGATAACAACTGTTTCACGGACATTGACAACAAAAGAAAATAATACATAAGACATGATTATTTCTAAACGGTGTTGTCTTCTAGTCGGTCAGATGTTCATCTCCGTATTGGATTAGCATTAGCAAGCCTTGGGCAATTTCTTCGGAAATGTCCCATCTCACCACACTTGTTGCACGAACCCGGTGGAAAGCGAGCTCGGGCAGGTTTGTTGTTAGCTTGATTCGGTGCAACTGCTGCAACGCAAACTTTTGCCACATGACCTTTAAGTCCACAAATTTGGCATTCGTGGCACTTCACATTAGCATGATGATGTATACCACATCGGTTGCACAAGGGTGAAGTTCCGTTGTATGGCTTCCTAGCACGGGGTTTAGCTGGTTGGTTGGGGGCGGCTTGATCATTGTGAGCGACCATGGCGAAGTTCTGAGAAGCCTTTTGCTTCTTTGACCACTCGAGGGATCCAGTCTGTTCATCCATGGTCTTTGATTCCTCGAGCGGTTTCTTGTCACCCTTTCGGAAAAGCTTACGTTTCCTGATCTGAGATTCAGTCAGGGTTGCAGATAGCTCAATGGCCTGCCTAACCGTAGTGGGGTTACTACCGGTAACAATGTCTTGAACCAAGTCAGGGAGACCATCAATGTATTTTTCGATCGCCTTATCCAAAGGTGTAACCATGGTAGGACACAACAGGCTCAGCTCCTCATATCGATCAGTGTATGCTCGATGTTCGCCACTGTCTTGCTTAAGATCGTCGAATTCTCTTTCCAATGCCCTGATCTCGTGACGAGGACAGAATTCCTTCATCATCAGTGCTCTAAGTTCTTCCCAAGTTTGGGCCAGTGCCACTTCAGCACCCCTATCTCTCACCACACCGTTCCACCATGTCAAGGCTCGTTTCTCAAAGACACTAGATGCGAAATCTACCTTTCGCTCATTTGGACATTGTACATGCCTGAAGGTGCTCTCTAGACTCTCGAACCATTGCAGAAGTGCAGTCGCTCCTTGAGACCCAGAAAACTTGGATGGCTTAGCTGAGTTGAACGTCTTGAAACTGCAGAGAGCCTTATTGTTGTTGATAGCTTGGTAACATTGAGCAATGACGTTCGGGATTGCAGCAGTCATTTGCTGTGTAATGACAGCTGCCAGCTCGTCAACAGATACAGGATTTTCGCGTCGTGGAGGCATTCTAAAAGAGAAGAACATGAAAGGAAACGAGTGAGAGAATTAGACGAAAAGAATGAGATGAACAAATCTGATGAAAGCAAGGGTAGTGGTCATTTGTTTGTTACTACAAAGCAACAAACGACACACAGTGATTTATCAAAGTAAATAGGTCAAAAATAATGTATCGCGAAGACATGCTCGCCTATAAGTGAACACTCATCCCAAGAATTCCCAGGTAAGCACAACTGGTCTCGCGTCTGATGAGATGTATACGAAGTGCTTGCCTAGACAGAAAACCCAGAATACAGGCATTCACCCTTCCAGTTTGCACGTGTTCACATTATTTAAAACCCAAAACCTTGATGAGATTTTGAAAACTCATAGGGGTTCAAAACCATATAACAGAGAGTTCAAAACCTTACAATAGAGGGTTCAAAACCTAGTAATCAATCATCCTAGAACAGATGATTAGTTTTCAAAGCGGTTTTGAAATTTATGTTCTTGTTGTGGTAGTCGCCTAAGGATAGGTGACAGTATTGTTTTATGACTAAACGCAAGTAAACTCGCGTTAGGGTCCTAGAAAGTTATAGACTAGGTCAAAGCATTACTAATAACCTAATTCCCTATAACCATTGGCTCTGATACCATCTTTTCTGTCACACCCCGACCACGTAGAACATACAAAACGTGGCGGAAACATCGGGGAGTGTTGTAACAGAATTAATGTTTCATAACCATGGAAATTAAAGTTTCGTTTTATTGATTAAAAATGTTACAATGTCTTAACAAACAAAGAAATACAACATAATTAACTAGTCTTGCATCTTTTATTGTCACTAAAGCCCATGTTCGCCTAAGTGTATCTTGATCATCTTATGCAACAGCTCCTGAAAAACACATGTGAAAATATGGTACGTCAGCATAAAGATGCCGGTGAGATACATAGGTTTTGTGAAAATAGGTTTCATGACTTATATTTGAGAAAATGTTTAGTCATGAACCTTGTTATTTGCTTTGTTTTGTAAATCATTTGAAAATCGATAAGATCAGATGATATGTATAAATAATGAAAAATGTATGGTTAACTGAATAACCATGTAACTGAGTTTGTATAAGATAAGTTGTTGTAAAACAATGTCTTGTGAAAAATATGTTATTTGTATAAAATGTCATATGTATCAAACTGAAATGATTCAAATAACGTTACGCTATGTAATATTATACAAACACTTATATATAGGAAGTACCAGCGGCGTATCCACCATGCTTGTATCATATTACACACGCATCGTTACTTAATCACTTAATCAAACCAAACCAATCAATGTAAGATGTCTATGTCAAATATCCATGTCAAATGTCTATGTCAAATATGTCATGTATGGCAAGCGAAATGTCTCAACTAAACCATATGCACAAAAACAAAGTATTGAAGTAAAACTTGGTTTAAATCAAAGTTATGTTTTGTGTAGTAAATGCATGATCAATGTAAATCATGTAATATGCGTCCAAACTGTAAGAATGTGATGAATAACAAATGTACTAAGTATGAAGAACAATGCAACGATTGAACATACATAGCATGTGAACTGTACTAAGTATGCAACAACATACATACGTAGCATGCGACCTGTACTAAGTATGCAACAATAGACATACGTAGCATGTGATGTAATGTAAAACAATGTACTAAGTAATGCACACAATGGCACACCTAGTATGAAATGTAATGAAATCATGTACTATAATGTACTAATGAACATAGGAAGTATATGATGTGAAAACGGAAAGCATGAAAGTAACAAGTAGGCACATGTGTTTCACCCCAAAACAGTTTGGAAAACAGTAAAAGAGGGGTCTATGTACTCACTTGAGATTGCTCAGTAGTCCTTGAGTAACAACCAAACAATGCTAGAGATCACGGAAATCAAACGGCACCTAATATAGGTAACTATGTTAATTAACCGGACCTAAATCGGAAGATTGGGTAGCATTAGGGTTTGTAAACCAAATGAGTGTAGGAACTCATGTGATATGGTTTAACAAGACCTACATGCTAAATGAAACTTAACCTAAGTGTCTACGACCCATTACGACCCGTTTAGGAAGCTTATGCTACTTTAACGTGTCGTTCGCGTGAAACGCGTTCGGACCGCCTAACTAGCCCTATGACAAGTGTTATATGCCTAAACATGTTACATAATCAGTTATGTGACAAAGGTTTAGGTTACATATGCTTAATTACCAATTATACATGAAAAGGGTATTCTGGTAATTTACCTAAGGCATATAAACTACCTATCATACAACTACTCAAACGATGTGACCATAGGGTATAACCTCGGAAGGTTATTCCCTACCTACTATGGTCACCTAAAGTATTTGGTCGGATCCTAATGATCGACCAAACTGGGTCGGGTTCGAGGGTATAGGCGATTTATTAGATCGCCTACCCTACGACCCTAGACAACGTGGTAATCAGTGGGCATAGTCCCAAGGGACTATGACCAACGTGATTACACTCACGTTGCGAAGTTCAAACGAACTTCGCATTGACCATTACTGGTCAACGCTGAAAGTCAAACAAAGTTTGACTTTCTGACTCGAAAAGCAGTAAAATAAGGAAAAGAACGAAAGAATACTTACCCAGGGTCCCCGAATGCTAATCCCGATTCAAGAATCTCAGGTATGAAACAATGGTTTCAACTTAGAGTTTCTAAAATCAGAATTCTAGTGCATTTGAAGTAATGGGGGGTGGGGTATTTATAGTATTCGGAGAACCGTTAAGATCGTTTCATGGAAAACGTGCCACGATCCAAGGCGTACACTTGTCGGAACCTTATGGTGGCTGAAATTCCATCCTTATCACATGACTAGACAATTGGAAACATGTGGGTGAGGATTAATCAGCTGAAATCTGATTGCAAATACACTTAATCTGGTCAGGTTAGGCAGTCGCGTAGCGCTAGTGCAAAGGCACTATGCAGTCGCGCTACGCTAGCACCCCCCTGTTTCAGAAATGTTTCAAAAGTGGCAGAAATGGTCCCTGCACGTGTTTAAGGCCTTTTTCGATGCGTTTGAACCCCGTTAACCTCATTTCAAGGCTCTAAAATGAAGTTAAAGTATAGGGAACTCAAAACATGCTCAAAAATATGCCGGATGATGGTTCGTTTGGTCGTACGAACGCGATGTTCGCTTAATTACGACGGAATGCGCATAAGCGCGAAAAACGATCCAAATGACGAAACGAATGGATTTTTCTAAAGGCGAACACTAAAATATAATATAGTCATGCTTACATAAATTTTTGGATGTCCGGATGTATTCAGAACGTAAGTTATGCGCGAAAATGCAAACTTGTGCACTTTTTGACACTTTTAGTCCCTGAATGACCCAAAAGTTTAATTTAGCACACCGAACCCCTCAAAGCCTATTTCTAAGCTATGTAAAGGATATTTAAGGTGTTTTTAACTTATGGTCATGTTCCGGAATGTCTGTTACAGTTCAAATTGGCATACTTTCGCAGTTTGTCAACTTTAGTCCCTGTAAGCGATTAAACTTTGATTTCACCACACCAAACCTTCCAAAACTTATATCTAAGTTATGTATAGGTTATTTAAGGTATGTTAAGCCTATTTCACTATTCCGGAGTGTTCGTTGGATTAAACTGGTTATATCTACACATCAGAGCGCGTATAACCCTCCAGAAAGCGATTTAAAGCTTGAAATCGAACAATAATTGATATGTGTAAACGATACACATATTTTTACAAATCCCAAGTATGAAATACTATATTTCATTGGTTTGGCATTTGTCTGATGGTTGGAGTGACACGGGTGTTACACCTTATATGTGGAAGTCTATCGGTAATGGAACAAATACAAATGTGTGGAGCGATACATGGTGTAGTGCATGTCCGATTCGAGCTTATGTCAGTCCGAGAGCTATAGCTAACGCGGGGTTTAATTTGCATTCTACTGTGGCAGACCTAGTGGATTCTAGCGGTCATTGGAGGTGGCCGATTGCTTGGTTTGACTTGTTTCCAGTTTTAATTAATATGCAGGCTCCGGTTCTTCATGATGCTCAAGATCGGTTGGTTTGGATTAATTCTGAAGGAAAAGCATGCCATTTTTCATCGTGGGAGGTATGGAATAATATTCGTCATCGTGAGAATACTGTTGTTTGGTTCAATATGGTTTGGTTTAAACAGTGTATTCCGAGACATTCGTTCAACTTGTGGCTGGTTATTAGAAATAAACTTAAAACTCAAGATAGATTGTCTATTTGGGAGGCGGGAAGTGCTACGAACCTGAACCTCATGTGTTGCCCTTTGTGTAACCATGGTAGGGACTCGAGGGACCATTTATTTTTTGAATGCTCCTACTCTTTGGAGGTTTGGAATAGCATTAGGGATATGGCTGGTATGGGTGACGTTAATTGCCGATGGATTGATATAATGGAATGGATGAATGTAAACTCTAATATTCAATGCCCGGGTAACGTTACTAGCAGACTTGTGGTTTCAGCAGCATCTTATTTAGTTTGGCAAGAAAGGAATACTAGGCTTTTCACTCGGAATCAACGTACGGCGAGGATTTTGGCTTAGGAGATCATTAATATCGTCCGTATGCGTCTCATGACTCTAAAATTCAAGCAGGGTTCTGTGAACAGAAGTTTTCTTGAGAAGTGGAAAATTCCGAATAATAACTTGGTCATTGATCCTGGCTAGTTAGTTGTTTGTCTGTTTTGTATGGGCCGGTTGTGTGGCTTGGGTTGTGTTTTTTGGTTGTTTTGTTGGCAGTTGTTTAGTGTGGGTTTTGGTTGTTTTATTGTCTAGTCTTGGTATGCCAAGTCTAGCGAGTGTGTAACATTTCAGTTGTTTTATAAACAACTGTTTATAAAATTTACCGGGGTAACCCCTTTACCCAAAAAAAAAACCGAATAATGTGACCGTACGACCAAACGAACTGACATCCATGATATTTTCAAGCATGTTTCAAGTCCCCTATGCTTTAACATCCTTGTAGAGCCTTGAAAATGGGTTAACAGGGTTTAACCGCGTCGAAAATGGCTTAAACATGCTGCAGGGACCATTTCTACCAATTTTTGAAACTTTTTGGCTCTGGGAGGTGGTGGCGTCGCGCGACAGGGGTACCCCCTTTGCCGTGGCACGACGCGACGGGTCCTTTTTGACAGAAAAATCAATTTTCAGCAACTAGTTTGAAAGTGGGGGTCTTTTATGCAACTTTCTCAATATTATGAACTAGTTTTGGAGCTCCCATTGTATACAAAACCATGTTCCACAAGTGTATGGTGAGGATTGAACCTTGATTCTTGTAAAAAACACTTGTCATGATCTTGTTAAGCCAAGCTTACTATAAATAGCAATGGGTTCTTCATTCACTCTTCACAATTTGATCTCAATTCCTTCTCTAATTTGAAGGTCTCACTTCTGAAGCTTCATACCTGAGAATTTTGAGTTCAAATCTTCCTTGCTTGGACCTTTTGTAAGCTTCTTTCAGGCTTTTTATGCTTTTCAAGCATGATAGTTAAACAGTGTTTGACTTTCTGCTTTGACCATGAATTGGTCAACACAAAGTTCGTTTGAACTTTGCAACGTGAGCGTAATCGTGATGGTTATAGTCCCTTGTGACTATACCTACTGATTACCACGTCGATTAGTCGAAGTGACGAGTTAAAATTTCGGTCAAAATACGTGTTTATGCGTATTTTGCATCAAAGCTATTTTCGGGTATCAAAACACTTTGTTTTGATATCAAACTTGTTTTCTAACTTAGTAAACATGTTTAACTCATCACTTTTAGTGTATTAGCAAAATTGTGTCTGATCGCATGAAAGTGGCTCTAAATGAGATTGTCAGCATTAATCAATCAGCTTTTGTCCCGGGTAGGAAAATTTCGGATAACATTCTTCTCACACAGGAATTAATGCATAATTATCATAGGGATTATGGTCCTCCTAGATGTGCGTTTAAAGTAGATATCCAAAAAGCGTATGATACTGTTGATTGGAAATTTCTTGAAAATGTTTTACTAGGTTTTGGGTTCAACCAGAAGATGATAGAGTGGATTATGCTTTGTGTCTCTACTCCGTCATACTCTATTTGCGTGAATGGTAGTGTTCATGGTTATTTCAAAGGCAAATGTGGCTTACATCAAGGAGATCCAATCTCTCCTTACTTATTTACTTTGGTTATGGAAGTTTTGACGTGTATTCTGCAACATGCCTCTTCTATGCGACTACCGAACCCTAATTCTCTCTCTCTAGCTAGGCGACTCCAGTTCTTTATGAATCCTTAGATTTTCATCGCGATTTTCTGTATAACAGTCTGTGATTAGGGAATGATTTATCAATCCTTATAACGAACTAGTTAGCAGTCTTGATCGGTTTAACTCTAGGATTTGGTTTTCTGTTTTTCTCTCAATCGCCGCCATTATCTTGTGTTTTCTAACGAGGTGTATAGCTCTCCTGGGTCGTCGTTCATACTGCCCTACAGTAACTTGATGCACCAGGTTTTCTATATGTTTCCGAAGATTTCATGGGATAGGGTTGGCTAGATTAGGGTTTCTGTTTTTCGGCTTTTTCTTGTTGTGTTTTCTGGTGATCGGGTTTTCTTTTGCATGGTGGTTTTGTTTTCTTTTTAAAGGAGAGAGGTACTTATTTCCCAATGGATAATCGTTCCAGACCTGATGATACGGCTCTCGGTGATCGTGGCAAACCTCCCTTACAGGCCAAGGGTTTAGCCAGTCGAGTTGTTAACATTGATGGTAATCCGATTCTTCCAAGAAGAGGTACTGTGCAATCTGATGCTAAAGAGTTTAATGTTATTGATGAATTAACCAAAATCACAGTTCCGGTTTCTGTGCAATCATCGGATTGTGAGGGTTCGGGGATTAACTTGGCAGGAACTGATGGATATCAGGGATCCTTTCTGAATCATGCAAACACGGCTAAACCTATGTCATATGCAGACACGGTAGTAGCAAATAATTCTAAGAAAGTTAACTTTCGAGCTCTTGCTAGTTCCGTGGTGCAGGATGGCTGTGATGTTGTTCTTCCGAGGGAGTCGGTACGTGCAATGCAAGATAAGTTGGCAAACACCTTGTATGGGTATTTTTTGGGAGACCGTGTTGCTTTTCCTGTTGTTGATTATTTTGTGCGGACGAATTGGAAGAAATACGGTTTGCAAAAAACGATGATGAACGCGAATGGTTTTTTCTTTTTTAAGTTTAATGATGAACTTGGTATGTTGAATGTTCTCAAGGATGGTCCATGGATAATTAGATCCCAACCGATGTTTCTGAATAGCTGGACTCCAACAACTAAACTAGAAAAGAAAGAGGTAAAGAAGGTTCAAGTATGGGTTAAAATACACGAGGTTCCTATTGCGGCTTATACGGAAGATGGACTTAGCCTGATTGCAACGACAATAGGGGAACCAAAGATGCTGGATTCTTTTACATCTATGTGCACGGATTCATGGAGTCGTAGTAGCTATGCTAGAGCGTTAATAGAAATCTCTGCTGATAAAGAAATGCGTGAAGAGGTCACAATGGCTATACCCGAACCGGAGGGGGAGGGTTTTATTAAGGAGACTATGTATGTGGAGTATGAATGGAGTCCGTATCGGTGTGCCACTTGATGTGTGTTTGGCCATTCTAATAAGATGTGTCCGAAGCAACCTTTGAAACCAGCTAAAGTTAAACATGAGGATCATAAGCGCAATATTCAACATAATAAGCCAGCAAAGAAGATGCCTACTGTTGATAAGGATGGATACACAGAAGTGTATGGGAAGAAAGTGGCTCGTAAGGTTGGAATTCCTGTAAACAAGCAAAAGTCTAAGTTCGAATATAGACCTGTGGGGCCAAAACCTAAGGGTGACGGCAACAGTGCTTCAACTTCTAACACATTCAGGTCGAGTAATCCGTTTGAAATTCTTAATGAAGTGGATACGGGCTCAGGTCCAAGTAAGAGTGCTTCGGGTAGGGGCCCTGATGATTCAGATGATGATGAGGTTATGGAGGTTTATAACGAAATGGATGAGTTTATGATTAATGGTTCGCTGAATATTAATAGTAAAAAAGGGGCAAGCACTCCTTCTCCGGTGGTTAAAGATGGTTGGTATTGCATCGTAGAATATTAGAGGGTTGAACCGCTCTCTTAAACAATCAGAGGTTCGTCAGGCGGTGAAGGATTATAATCTTAGTATGTGTGCTATTTTGGAATCTCACGTTGACATTGGTAAGCTTGATAAATTTGTAAATCCGTTTTTCGTTCTTGGGAGTGGACGTCCAATGGAGCCAAATGTGTTAAAGGTACTAGAATTATTATTGGTTGGAATCCAGCAATTTTTGATGTCATGGTGTTAGCTCAATCTGATCAGGTTATGCATCTCCAGCTTATTTTTAAGTTGGACAAGCGGATGGTGTTTTGTTCTATTGTGTATGCGGCCAATTATTATGTCTCTCGTAGAAGTTTATGGCAAAATCTTTCTATGCACAATGGTCTAGTGGGCGATGATCCTTGGTTCATTATGGGTGATTTCAACTCTGCTCTGAATCTGGAAGACAAATCTATGGGGGCTTCGTCGATCTCAATTGGCATGAAGGACTTTCAATCGTGTGTGGATGATATTGAGATGTTTGACATTAATCGATCGGGTTTCCATTTTACGTGGAACCAAAAACCAAAGAAGGGCGTTGGATTACTAAAGAAAATTGATCGTGTTTTAGGGAATACTCAGTTTGTGGCTCTTTTCCCGCGTGCGGTTGCCTTATTCCACCCGTATAGACTATCGGACCATTGTCCATGTATCCTAAAAATCCCTGAAGTTGGCAAGTTGAAACCGAGATCTTTTAAATTCGCTAACTTTTTGGTTCATAAACCTGAGTTTCTAGATATTGTCAAACAGACTTGGGATACTAGAATTAATGGAGTGCACCAGTTTTGTGTTGTTAAAAGGCTTCGGCTTCTTCAGAGTCCTCTTCGAGCTTTGCTCTTTAAACAAGGTAATCTTCATAACAAAACCAAAGATCTCCGTGCTAAACTTGATATTCTCCAACAGTCTATCGATCGGGATCCTATGAATGCTGTCCTCCGAGCCGAAGAAGCTACCATTACGAGTAGTTATCAGGAAGCTTTACTTGATGAGGAGCGTTTTCTGAAACAGAAATCCAAAGTGGATTGGTTGCGAGCTGGTGACATGAATACTGCTTTTTTCCATTCTTCATTGAAAAATAGGAATCATCGCAGCAGAATTGATGTTATTCAGGATTCGGGTGGGAATGTGTTTGAAGGAGATATGGTCCATGAAGCTTTTGTTAGCCATTATGAGAATTTTTTGGGCTGTAAAGGGGACATCTCTCTTCAACCGGCGCCAGATTTATTTTCTAAAATGTTGAACTCGGCTACTGCTGACCATATGATCCGTCAGGTGTCTTCAGAGGAGGTTAAAGCGGCTATGTTTTCTATTGGTATTGATAAAGCTCCTGGTCCTGATGGGTACACTGCTGCATTTTTCAAGAGTGCTTGGCATATTATCGGGGTTGATATCTCTAATGCTATCATTGATTTTTTTGACACTGGTAACTTGTTACGCGAGTTGAACCATACTCTCATTGTGCTTGTGCTGAAGGTCCCTACCCCATCGGTTGTTACTGATTATCGTCCTATTGCTTGTTGCAATGTTTTATACAAATGCATTAGCAAGATTGTCGCAGATAGAGTTAAAGGGGCTCTAAATGAGATTGTTAGTGTTAACCAATCTGCCTTTGTGCCAGGTAGGAAAATATCCGATAATATTTTGTTGACTCAAGAGCTTATGCACAATTATCATAGGAATGTTGGGCCGCCATGGTGCGCTTTTAAAGTTGATATTCAAAAAGCCTATGATACTGTTGATTGGAGTTTTCTAAGGAGTATTCTTCTTGGTTTTGGTTTCAATATCAAGATGGTGAATTGGATCATGGTATGTGTTTCGCCTACCTCCTATTCTGTTTGTGTTAATGGTAATGTTCATGGCTATTGACAATACCATAATTTCTCTCTCTAGCATGGCGATCTTCTTCTTTTCCTGTACCCTTCGATTTTTCTCAAGATCTTTGTATAACAGTCTGATTATTGGAGTTTTGATTCATCAATACCTCCGATTCGAACTTGTTAGCCAAGTGAGTGAGTTTAATCTAGGGTTTCAGTTTTCCTTCCGTCGCCTACCTTTGTTCTTTGAATCGATTCTATTGGAATAGTGATTAGGGTTTATCGGTCCTACTGGTTGGGCAGTAACTTAGACTAACCTGAGTCCCTATTTCGATTTGACTAGATGCATGGGATAAAGTGCTAGATTAGGGTTTGTTTCTTGTGTTCTTCGTTTCTTTGGATTTTCTCGGCTGCTTGTATTTCTCCATGGTCTTATTGTTTACGTCGTTATTGAGAGAGGTGTTTTATCCAGAATGGATGTTCATAAAAAGTCAGAAGTGCCGGTTGATCGTGGTAAACCACCACTTGTTTCTAAAGGTGGAGGTAATCGAGGTCTGATTAATGAAGGTAATCCGAAACCTGCTCGTAGGGGAATTTTCAAGACGAACTCGGAGCCGAGAATGATTATTGTTATTGATGAGCTTCAGAAGATTTCTGTACCGGTAACTGTGGAGAATGTTATTAAGGATAATGCACCGGAAACAGATGGTTACGAGGATATTCTGAATGAGGGAGGGAATTTTCAGGTTGATAATTTAAAGCTAAACAGTAATGTAGAGGGGGTCAGCCTTGCTAACCCTAATATGGATAAGAATACCGTTTCAGAACCTGGAAGCACTTCGAAATCTATGTCATATGCAGATTCAGTTCTCGCAAACAATTCCAAAAAGGTTAATTTTCGTTCCCTTGCTAGTGTAACTGTGCATGACGGCTGTGATGTTGTTCTCCCGAGGGATTCAGTGCGGGTAGTGCAAGACAAACTGGCGAATACTTTGTATGGTTACTTTCTTGGAGATCGAGTGGCGTATCCAGTTGTGGACTACTTTGTTCGTAATAATTGGAAAAAGTATGGTATTCAGAAGTCTATGATGAACGCTAATGGTTTCTTTTTCTTCAAGTTCTCGGATGAAGCTGGTATGTTGAAAGTTATTCAGGATGGGGCTTGGATGATTCGTTCGCAACCTTTGATCCTTAATGTTTGGAACCCGTTAACTAAACTGGAAAAAAAGGAAGTTAAGAAAGTGCAGATTTGGGTTAAGATTCATGATGTGCCGATTGCTGCGTATACGGAGGATGGGCTTAGTATTATTGCTACTACTATCGGTGAACCAAAAATGCTTGATTCGTACACAACTTCGATGTGCGTGGATATGTGGGGGCGTAGTAGTTATGCTAGAGCTTTAATTGAGGTCTCGGCTGATAAGAGTTTAAGAGAAGAGATCACAATGGCTATACCTGAACTAGAGGGGGAGGGATTTATCAAGGAGACTATGTCAGTTGAATATGAATGGAGTCCACTTCGACGTTCCCAGTGTTGTGTCTTTGGTCATTCAGATGAGTCTTGTCCTATGCAACCAAGGAATATGGGGAATCCAAGGAATGCGGAGAAGGCGGATAAACATCAAGGTCTTTGGTCATTCAGATGAGTCTTGTCCTATGCAACCAAGGAATATGGGGAATGCAAGGAATGCGGAGAAGGCGGATAAACATCAAGGTAAACGTCCATCTAAGTTTCCTGTGGTCGATGAGGAGGGGTATACAGGGTTCATGGAAAGAAGGTAGCTAGAAAAACTGGATTTCCGATTAATAAACCTAAACCCAAGTTCGAATATAGGCCAGTGATTTCTAAAAAGAAAGGTGAGCCGACTTTGGAGCCTCTTCACTGAATTTTCGGTCTTCTAACCCATTTGATGTGCTTAATGAACACCATTTGGATGGTGAAGACGGAGGTAAGGTAACTGGAGCTAGGCAAGTAGATGAGGACGATGAGGAAGTGGTAGAAGTCTATAATGAGATGGATGACTTTATGATGCAGGGATCTAAGAAACCTAATGACAAAAAAGGGGCAAGCACTCCTTCTACGTTGGTTAATGATGGTTAGCATTGCGGCTTGGAATATTAGGGGGTTGAACCGCCCTCTTAAGCAAACGGAGGTTCGTCAGGCTGTGAAGGATTATAATTTAAGTTTGTGTGCTATTCTTGAGTCCCATGTTGATGCGAATAATCTTGGTAAAGTTTGTAAGTCTGTTTTTCGGTCTTGGGATTGGACTTCAAATGGAGCTCATTGTGATAAAGGAACGCGTATAATCATTGGCTGGAATCCTAATATTTTCGATGTTATGGTGTTATCCCAGTCTGATCAGGTTATGCACTTACAGCTAATCTTTAAATTAGATAAGAGAATGGTTTTTTGCTCGGTCGTTTATGCAGCTAATTATTATATTTCTCGAAGAGAGTTATGGCATCACCTTTCTATGCATAAAACTTTTGCTGGTAATAAGCCGTGGTTTATGTTGGGTGACTTTAACTCTGCTTTAAATCTGGAAGACAAATCTATGGGGGTAGCGTCGATTTCTGCTAGTATGAAGGAGTTTCAAGCGTGTGTGGATGATATCGAAATGGTTGATCTGAACCGTTCTGGTCTCCATTTTACGTGGAATCAAAAGCCCAGGAAGGGGATTGGTTTGATGAAGAAGATTGACAGAGTGATGGGAAATACACAGTTCATGGCCCAGTTTCCGAGTGCAGTTGCATTGTTCTATCCTTATCGGCTCTCGGACCATTGTCCGTGTGTTCTAAAATTCCTTGATGCTGGTAAATTAAAACATCGGTCCTTCAAGTTTGCTAACTTTCTGGTTTATAAACCCGAGTTCTTGGTTACTGTGAAGCGAATATGGGAAGCGAGAGTTAGTGGAGTCTAGCAATTTAGTGTGGTTAAGAAGCTTCGGTTGCTTAAATCCCCGCTTCGTGCGCTGTTATTTAAGCAAGGAAACTTACATAAAAAGGTTCAAGATTTTCGAGTCAAGCTAGATGGGATCGTGATCCTTCGAATGATAGTGTTCGGGTTGCTGAAGCTAATGTTAGACATGAATATCAGGAAGCTTTGTTAGATGAGGAGCGTTTTTTAAAACAAAAATCGAAGGTGGCTTGGTTGGCGGCTGGTGACATGAATTCGGCTTACTTTCACTCGTCGCTCAAAAACAAAACTCACTTTAGCCGTATTGATCTAATTCAAGATTTAAGAGGGAATGTGTATGAGGGTGATATGGTCCAGCAAGCGTTTGTTGAACACTATGAAAATTTTCTGGGCGGCACGGGTGATACGTCGCTTAATCCGGCTCCAGACTTATTTACTAAGGCTTTGGATCCAGGTGTTGTGGCTCATATGGTTCGTCGGGTAACGCCAGAAGAGGTTAAAGGGGCTATGTTTTCGATCGGCATTGATAAAGCTCCGGGTCCAGATGGTTATACTGCTGCATTTTTTAAGAGTGCGTGGCCTGTTATTGGTAATGATATTTCAAATGCTATTATCGATTTTTTTTGATACAGGGAAGTTGCTTCAGGAATTAAATCATACTCTGATTGTTCTTATTCCTAAGATATCCTCACCCTCGGTTGTTACTGACTATCGGCCTATTGCTTTTTGCAATGTCATGTATAAATGTATTAGTAAGATTGTCGCTGACAGAGTTAAAGGGGTGTTGAATGATATTGTTAGTGTCAACCAATCGGCTTTTGTGCCAGGAAGGAGAATTTCTGACAATATTTTGTTAACACAAGAACTGATACACAATTATCATAGGAATATTGGCCCCCCTCGGTGTGCGTTTAAAGTTGATATTCAGAAAGCATATGATACTGTAGATTGGAGATTTCTCAAGAACATTCTGATTGGGTTTGGGTTTAACACCAAAATGGTTGACTGGATCATGATTTGTGTGTCGACTCCCACGTATTCAGTGTGTGTTAATGGCAATGCGCATGGCTTCTTCAAGGGTAAAAGAGGGTTACGACAGGGTGATCCATTTCCCCTTATTTATTCACTCTAGTCATGGAAATTCTTACGGCTATCTTACAGCACGCTGTTAGGATTGATTCATCGTTTAAGTTCCATAATAAATGTGAAAAGCAACAGATTATTAATCTCTGTTTTGCGGATGATTTATTCCTTTTTTTTTGGGTAAAGGGTTACCCCGGTGATTCTATTAAAAACAACCGCAAATAAGTACAAGTAGTGAGGATGAGTTCCACACTAGTTCATATACAGGACATGCCCCATATAAGTAAGCCAAAAACAAATTACCTAAGATACCTCATAACCTAGTCTACTTTACATCATGAAAAAATGCCTAGTAGACAAAACAAACATAACCAACAAGAGTCATTATCCTCCATCATCAAAAATAAAATTGCCTCGAAATAGATTATCCATTAGTGAACTTTGTGGGAGAGGTGCTTGCCCCTGCTTTTGAAGACGAAGGATATGAGCCCGAAATCATAAACTCATTAGTTTCATTATAGACTTCAACAACCTCCTCATCATCAGAATCTGCTATATCATCCCTCGTAGCCTTGCTCTTTTCACGGACCGTACCCTGCTCATCCCTAAGGGCATCAAACGGGTTCCGGGATACTACACTAACCGAAGGATATGATTTTTTAACCCCTCCATTCGATTTGAACCCAATCGGCCTGTACTCGAATTTCGGTTTAGCTTTATTAACATGAAAGCCCGATTTCCTAGCCGCTTTTTTACCATCCACATCCATAAAGCCATCTTCATCCACTACTGGAGTCTTCACCGGACCACGCGGTTGCTTCCCAACATTTTGTTCCTGAGGTCTAGGCACTTCCCTAGGACACTTCCTAGGCTGTCTCGGGCAAGACTCATCAGCATGTCCAAAAACCTTACAGTGAGCACATCTATAGGGACTCCATTCATATTCCACAACCATTTTCACTTTAATAAAACCTTCACTTTCTAGTTCAGGTACTGCTATAACTAGTTCCTCTTTAAAAACATTCTCGGCTGAAATTTCTATCAATGCTCTAGCATAACTGCTCCTTCCCCAAGCATCCGTACACATTGAAGTGGTATATGTATCCAACAATTTCGGCTCACCAATAGCCGTAGCAATCATACTCAAACCATCTTCCGTATAGGCAACTAAAGGAACATCATGGATTTTAACCCAAACATGTACCTTTTGTGACACATGTGTCACTGCGACCATCAAACAAATACCAAATCAATTAAATATTGTATTTCGTACTTTGGACTTGTATAAATATGTGTATCTTTTGCACATATCAACTCTTGTTCGATTTCAAGCTCTAAATCGCTTTCTGGGAGGTTATACGCGCACTGATGCGTAGATATAACCAGTTTAACACAACGAACACTCCGGAATAGTGAAATAGGCTTAACATACCTTAAATAACCTTTACATAACTTAGAAATAAGTTTTGGAAGGTTTGGTGTGGTGAAATCGAGGTTTAATCGCTTACATGGACTAAACTTGACAAACTGCGAAAGTATGCCAATTCAAACTGTAACGAACATTCCGGAACATGACCATAAGTTAAACATAGCATAAATATCCTTTACATAGCTTAGAAATAGGCTTTGACGGGTTCGGTATGCTAAAATAAACTTTTGGGTCATTCAGGGACTAAAAGTGTCAAAAAGTGCACAAGTATGCATTTTCGCGCATAACTCACGTTCTGAATACATCCGGACATCCAAAAATTTATGTAAGCATGACTATATTATGCTTTAGTGTTTGGCTTTCCAAAAATCCATTCGTCGCGTCATTTGGTTCGTTTTTCGCGCTTATGCGCATTCCGTCGTAATTAAGCGAACATCGCGTTCGTACGACCAAACGAACTGACATCCGGCATATTTTTGAGCATGTTTCATGTCCACAATGTTTAGGCATCATTTTAGGCCCTTAAAGTTGGCTTTACGGGCCTTAGAAGTGCCGGAAATGGACTTAAACACGTGCAGGGACTGAAACTGTCATTTCTGAAACTTTGTTCTGATGTGTGACTCCCAGGCGGCCCGCCTGAGTTTCTGCACATCCTGAAGCGGGCCGCGTCTGACCTTCTGACCAGGTTAACTGCATTTAACAGCAGATTGCAACTGTTTAATCCACAACCACACACTCACACATGCTTAGTCAGCTGATAAGAACCATTTTTAGCCACCATAACTTTCCGACAAGTGTACGCATGGGATTCGAGCACGGTTTCCATGAAACGATCCTAACGGTTCGGGTATTCCTATAAATACCCATCCACCCCATTGCAAAACTTACAAGAATTCTGATTTGAGGAGCTCTAAGTTGAAACCATTGTTTCATACCTGAGCTACTTGGATCGGGATTAGCATTCGGGGACCCTTCGTAAGTATTCTTTCGTTCTTTTATTGCTTTTCGAGTCCGAAAGTCAAACTTTGTTTGACTTTCAGCGTTAACCAGCTTATGGTCAATGCGAAGTTCGTTTGAACTTCGCAACGTGATTGTAATCACGATGGTCATAGTCCCTTGGGACTATGCCTACTGATTACCACGTTGTCTAGGGTCGTAGGGTAAGCGATATGATTAATCGCTTATACCTTCGAACCCGACCCATTTGGTCGATCATTAGGATCCGACCAAATACATTAGGTGACCATAGTAGGTAGGGAATAACCTTCCGAGGTTATACCTTATGGTGGCTTCGTTAAGTAGTTGTATGATAGGTAGTTTATATGCCTTAGGTAAATTACCAGAATACCCTTTTCATGTATAATTGGTAATTAAGCATATGTAACCTAAACTTTTATCACATAACTGAGTATGTAACATGTTTAGGCATATAACACTTGTCATAGGGCTAGTTAGACGTTCCGAACGCGTTTTACGCGAACGACGCGTTAGAGTAACATAAGCTACCTAAACGAGTCGTAATGGATCGTAGCCACTTATGTTAGGTTTCATTTAGTATGTAGGCTTTGTTAAACCATATTACACGAGTCTCCACACTCGTTTGGTTTACGAACCCTCATTCTATCTAATCCTCCGATTTAGGTCCGGTTTATTAACATAGTTACCTATATTAGGTGCCATTTGATATCCGTGATCTCTAGCATTGTTCGGTTGTCACTCAAGGACTACTGAGCACTCTCAGGTGAGTACATAGACCCCTCTTTTACTGTTTTCCAAACTGTTTTGGGGTGGAACACATGTGCCTACTTGTTACTTTCATGCTTTCCTGTTTTGACATCATATACTTGCTATGTTCGTTAGTACATTATAGTACATGATTTCATTACACTTTATGCTATGTATGCCCATTGTGTGCATATTTAGTACATTGTTTTACAATACAATTTGTTGCATATGCTCATCCAGCATATGAACACATTATACTACATTTTGAACCGTTGTAACTATTTGACTATGTGAACCGTCGTAACCTTTTGATTATATGAACCGTTTGTAACTGTTGAACCGTGTGAACCGTTTGTAACCGTTGAACTGTGTGAACCGTTTGTAACCGTTGAACTGTGTGAACCGTTTGTAACCGTTGAACTGTGTGAACCGTTTGTAACTGTTGAACCGTGTGAACCATTTGTATCCGGTTGACATGATTTACATTTGACAATAGACATTTGACTATACATAAACATTTCTACAATTGTTAAACATTACATCTTGGTGGTTTGGTTTGAGTAAGTGATTAAGTAACGAGACGTGTGTAATATGATACAAGCATGGTGGATACGCCGCTGGTACTTCCTATATATAAGTGTTTGTATGGTATCACATATTGTAGCGTTATTTGAATCATTTCAGTTTGAGACATATGACATTTTAAACAAGCAACATACTTTTCACAAGACATTGATTTACAAACAACTTATCTAATACAAACTCATTTTTACTTGGTTATCCATTTAACCATACATTATCCTCTTATTTATACATATCATCTGATCTTACCGTCTTTTTCAAATGATTTACAAGACAAAGCAAATTACAAGGTTCATGACTAAACATTTTCTTAAACACAAGTCATGAATCCTATTTTCACAAAACCTATGTATCTCACAGGCATTTTTATACTGACGTACCTATTTTCACATGTGTTTTACAGGAGATGATGCATAGGACTTATCAAGACATACTTAGGCGGACATGTGCCTTAGTGACTTAAAACAAGACAAGAACTAGTTAATTTATGTTATGTACTCTTTGTTTCTTATTTAAAACAATGTAAACTCTCATGTTTGATTAATAAAATGAAACTTTAATTTCCATTGTTGTGAAACATTAATTCTGTTACAACACTCCCCGACGTTTCCGCCACGTTTTGTATGATCTACGTGGTCGGGGTGTAACAGAAAAGATGGTATCAGAGCCAATGGTTATAGGGAATTAGGTTATTAGTAATGCTTTGACCTAGTCTATAACCTTCTTTGGACCCTAACGCGAGTTTACTTGCGTTTAGTCATAAAACAATACCGTCACCTATCCTTAGGCGACGACCACAACAAGAACATAAATTTCAAAACCACTTTGAAAACTAATCATCTGTTCTAAGATGATTGATTACTAGGTTTTGAACCCTCTATTGTAAGGTTTTGAACCCTCTGTTATAAGGTTTTGAACCCCTTTGAGTTTTCAAAATCTCGTCAAGGTTTTGGGTTTTAAATAATGTGAACACGTGCAAACTGGAAGGGTGAATGCTTGTATTCTGGGTTTTCTGTCTAGGCAAGCACTTCGTATATATCTCATCAGACGCGAGACCAGTTGTGCTTACCTGGGAATTCTTGGGATGAGTGTTCACTTATAGGCGAGCATGTCTTCGCGATACATTATTTTTGACCCATTCACTTTGATTAGTCACAATGTGTCGTTTGTTTACCTTGGGGTAACGAACAAATGACCACTATCCTTGCTTTCATCAGATTTGTTTCATCTCATTCTTTTCTTCTAATTCTCTCACTCGTTTCATTTCATGTTTCCTCTTTTAGAATGCCTCCTCGACGCGAACACCAGATAGCGACTGCCGAACTGGCAGAAATCATTGCGCAGCAAATGGCTGCTCAATTCCCAGTTTTCATTGCTCAAATGAACCAAGCCAACAACAACAATCATGCTATATGCAATTTCAAGAATTTCAACTCGGCTAAACCACTCAAGTTTAGTGGTACTGAAGGAGCAACTGGGCTTCTTCAATGGTTCGAGAGCATTGAGAATACTTTCCGCCACGTGCAGTGTCCTGACAATCGCAAGGTCGAGTTTTCTTCGAGTGTGTTTCAGAAGAGGGCCCTTACATGGTGGAACGGGGTTATGAGAGACAGTGGTGCAGAAGTTGCTCTAGCACAGACATGGGCTAAACTTAGGGCTCTCATGATGAAGGAGTTTTGTCCTCGTCACGAGATCAGGGCCTTGGAAAGGGAATTCGACAATTTGAAGCAAGATAGCGGTGAGCATCGAGCCTACACGGACCGTTATGAGGAGTTAAGTCTGTTATGCCCAAACATGGTCACGCCTTTGGATAAGGCAATCGAAAAGTATATTGATGGCCTTCCCGACTCAATACAAGACATTTTGACTGGTAGCAACCCTACTACTGTTAGGCAGGCCATTGAGCTATCTGCAACCTTGACCGAATCCCAGATCAGGAAACGTAAGCTTTTCCGAAAGGGTGACAAGAAACTGGTCGAGGAATCGAAACCAATCGAGGAATCAAAGACCATGGATGAACAGACTGGATCCTCTAAGAAGTCAAAGAAGCGAAAGGCTTCTTAGAACTTCGCTGTGGTCGCTCACAATGATCAAGCCGTCCCCAACCAACCAGCTCAACCCCCTGCCAGGAAACCCTACAACGGAACTGCACCCTTGTGCAACCAATGTGGCCTACATCATCATGCTGGTGTGAAGTGCCGCACATGTCAAGTTTGCGGACTTATAGGTCATACAGCGAGGGTTTGCCCAACAGCAGCAGCACCAAATCAAATTAACAACAATCCTGCTCAAGCTCGTTTTCCACCGGGGTCTTGCTTCAACTGTGGCGAGATGGGCCATTTTCGTAGGAATTGCCCAAGGCTTGCTAATGCAAATCCAGCGCAGGGATGAGCATCTGACCAACCAGAAGACAACATCGTTTAGAAATAATCATGTCTTATGTATTATTTTCTTTTGTTGTCAAGGTCCATGAAACAGTTGTTATCATTGTGTATAAATAAATCTTTTATTTACATTGCAATGTAATTATGTGGTTGTATGTATAAACAAACATATCTCGTACAATACCAACAATCAAGGAACCATATTCCTTGAAGAACAGACTACCCCCAAATTTCTTCCATTGTATGATCTCTTGCGTTTTCCACAAAAATCCTAAGTACCCGTTTCTTCCAAGAGAAACGAAGTACGAGGTGCCAAGTTAATAGCAATCAATAACAAGATAATAAACAATTATGGGATTAAGTGCTTATGTGTTTCCTTTTATGTGTCATGTAATCCAAATTCTCGTAGAATCTTTCGTATCTTCATATAAGAGATTCATAGTAGGATACCCAAAAGGTACTACCTAAAATCCTTAATGGACTTCTACGTTGTAGATAAGTCCCTTGGATTATAAAGTACTACTTCATAATTAGACCCCTTTAGTGGTCTAGTTAAATAGATTGATCCAAAAATCTGGTTAGGGATATCATGTGATGATATAGCTGAAAGGACTCCTTAGTGGCCTAATTAAGAAGATCCTCTGTAGATCTAATTAAAAGGACCCTAAGGTAGTCAGGTCACCGTCATCACAAGTTTTATATCCTTCCCCACAACATTACAAAACGAACTGTGCGGACTGTGCAAGGAATTACGTAATTATGGATGCATACATAATTATGGAACTTAGTGCACAGAAATCACAGCAAGTTCTATCATGTATCTAAGTTAACCCAATTCATTTCCAATTCTGATGAAGCATCCGTTGAGGAAAAATGAACTAGCTATTCATTTTTCACTTCTGAGTAATATCCGTTGAGGAAATGAATATCCGTTTATCCTTCATTTCCAACTCTGAGGAAGCAACCGTTGAAAATGACTCTGTTTGTTCATTTTCGTTTCTGAAGATTATCCGTTGAGGAAATGAATATCCGTTGTGTAAATCCTTCATTTCCAACTCTGAAGAAGCAACCGTTGAAAATGACTCCGTTAGTTCATTTTCGTTTCTGAAGATTTACCCGTTGAGGAAATGAATATCCGTTGTGTAAACCTTCATTTCCAACTCTGAGGAAGCAACCGTTGAAAATGACTCCGTTAGTTCATTTTCGTTTCTGAAGACTTATCCGTTGAGGAAATGAATATCCGTTGTGTAATCTTTCATTTCCAACTCTGAGGAAGCAACCGTTGAAAATGACTCCGTTAGTTCATTTTCGTTTCTGAAGACTTATCCGTTGAGGAAATGAATATCCGTTGTGTAATCTTTCATTTCCAACTCTGAGGAAGCAACCATTGAAAATGATTCCGTTTGTTCATTTTCGTTTCTGAAGATTTTCCGTTGAGGAAATGAATATCCGTTTGTTTATTCCTTCATTTCCGTTTCTGAAGAATACTCGTTGAGAAAAATGACTCCGTCTGTTCATTTTCATTTCTGAAGAATGACCGTTAAGGAAATGTCAGGATTATGCCTTACATATCTCTGGTGGTTATTTGACACAAAGTCACAAATAGACTCCTACGAATAAATTTCGGGACGAAATTTCCTAAAGTAGGGGAGACTGTGACACCTGTGTCACTGCGACCATCAAACAAATACCAAATCAATGAAATATTGTATTTCATACTTTGGACTTGTATAAATATGGTATCTTTTGCACATATCAACTCTTGTTCGATTTCAAGCTCTAAATCGCTTTCTGGGAGGTTATACGCGCACTGATGCGTAGATATAACCAGTTTAACGCAAAGAACACTCCGGAATAGTAAAATAGGCTTAACATACCTTAAATAACCTTTACATAACTTAGAAATAAGTTTTGGAAGGTTTGGTGTGGTGAAATCAAGGTTTAATCGCTTATAGGGACTAAACTTGACAAACTGCGAAAGTATGCCAATTCGAACTGTAACGAACATTCCGGAACATGACCATAAGTTAAACATACCATAAATATCCTTTACATAGCTTAGAAATAGGCTTTGAGGGGTTCGGTATGCTAAAATAAACTTTTGGGTCATTCAGGGACTAAAAGTGTCAAAAAGTGCACAAGTTTGCATTTTCGCGCATAACTCACGTTCTGAATACATCCGGACATCCAAAAATTTATGTAAGCATGACTATATTATGCTTTAGTGTTTGGCTTTCCAAAAATCCATTCGTCGCGTCATTTGGTTCGTTTTTCGCGCTTATGCGCATTCCGTCGTAATTAAGCGAACATCGCGTTCGTACGACCAAACGAACTGACATCTGGCATATTTTTGAGCATGTTTCATGTCCACAATGTTTAGGCATCATTTTAGGGCCTTAAAGTTGGCTTTACGGGCCTTAGAAGTGCCGGAAATGGGCTTAAACACGTGCAGGGACTGAAACTGTCATTTCTGAAACTTTGTTCTGATCTGTGACTCCCAGGCGGCCCGCCTGAGTTTCTGCACATCCTGAAGCGGGTCGCGTCCGACCTTCTGACCAGGTTAACTGCATTTATCAGCAGATTGCAGCTGTTTAATCCACAACCACATATTCACACATGCTTAGTCAGCTGATAAGAAGTGTACGCATGGGATTCGAGCACGGTTTCCATGAAACGATCCTAACGGTTCGGGTATTCCTATAAATACCCATCCACCCCATTGCAAAACTTACAAGAATTCTGATTTGAGGAGCTCTAAGTTGAAACCATTGTTTCATACCTGAGCTACTTGGATCGGGATTAGCATTCGGGGACCCTTCGTAAGTATTCTTTCGTTCTTTTATTGCTTTTCGAGTCCGAAAGTCAAACTTTGTTTGACTTTCAGCGTTGACCAGCTTATGGTCAATGCGAAGTTCGTTTGAACTTTGCAACGTGATTGTAATCACGATGGTCATAGTCCCTTGGGACTATGCCTACTGATTACCACGTTGTCTAGGGTCGTAGGGTAAGCGATCTGATAAATCGCTTATACCTTCGAACCCGACCCATTTGGTCGATCATTAGGATCCGACCAAATACATTAGGTGACCATAGTAGGTAGGGAATAACCTTCCGAGGTTATACCTTATGGTCGCTTCGTTAAGTAGTTGTATGATAGGTAGTTTATATGCCTTAGGTAAATTACCAGAATACCCTTTTCATGTATAATTGGTAATTAAGCATATGTAACCTAAACTTTTATCACATAACTGAGTATGTAACATGTTTAGGCATATAACACTTGTCATAGGGCTAGTTAGACGTTCCGAACGCGTTTTACGCGAACGACGCGTTAGAGTAACATAAGCTACCTAAACGAGTCGTAATGGATCGTAGCCACTTATGTTAGGTTTCATTTAGTATGTAGGCTTTGTTAAACCATATTACACGAGTCTCCACACTCGTTTGGTTTACGAACCCTCATTCTATCCAATCCTCCGATTTAGGTCCGGTTTATTAACATAGTTACCTATATTAGGTGCCATTTGATATCCGTGATCTCTAGCATTGTTCGGTTGTCACTCAAGGACCACTGAGCACTCTCAGATGAGTACATAGACCCCTCTTTTACTGTTTTCCAAACTGTTTTGGGGTGGAACACATGTGCCTACTTGTTACTTTCATGCTTTCCTGTTTTGACATCATATACTTGCTATGTTCGTTAGTACATTATAGTACATGATTTCATTACACTTTATGCTATGTATGCCCATTGTGTGCATATTTAGTACATTGTTTTACATTACAATTTGTTGCATATGCTCATCCAGCATATGAACACATTATACTACATTTTGAACCGTTGTAACTATTTGACTATGTGAACCGTCGTAACCTTTTGATTATATGAACCGTTTGTAACTGTTGAACCGTGTGAACCGTTTGTAACCGTTGAACTGTGTGAACTGTTTGTAACCGTTGAACTGTGTGAACTGTTTGTAACCGTTGAACTGTGTGAACCGTTTGTAACTGTTGAACTGTGTGAACCATTTGTATCCGTTGACATGATTTACATTTGACAATAGACATTTGACTATACATAAACATTTCTACAATTGTTAAACATTACATCTTGGTGGTTTTGTCACACCCCGACCACGTAGAACATACAAAACGTGGCGGAAACATCGGGGAGTGTTGTAACAGAATTAATGTTTCAAATCCATGGCAATTGAAGTTTCGTTTTATTGATTAAAAGTGTTACAAAGTCTTAACAAACAAGGAAAATACAACATAATTAACTAGTCTTGCATCTTTTATTGTCACTAAAGCCCAAGTCTGCCTATGTGTATCTTGATCATCTTATGCAACAGTTCCTGAAAAACACATGTGAAAATATGGTACGTCAGCATAAAAATGCCGGTGAGATACATAGGTTTTGTGAAAATAGGTTTCATGACTTATGTTTGAGAAAATGTTTAGTCATGAACCTTGTTATTTGCTTTGTTTTGTAAATCATTTGAAAATCGATAAGATCAGATGATATGTATAAATAATGTATAATGTATGGTTAAATGAATAACCATGTGAAATGAGTTTGTATTAGATAAGTTGTTTGTAAATCAATGTCTTGTGAAAAATATGTTATTTGTATAAAATGTTCTATGTCTCAACCTGAAATGATTCAAATAACGCTACAATATGTAATACAATACAAACACTTATATATAGGAAGTACCAGCGGCGTATCCACCATGCTTGTATCATATTACACACGCCTCGTTACTTAATCACTTACTCAAACCAAACCAACAATGTACAATGTCTATGTTTAAACCAATTGCCAAAATGTAAGCATGTAATGAATAATAAGTGTACTAAGTATGCAACAACATACATACATAGCATGTAAACTGAAATATCTGTACTAAGTATGCAACAACAGACATACATAGCATGTGAACTGAAATATCTGTACTAAGTATGCAACAACAGACATACATAGCATGTGAACTGAGATAATGTGTCCATATGCTGAGTAAACATATGCAACAGAAATGTAATGTAAAACGATGTACTAAGTATGCTAAGTTAACATACAAAGCAGAAAAGTCATGTAAATCAATGTACTAATAGTGTACTAATGAACATAACCAGTATATGATATGAAAACAGGAAAGCACGAAAGTAACAAGTAGGCACATGTGTTTCACCCCAAAACAGTTTGGAAAACAGTAAAAGAGGGGTCTATGTACTCACTTGAGATTTCTCAGAAGTCCTAGGATAACCACCAAGCAAGGCTAGAGATCACGGAATCAAACGACACCTAATATAGGTAACTACATAATTAATCCGGACCTAAATCGGAAGATCGGGTAGCATTAGGGTTTGTAAACCAAATGAGTGTAGGAACTCATATGATATGGTTTAACAAAGCCTACATGCTAAATGAAACTTAACCTAAGTCTTATCGACCCATTACGATCCGTTTAGGTAGCTTATGCTACTTTAACGCATCGTGCGCGTGAAACGCGTTCGGACCGCCTAACTAGCCCTATGACAAGTGTTATATGCCTAAACATGTTACATAATCAGTTATGTGGCAAAAGTTTAGGTTACATATGCTAAATTACCAATTATGCATGAAAAGGGTATTCTGGTAATTTACCTAAGGCATATAAACTACCTATCATACAACTACTTAAACGATGTGACCATAGGGTATAACCTCGGAAGGTTATTCCCTACCTACTATGGTCACCTAATGTATTTGGTCGGATCCTAATGATCGACCAAATGGGTCGAGTTCGAAGGTATAGGCGATTTATTAGATCGCCTACCCTACGACTCTAGACAACGTGGTAATCAGTGGGCATAGTCCCAAAGGACTATGACCAACGTGATTACACTCACGTTGCGAAGTTCAAACGAACTTCGCATTGACCATTACTGGTCAACGCTGAAAGTCAAACAAAGTTTGACTTTCGGACTCGAAAAGCAGTAAAAATAAGGAAAAGAACGAAAGAATACTAACCCAGGGTCCCCGAATGCTAATCCCGACTCAAGAACTCAGGTATGAAACAATGGTTTCAACTTAGAGCTCTCAAATCAGAATTCTTGTAAGTTTTAAAGCAATGGGGGGTGGGGTATTTATAGTATTCGGTCCACCGTTGAGATCGTTTCTTGGAAAAGGGGAAACGATCAAGGCCGTACACTTGTTGAAACCTTATGGAAGCTAAGATTGGTCCTTATCAACATGACAAGGCAATTTGGAACATGTGGTTGTGGTTAAAGTTGCTGAAAACAGGCTGTTAAAAACACTGAATCTGGTCTGCAGACAAGCTTACGGACCGTAAGGTCAACAAGCTTGAGGTCCGTAAGCTAGAAGTTTGGCAGAATGTCAGTTTTGGTCCCTGCAATGCAATCAGTCCATTTTTGACACGTTTAAGGCCCGTTAACCCCATTTCAAAGCTCTAAAATGAAGTTAAAGTATAGGGAACTTAAAATGTGCTCAAAAATATCTCGGATGTCGGTTCGTTTAGCCGTACGAACGCGATGTTCGCTTAATTACGACGGAATGCGCATAAGCGCGAAAAACGAACCAAATGACGAAACGAATGGATTTTTCTTAAGGCGAACACTAAAATATAATATAGTCATGCTTATATAAATTTTTGGATGTCCGGATGTATTCAGATCGTAAGTTATGCGTAAAAATGCAAAATTGTGCACTTTTTGACACTTTTAGTCCCTGAATAAGAGTAAATTGTCATTTTAGTCCCTGAGTTTTGTCCAAATTTGCCATTTTGATCCAAATAGTTTTATTTTCTCCCCTAGGTCCCTGACTTTTACCATCTGTTGCCATTTTGATCACTTTGCCTAACTCCATCCAAAAACCCAGTTTGTAACCGGGGTATTTTGGGGATTTCCTTAAAAAATGTTTTCAGTTGCCATTTTGATCCAATTCCAAAAAATCAAAATAATTCCAAAAAAATCTAAAAAATTCAAAAAAATCTAAAAAATTCTAAAAAATCATAAAAATTCTAAAAAATTCAAAAAAATTCTAAAAAATCATAAAAATTCTAAAAAATTCAAAAAAATATAAAAATCAAAAAAATTCTAAAAAATCATAAAAATTCTAAAAAATCAAAAAATTCTAAAAAATCCAAAAATCATTAAATGTTTCGGCACGAACCGTTTCGACCCGTACCGTTTCGAACCGAACCGTTTCGACCCGTACCGTATCGAACCGAACCGTTTCGACGCGAACCGTTTCGAACCCGTACCGTATCGAACCGTACCGTTTCGACGCGAACCGTTTCGAACCGTACCGTTTCGACCCATACCGTATCGAACCGAACCGTTTCGACGCGAACCGTTTCGACGCGAACCGTTTCGACGCGAACCGTTTCGACCCGTACCGTTTCGAACCCGAACCGTTTCGAGCCGAACCGTTTCGACGCGAAGCGTTTCGACGCGAAGCGTTTCGACGCGAAGCGTTTCGACCCGTACCGTTTCGAACCGTACCGTTTCGAACCCGTACCGTTTCGAACCGAACCGTTTCGACCCGTACCGTATCGAACCGAACCGTATCGAACCGAACCGTTTCGACGCAAACCGTTTCGAACCGTACCGTTTCGACCCGTACCGTATCGAACCGAACCGTTTCGACGCGAACCGTTTCGAACCCGAACCGTTTCGAACCGTACCGTTTCGAACCCGAACCGTTTCGAGCCGAACCGTTTCGACGCGAACCGTTTCGAACCGAACCGTTTCGACGCGAACCGTTTCGAACCGAACCGTTTCGACCCGTACCGTATCGAACCGAACCGTTTCGAACCCGTACCGTATCGAACCGAACCGTTTCGACGCGAACCGTTTCGAACCGTACCGTTTCGACCCGTACCGTATCGAACCGAACCGTACCGTTTCGAACCCGAACCGTTTCGAGCCGAACCGTTTCGAGCCGAACCGTTTCGAACCGTACCGTTTCGACCCGTACCGTATCGAACCGAAGTGTTTTCGGCTTCGAAACGGTACGGGTCGAAACGGTTCGCGTCGAAACGGTTCAGCTCGAAACGGTTCGGGTCGAAACGGTACGGGTCGAAACGGTTCAGCATGAAACGGTTCGGTTCGAAACGGTTCAGCTCGAAACGGTTCGGTTCGATACGGCACGGTTCGGTTCGAAACGGTACGGGTCGAAACGGTTCGGCTTGAAACGGTTCGGCTTCGAAACGGTACGGGTCGAAACGGTTCGCGTCGAAACGGTTCAGCTCGAAACGGTTCGTGTTCGAAACGGTTCTCGCCAAAACGGTTCGTGTTCGAAACGGTTCGCGCCGAAACGGATTTTTTGGATTTTTTAGAATTATTTGGATTTTTTAGAATTTTTATGATTTTTTAGAATTCTTTTGATTTTTATATTTTTTTGAATTTTTATGATTTTTTAGAATTTTTTATATTTTTTAGAATTTTTATGATTTTTTAGAATTTCTTAGATTTTTTTGAATTTTTTAGATTTTTTTGAATTTTTTTGATTTTTTGGAATTTTTTTGATTTTTTGGAATTGGATCAAAATGGCAACTGAAAAGGTTTAAATTGAAAAGAGTAACTGGGTTTTTGGATGGAGTTAGGCAAAGTGATCAAAATGGCAACAAATGTAAAAGTCAGGGACCTAGAGGAGAAAATAAAACTATTTGGATCAAAATAGCAAATTTGGACAAAACTCAGGGACTAAAATGACAATTTACTCCCCTGAATAACCCAAAAGTTTATTTTAGCATACCGAACACCTCAAAGCCTATTTCTAAGCTATGTAAAGGATATTTGTGGTATGTTTAACTTATGGTCATGTTCCGGAAGGTCTGTTACAGTTCAAATTGGCATACTTTCGCAGTTTGTCAACTTTAGTCCCTGTAAGCGATTTAACTTTGATTTCACCACACCAAACCTTCCAAAACTTATATCTAAGTCATGTAAAGGTTATTTAAGGTATGTTAAACCTATTTCACTATTCCGGAGTGTTTGTTGCATTAAACTGGTTATATTTACGCATTAGTGCGCGTATAACCTTCCAGAAAGCGATTTAGAGTTTGAAATCGAACAAGAGTTGGTATGTGCAAAAGATACACATATTTATACAAGTCCAAAGTATGAAATACAATATTTCATTGGTTTGGCATTTGTTTGATGGCCGTGGAGGCACAGGTGTTACAGTCTCCCCTACTTTAGGAAATTTCGTCCCGAAATTAATTCGTAGGAGTCTAACTGTGGCTTTGTGTCAAATAACCACCAGAGATAGGAAAGGCATAATCCTGTTATTTCTCTTTAACGGACATTCTTCAGAATTGAAAAATGAACGGAGTTATTTTAACATCTTCAGAAACAAAAATGAACGACAAGAGTCATTTTGACAAGAGTCATTTTTCAGACACATGACCAAACTAGCTGTGGTTTCCGTGCACTGAATTCCATAATTATGTATGCATCCATAATTACGCAATTCCTTGCATAGTCCGCACAATCTGCTTGTAATGTGGAGGGGAGGAAAATCAAACCTGTGATGAGCGTGACTAGACTACCATAGGGTCCTTTTAATTAGATCTACAAAGGATCTTTTTAAATTAGGCCACCCAGGAGTCCTTTCAGCTATATCATCACATGATATTCCTAACCAGATTTTTGGATCAATCTGTATACCTAGACCACTCAGGGGTCTAAGTATGGAATGGTACAATAAAATCCAAGGGACTTAACTACAACGTAGAAGCCCATTGAGGATTTAATATAGTACCTTTGGATATCCTACTATGAATTCCTTATACGAAGATATGGAAGATTCTACGAGGATTTGGATGACAAAACTTGGATCACACAAAACATAAAAGGAAACACATAAGCACATAATCACATAGTTGTTTGTTAATTTGTCTTGTTACTTGCATACATGCATTTAAAGCACACTAGGAATCCATTCAGCGGATTTCATTTGGTACTTTAAACGTTATCAAGAATCTAACTAAAAAGATAGAAAGATTTTTGAAGAGAAAATTCGATTTCGATTATAAAGAACCGAAATGTTCAAATTAAGGTACATAAGGAATCCAATTAAGGACTCTGATTTGAATGATGATCATCCACAAGGGTCTAATTGTGAAGGTAAAAGATCCCATATGAATTTTTGAAGTTGAATATGTTTTGAAACCTTGCACTGGATGTGCTTAGGTCAAAACATGAAGTAAAATGCTTATGAAGTTGAGATGCTAGATATGTCAAGGCGACATATGAAGCAGAATTTGAAGGTTATGTAAATGTACGAGGAAAATATTTTTGAAAACTGTGCAAAAAGCATGATTACTCATAGTTTCACTTTATATCATGTACTTCGTTTCTTAGAATGAAACGAGTACTTAGAATGTTCGAGGGAAACATGAGCGATCATTTGAAAGAGAGAATCACAAGAGTAGTTTGTAAGGTACATAGTTCCTTGATGTAGGTATCATAGGAAAAGCCATACACACTTAGCAGGGGGATGAGCTGGTTGGTTGGGGACTGCTTTACCATTGTGAGCGACCATGGCGAAGTTCTGAGAAGCCTTTCGCTTCTTTGACTTCTTAGGGGATCGTTCATCCATGGTCTTTGATTCCTCGATTGGTTTATTGGCTGATGGTGTTGTCGCCTGACTAGGTCCTGCCTGTCTTGGTGACTCTTGAGTGACTTCATCCTGGAGATGATACATGGCAGTAGCTAATTCAACAGTCTTCAGGACTACTTCGCCTATTCGCCGAGCGAATTTGGCTGCTTGCTCAAATATCTGAGCGTCATCGTGATGAAGAGACATTCTTGAAGGAAAAGAAAGGCATTGGGAGAAACAGGTGAAAGGTTATTGGACAATCAAAACAGAATGATAACGCTTGAAAATTGCGATCATTTGTTTGTTACCTAAGGCAAACAAATGAGACGGTGACTAATCAAGATAAACAGGTCTTATTAATGTATCACTGAAGACATGCTCGCCTATAAGTGAACACTCATCCCAAGAATTCCCAGGTAAGCACAACTGGTCTCGCGTCTGATGAGATGTATACGAAGTGCTTGCCTAGACAGAAAACTCAGAATACAGGCATTCACCCTTCCAGTTTGCACGTGTTCACATTATTTAAAACCCAAAACCTTGACGAGATTTTGAAAATTCAAAGGGATTCAAAACCATATAACAGAGAGTTCAAAACCTTATAACTGAGGGTTCAAAACCTAGTAATCAATCATCCTAGAACAGATGATTAATTTTCAAAGCGGTTTTGAAATTTGTGTTCTTGTTGTGGTCGTCGCCTAAGGATAGGTGACGGTATTGTTTTATGACTAAACGCAAGTAAACTCGCGTTAGGGTCCTAAGAAGGTTATAGACTAGGTCAAAGCATTACTAATAACCTAATTCCCTATAACCATTGGCTCTGATACCATCTTTTCTGTCACACCCCGACCACGTAGAACATACAAAACGTGGCGGAAACATCGGGGAGTGTTGTAACAGAATTAATGTTTCAAATCCATGGCAATTGAAGTTTCGTTTTATTGATTAAAAGTGTTACAAAGTCTTAACAAACAAGGAAAATACAACATAATTAACTAGTCTTGCATCTTTTATTGTCACTAAAGCCCAAGTCTGCCTATGTGTATCTTGATCATCTTATGCAACAGTTCCTGAAAAACACATGTGAAAATATGGTACGTCAGCATAAAAATGCCGGTGAGATACATAGGTTTTGTGAAAATAGGTTTCATGACTTATGTTTGAGAAAATGTTTAGTCATGAACCTTGTTATTTGCTTTGTTTTGTAAATCATTTGAAAATCGATAAGATCAGATGATATGTATAAATAATGTATAATGTATGGTTAAATGAATAACCATGTGAAATGAGTTTGTATTAGATAAGTTGTTTGTAAATCAATGTCTTGTGAAAAATATGTTATTTGTATAAAATGTTCTATGTCTCAACCTGAAATGATTCAAATAACGCTACAATATGTAATACAATACAAACACTTATATATAGGAAGTACCAGCGGCGTATCCACTATGCTTGTATCATATTACACACGCCTCGTTACTTAATCACTTACTCAAACCAAACCAACAATGTACAATGTCTATGTTTAAACCAATTGCCAAAATGTAAGCATGTAATGAATACTAAGTGTACTAAGTATGCAACAACATACATACATAGCATGTAAACTGAAATATCTGTACTAAGTATGCAACAACAGACATACATAGCATGTGAACTGAAATATCTGTACTAAGTATGCAACAACAGACATACATAGCATGTGAACTGAGATAATGTGTCCATATGCTGAGTAAACATATGCAACAGAAATGTAATGTAAAACGATGTACTAAGTATGCTAAGTTAACATACAAAGCAGAAAAGTCATGTAAATCAATGTACTAATAGTGTACTAATGAACATAACCAGTATATGATATGAAAACAGGAAAGCACGAAAGTAACAAGTAGGCACATGTGTTTCACCCAAAACAGTTTGGAAAACAGTAAAAGAGGGGTCTATGTACTCACTTGAGATTGCTCATAAGTCCTAGGATAACCACCAAGCAAGGCTAGAGATCACGGAATCAAACGGCACCTAATATAGGTAACTACATAATTAATCCGGACCTAAATCGGAAGATCGGGTAGCATTAGGGTTTGTAAACCAAATGAGTGTAGGAACTCATATGATATGGTTTAACAAAGCCTACATGCTAAATGAAACTTAACCTAAGTCTTATCGACCCATTACGATCCGTTTAGGTAGCTTATGCTACTTTAACGCATCGTGCGCGTGAAACGCGTTCGGACCGCCTAACTAGCCCTATGACAAGTGTTATATGCCTAAACATGTTACATAATCAGTTATGTGGCAAAAGTTTAGGTTACATATGCTAAATTACCAATTATGCATGAAAAGGGTATTCTGGTAATTTACCTAAGGCATATAAACTACCTATCATACAACTACTTAAACGATGTGACCATAGGGTATAACCTCGGAAGGTTATTCCCTACCTACTATGGTCACCTAATGTATTTGGTCGGATCCTAATGATCGACCAAATGGGTCGAGTTCGAAGGTATAGGCGATTTATTAGATCGCCTACCCTACGACTCTAGACAACGTGGTAATCAGTGGGCATAGTCCCAAAGGACTATGACCAACGTGATTACACTCACGTTGCGAAGTTCAAACGAACTTCGCATTGACCATTACTGGTCAACGCTGAAAGTCAAACAAAGTTTGACTTTCGGACTCGAAAAGCAGTAAAAATAAGGAAAAGAACGAAAGAATACTAACCCAGGGTCCCCGAATGCTAATCCCGACTCAAGAACTCAGGTATGAAACAATGGTTTCAACTTAGAGCTCTCAAATCAGAATTCTTGTAAGTTTTAAAGCAATGGGGGGTGGGGTATTTATAGTATTCGGTCCACCGTTGAGATCGTTTCTTGGAAAAGGGGAAACGATCAAGGCCGTACACTTGTTGAAACCTTATGGAAGCTAAGATTGGTCCTTATCAACATGACAAGGCAATTTGGAACATGTGGTTGTGGTTAAAGTTGCTGAAAACAGGCTGTTAAAAACACTGAATCTGGTCTGCAGACAAGCTTACGGACCGTAAGGTCAACAAGCTTGAGGTCCGTAAGCTAGAAGTTTGGCAGAATGTCAGTTTTGGTCCCTGCAATGCAATCAGTCCATTTTTGACACGTTTAAGGCCCGTTAACCCCATTTCAAAGCTCTAAAATGAAGTTAAAGTATAGGGAACTTAAAATGTGCTCAAAAATATCTCGGATGTCGGTTCGTTTAGCCGTACGAACGCGATGTTCGCTTAATTACGACGGAATGCGCATAAGCGCGAAAAACGAACCAAATGACGAAACGAATGGATTTTTCTTAAGGCGAACACTAAAATATAATATAGTCATGCTTATATAAATTTTTGGATGTCCGGATGTATTCAGATCGTAAGTTATGCGTAAAAATGCAAAATTGTGCACTTTTTGACACTTTTAGTCCCTGAATAACCCAAAAGTTTATTTTAGCATACCGAACACCTCAAAGCCTATTTCTAAGCTATGTAAAGGATATTTGTGGTATGTTTAACTTATGGTCATGTTCCGGAAGGTCTGTTACAGTTCAAATTGGCATACTTTCGCAGTTTGTCAACTTTAGTCCCTGTAAGCGATTTAACTTTGATTTCACCACACCAAACCTTCCAAAACTTATATCTAAGTCATGTAAAGGTTATTTAAGGTATGTTAAACCTATTTCACTATTCCGGAGTGTTTGTTGCATTAAACTGGTTATATTTACGCATTAGTGCGCGTATAACCTTCCAGAAAGCGATTTAGAGTTTGAAATCGAACAAGAGTTGGTATGTGCAAAAGATACACATATTTATACAAGTCCAAAGTATGAAATACAATATTTCATTGGTTTGGCATTTGTTTGATGGCCGTGGAGGCACAGGTGTTACAGGTTTGGTTTGAGTAAGTGATTAAGTAACGAGACGTGTGTAATATGATACAAGCATGGGGGATACGCCGCTGGTACTTCCTATATATAAGTGTTTGTATGGTATCACATATTGTAGCGTTATTTGAATCATTTCAGTTTGAGACATATAACATTTTATACAAGCAACATACTTTTCACAAGACATTGATTTACAAACAACTTATCTAATACAAACTCATTTTTACTTGGTTATCCATTTAACCATACATTATCCTCTTATTTATACATATCATCTGATCTTACAATTTTTTTTCAAATGATTTACAAGACAAAGCAAATTACAAGGTTCATGACTAAACATTTTCTTAAACACAAGTCATGAATCCTATTTTCACAAAACCTATGTATCTCACAGGCATTTTTATGCTGACGTACCTATTTTCACATGTGTTTTACAGGAGATGATGCATACGACTTATCAAGACATACTTAGGCGGACATGTGCCTTAGTGACTTAAAACAAGACAAGAACTAGTTAATTTATGTTATGTACTCTTTGTTTCTTATTTAAAACAATGTAAACTCTCATGTTTGATTACTAAAACGAAACTTTAATTTCCATTGTTGTGAAACATTAATTCTGTTACAACACTCCCCGACGTTTCCGCCACGTTTTGTATGATCTACGTGGTCGGGGTGTGACACTTTTTAACTTCCTTCTTCTCTAGTCTCGAAGTAGGCAACCACTCACTAAGGAAGAGAGGTTGAGAACGGATAATCCAGGGTCCCTCTTTAAGGGCATTCATCATACCGTCTTTGTCCGCAAACTTGAAAAAGAAAAACCCATTTGCATTCATCATAGACTTTTGCAAACCAAACTTCTTCCAATTGTTTCTCATAAAGTACTCAACCACAGGATAAGCCACACGATCCCCCAAGAAGTACCAATACAGTGTATTAGCTAACCTGTCTTGAACTTGTCTAACAGACTCCCGGGGAAGCACCACATCACAACCATCTTGCAATACCGGACTCGCAAGAGTACGAAAGTTTACCTGTTTGGTCTTGACTGCCGAAACTGAGTCCGCATAAGACCTTGGCTTCGAATTACCCAAATCAGAGCGAACCTGAAATGTATTGGCAGCCCGCTTAGAACCTTCTTGTTCTACCTGTTCTTTAGGATCGCATCAGCATACGATTGCT